>JALIZF010001468.1:0-331305 GCA_029948255.1 Telmatactis stephensoni | reverse complement strand
GATCAGTGAACTTAATTGCATCAGGATCATCAACAACGTCAACATGAATATTCAGATCACCAGCAATGAGCAACTGTTCTTTTGATAAAACAAGGAGTTCAAGATAGTTAGCAAGTTCTTCAAAAAATGTATTCGTGTGACCACTAGAAGAAGACGGTGGTCTATATATAACCACAAGTCGCAAATTATGCAATGAAGATTTAATTGTCCATTCAGAGAATTCAAAAGAATTCTTCACACCGCCATCGACTTTCTTTACAACAAAGGCATCTCGATACAATAAGCCAGTACCTCCACCACGTCGGACAACGCGTGAATGGTCAAGGAACTTGTAACCTTGTGGGCAAAGTTCAACTCTTACTGCCGAATCGTCGGATTTGAGCCAGGTCTCTGTAATTGCGATAATATCAAACTTGTGATCACATACATAGTCCATTATATCAGCACTCTTATTCTTGACTGAGTGAGCATTTAAAACACAAAAAGACAAATGCTGGTATCTCTGCCAACACATCTTCATCGCTGTCATCCTCATCATCTTCTTCAACGTTTTCTTGTGGACCAACGAAAGAATTTCCCTTGGACAAGTGTAGAGCAATACATCTTATTTTATCTGGTTTGTTGCCTCTATTAGGCAAGTCGTGGTGTTTTATGTATTTTTCTAATTCAGGAACAGTGAGTGTCCCAAGTTTCCCTTGTTCTAGAAGCCGGAAGGCCAATCATACTCATGAACGTAACAGATTTCTCTTTCCTTGCTTTTGCTTGAGCTTCTCTTTCCCTGTCTCTGATAGACTTTGCCCATTTAAGATTCTGTAAATGGGTAAGGTACTTTTCAACATGCTCACTTGACACTACATATGAAATTCAAGAGGATATGCTCAATCAATTACTTGAGAATAGAATATTGGGTAGAATGTCACTCTGTTCACATAACTAATAAATGAGAGCACTAGTTTGTACTGTTATTTCTTTTTAGGTTTGCGGCGATGGGCAAACGAGCAAAAAGTCTACTGTGAATCTACTATTTCAGAGATTAACACATTGTTAAACAATGTGTCTTCACTAAGCGAGAGCATTTCTGATACTCTCAAAAAAATTAAAGGCACTCTTATTGGACTAAGAGTGCCAGATGATGCATCAAAGCAAAAGCGTGCAAAAAAGGAGAATCGAAGAAAATCGAATTTTAGAAAAAATGAAAGAGCTGAATCTGCAGCTCAAGAGGTAGTCAGTTTAATTACTTCTGGGAAGGAGCACTTTTCTCCTGAGTTACTACTGGATGACACAGATGTTGTTATAGAAAAAATAATGGAGCTGCACATAAAAAGAATGAAGATTGGAGTCCTCAAGCTAATTGAGACTGACACGTTGTCGTACGGTTGCTGTCTGGAACTTTGTAATTTCCTCGTCAATCATTATCCAGATACATTCTCAGTTGATGACTTTTTTGTTTAATTTTCAAAAGAGCTATAGATATGATTTATATAGAGATATCTAGAAATTAAAGTGTGTGGTTTTTTTTCAATTAAAAAACATTGTATGTATGGGTAAAATCGGCGTTCTGTATGTAAGGGTTAAAGTATTTTCAAAGCTCCCCTTTGTGTCCTTTTGTCTTCTCTTCTCAGGTCAAAAGTTTTGTATCCCCCCCTTAATTCTTCTATAAACTCTCATGTCCCCCAAAAAATTGGTGTCTAAACTTTTTTTGCCCCCCCCCCTTTTCATTTACCGGCCCCCCCCCCCCCCCCCCCCCAAGCCATAAATAATGAACATTCCCTTAGGGAGTAATTTTTGTGACCACGAGGTGAACGTTGCGAATTTGTATTACTTCGACTGGCTACAAATTAAATTCTGTCGAATTGTTTCGTGAAAGTTTCTAGTTATGGGATAGAACAATATGTTAACATACCTGTTGCCAAGTGTCGTTGTCTTTGCTGCACTAGGTATAATCCAGTAAGCTTCAAAAGTAAGCAACTACATCGAGTCGACGTTTGAGCTGCCAAGGTAAAACCCTCATGCATGGTCTGTTAATTTATTCAAAACAACACCTTACTATCTGTTGCAAAATTCCACACGGGATTTAGACTCAGAAGCAGTTGGATTCAGAGAACTACTGTCTTTATTCCAAATATATATATATATATATATATCTGGTTAGTTAAACGGATAAAGTATATAGGATTTGCAAAGTTAGTGCGCAGAAACATAACAATATATACATGATAAATTGTACAGTGAAATACAGTCTGACTAGAGGAGGGACTGTCTAGAATAATAGTTCGGTTTTGAATACTAAGTTTGGTTGCATTCGCAAAATCAAAATCACATGCAGTAATCACGATATGGAATACAGAGTTCATTGTGTTGATGGTATCATAACTGCATGAGAAATCTTTTAGCGTACCTCCAAAAGAAATCTTCCGGGGGAGGGGACTCTTATATATAAGAGGACGGGGATGCTCGTCGGAAACTTTGAAAATGACCCCTAAAAGGTACCTGAGCGTGGGAGTGGCAACAATTGATTTCTACCCCTAAAAGGTACCAATTCAAAAACAATAAAGAATTAAAGAATTAATGAAACACTTTGTTATCGATGTGCTTTGAAGATTCAATTTAGATCATTGAAATCGTCCCTTTCATGCTTATTTTAGGTAGTTTATTTACCCCAAAACAGTCCCTAAAAGTTACCAGCTATGTCTCTGGTAGTCCAATTAAGTCTGAGACACCCTAAAAGGTACCAGATTGCAGATTTTGACCCCTAAAAGGTACGACGAGCATCCCCGTCCATTTACGATCGGAGTCCCCCCCCCCCCCCCACCCCCGGGGAAATCTTACCTAAGAAACCTTTCCCCATAGCCTGAAAATTACCTTGGCATAACAGTTCTCTCTGCAATAGGCAAAGTGTTTACAGCCATACTTAACAAAAGACTTTATAACTATTTAACTACAAATGGAGTAATTAAAGCAGAACAAGGAGGATTTAGGAAAAAACACGGCACAGTAGACAGTATTTTTATCCTCAAATCCATCATAGATAAATATGTAAAAAGTAAACCAAAGAAGAAAAATAATTTACTTTTCTCATGCTTTGTGGACTACCAAGAGGCTTTTGATAGTATTCCGAGAAGGAAGCTTCTGGATAAACTGGATAGTGTCGGCGTTAACGGCAACTTTTTAAAAGTAATAAAATCTATGTACGCAACAGACAAATCAGCAATGAAAATTCATGGTAAAATTTCACCAACATTTCCTTGTTATACGGGTGTTAAACAAGGCTGTATGCTCAGCCCTACTTTATTTAATTTATATCTCCATGACCTCCCTGAGAAAATAAACACATGCAATGTCAATGACGTAAAGTTCAATGACAAATCACTTAGTTCTCTTTTATATGCGGACGACCTGGTTTTGTTTTCTAAAACGGCACAAGGAGTTACAGAAGTACCTTAATAAACTACAAAAATTTTGCGAACAGAATAATCTGACAGTAAACATTTCTAAAACTAAAGTAATGATCTTTAACAACGGAGGAAAGACAATGAATAACTACAAATTCTTTTTAAACAACTCTAAGCTGGACAACGTTAAAGCATATGAAATATCTTGGTCTTCATTTCTCAACTTCTGGAAGCTTCACTTTAGCAAAACAAGAACTTAAAAAAACAGCGCTAAAAGCTCTATACAAACTAAAAAAAGAAATAGGAGACTATTTTAAATCGAACATAAAATTAACCACTCAACTCATTGACACACTCGTCTCTCCAGTCCTCCTATTTGGGAGCGAGGTCTGGGGGATCGAAACGAAAGACTCTAATGATGAAGAACCAATGGAAATGGTTCACATAAAATTCTGTAAAATGATTTTGGGAGTAACCAAGTATGCTAGTAATGACGCATGCAGAGCCGAATTGGGAAGGCTACCAATAAAATGCAAAGCAGTAGTTAGAAGTTTAAGCTATTGGCTTAAATTCATAGACATAAATTCAGAAATCCAGAAACTTTCAACTTTGGTATACCAAGCAATAAAAAATCGAAGGCCTTTTGGAGTAATAAAATAAAGAATGCCTTAGATCATCTAGGATTAGGAACAATCTGGATGAGCCAGAATGAGCCTCAATTGAAATTGAAACAAATTAAAAAGGTAATCAAACAGAGAATAAGTGATATTGTTATATACCAACTGTCAAAGTCAATTTTTTCCGTGCTCTGATTGGGCGAGAGCGCATCACGTGAACGTCAACAAATTTTGCTGTTTCCCCAGCAACAACTCTCAGCGGGCAACAGTGAGTTTTATTGACCGGTAATAACAAAACCGGAAGTTGACTGAGCTTTGAAGGCGCGTTTTTGGCAGCGCGCGTTTACAAATTCATTCATTCGGACATGCATGAGGCAAAACTCGTGTTTATTGTCAAACTTTTAAGACCAATATACAACATTTATTCCGAGAAAAAGATGATAACCAACCAGGAATGTCACCAAAACAGCTGCAACAATTCTCCGAAAAACTATGTGTGAGAAAAGGTCAGTTTTGTGTGGATTTTGATTAAAAACTTTAACTGTGGGCAGCGACGTTTTGCTTTTTATTTTGTTCTTTGACAGTTGGTATATAACAAAACACTGGGAAGCAGTATGTTTTGTTGTCCCTCGACCGCCAATGTTTCCCTCGGCTCCGCCTCGGGAAACATTGGCGGTCTCGGGACCACAAAACATACTGTTTCCCTCGGTCCCAGTCAATAAGTGTTAATTGAAATCCAAAATTGGTGGAACATCATCCATAATGATATAAGAAAAGATAGCAGACAAAAAAAACAAACTAAGAATATTCCGTCAATTCAAAAGAAAGTATGTTTTTGAAGACTATCTAAGTCACGTCACCAACACTAAGCACAGAGTGGCTTTCACAATATTACGAATTAGTAATCATAGACTTGAAGTAGAAATGGGACGGTATAGAAGGCCGTACCTGATTTATGAACAAAGGATTTGCCCAGTATGCAATATGGGAATAGAATCGGAAAAGCATTTTCTTATCTGGTGTCCACTTTATGACACCAACAGAAAAGAATTAGCAGAACTTATTGAAAAACATACTAATATTAATATCAACAACATGAACGCTGATAATCGTTATTTATTTTTGATGAATCCCAGAACTAGCTTTCTACAAAAAAACTGTGTCAGCACATGTATAATAAATGCATGCTGATACGAGAAAGGAAACTAGAAATTTTAAAATTATAGAGAAGTTTAATTTATTTGGATTTCACTTATGTACTTTAAGTATACAGTGCCAAATAAAACGTTGTTGTTGTTGTTGTTGTTGTTGTTGTTGTTGTTGTTGTAGCGTCGAATGAACGAGCAATTCAAGCATCTAATGATGAAAGCATGTTCTTTGTCTTGGACTTTGCGTCATGAATGTGGGCGCTCTAAAAATGCTACGTATAACGTGTGGCGTCCTTCTCCTCCCTCCCCCTCCCCTTTCGCCCTGGGTACGTCCCCGAGGATGAACGTGTCGCAGGAATAGCTTAAGCAAACCTTACGTATAATGTGTCGTGGGAAAGTGTCACGGAAATTAACAGTAGCTTGTACACGTTATAGCTATCAATTTGATTGAGCGTAGACTCAATGTACATTGTCAGATGCTCATAACTAGATGCTTCAACTTGACATGCGACTACAGGCAGCTGCCTCACACAGGCTGTATGCGCACAGTGAATGAACCACCGAATGAGATCGAGACACCTCAGTTACGGAGCAAGAACTATCTAAAACACAGCTGCGTAAACTAAAGATAAAGCATTAAGAGCAACACAGGACAAGGAGATAGTGGCCAATTAGATGGCATTGCTGCTTGTGACAAGACAGACCAGTAAAACAAGATAAAACGCTTTGGTCCACTTTGCAGCTGCTGTTACTGTAATGGCAGTTGATGGTTTGGTTGTTACTGAAAAATATAAAAGGAAATTCGATTTCTGTCACAAAAAGAGTAGAAAAGTTCAGATTATAGAAAAAGACAGAGAGAAAAAGAGCGAGGAAGCTTAAACGCACATTTAAGGCGCTGTTACACTGTGCAATTTTTTCAGCAACTTGTCTCGCAACGGCGTTGAGAAACAAGTTGCAGAGAAAATTATGGCGCTGTTACACTGTGCAATTTTCCCCAGCAACTCGCAATATTCAAGATGGCGCCTCAGAGTGAAATGAGAAATTGCGCATGCGCTCGTAGAAAACGTGCCTCAAAAATTGCGAGGAAAGTTGCTGGAGGGGTGATACACTGTGCAATGGCATTGCAAGTTGCTGCAATGCGTTACGAAAAGTAGACCTGAGTTCTACTTCATGCAACGCTACGCGCAACAAAAAAAAAAAAAAAAAAAATTGCGAGATAACCCCTGTTACACTGTGCAATCCTCCAGCAACTTGTTTCGCAACGTCGTTGCGAGACAAGTTGCTAAGAAAATTGCACATGCACTGTAACAGCGCATTTAGTTAATTTTTGTAATAGTATCTTTGCATGCCTCTTATAACTTCCCGCAGTCTTAGTCAAAACGCTCGCTCATGTCTCTGTTCTGTGCGATGATATACTCACAATGGAAGATGTAGAGCAAGAGAAAAGCAAGCCTAGGAACACAAGGCGTAGCCGAGTGTTTCTCTTGCTTTTTGAGTGCTCTACAACTTCCTCGGTGTTTATGTCAAAGTACGGATAGAAATAAAGCGGCCGTAACTCTTATCGACGTTTACGTGTGAGCAAAGTTTACTGCTAGCTGCGATCCATGTCTCAATTTGTCCTCTGATATAAACATGGTAGCTAATATATCAATCAGCACGAGCGCGGTATATCTCAAATGTTTCATCAATTTAATACCTATTTTATAAAACCTGCTTCTTTTGTCTGTTTTAACGTATCATACCTTTCAATTTTAGGACTTCCAATTTCATTCCTTTTCTGATAACAGACTGAGCCTTGTCTTTAGGATAAACAACACATTCGTACAGTCCAGCATCGTTTATTTTTACGTTTGGGCGGAATTGTAAGCTCGGTTCCACCGATTCCTTGTTTAACTACTTTACCATTTCTTTTTATTTTAACCGATGGAGAAGGTTTTCCTTCAGCGTGACATGGTATCTTTAGTTCTTCTCCTTCTTGGGCCTCGATGTTCTTCGGCCAGCTTTTTATTCTTGCAGGTACTAGTAAAACATAGAACACAATTAGCGAAGAAAAATTCCAGCTCCGCTCTATAAACAACTTTATTGGACAAACCAGAAATAACATAATTGAAATTCAACAATATAACTCTCCTAGGAGTCAGAATTAATTATCAAATTTGATTTTAATGTCACGAACGAGAGAACTACATTTCTTGGAAGGGGAGAGTAGAAGAGACATTTTTCTTGATTTATGATTTTACGTATGATGAGACATCAAGGACATCAAGGACTGTGCTTCGTGGACTGCATAGACCACTATTAATCCGCGTGTGCGCATAGTCGATTATTTAGCCAACAGTTTTTCTACGGCCTCGGACAATAGACTATGGCTTTAAACAGTCAGTTTTAATAATAACTACACTACAAATTAAGAAATGGAGGATAACTTTGACAACTGCCCCTAAACCTCCCAAGATGAAAACGGAATGAAATAGCTTTCGGCTGGAATACGCCGGCACACCCGGCCCAACTGAAACAAACAAATTCTCAGTTATGTGCAGTGTGGAGAGTTGATTGTACAGTCGTTATTCGGGAGGGTTTCCCGAGGGTTTGCCAGAAGCGTACGATATGTATTACTTACAATAGCGTTGAATTGTCAGCGAGCTATTCAGTGGATGCACATAGGGGTCTATGACCACAATGACCCCATATGTCTTATTGAAGTCTTCAAGTGTAAGATTGAAGAGAGTGATCTCAGCAGTACAGTTGGAGCACTGATTTGAGAGATTCCCCTCGTAGTTCACTTTCTTTTCGTAGGATGGTTTTGTCGTAATTACAGAACCAAGTACGCGAAGAATTTTTCTGCTCACATATCCAGGGTGGCTCCACTCTCCGAAGAGAAATTCCCTGTTGCGTTGTTCTTTGTCGTGAGTAAGGAATATTTTTTCATCGGTTTTACCAAAAGACCATTTCATTGTAAGGTTATGCCCAATATGGCTGTGCATTACTTTGTCGGGTTCGTTCCGAAAACGAAAAACAGAAACAAAGGAGGCTGAAGATCAAGGAGTTCATAGTTAGTATGCAATCGCATCCATGAGTAAATAGCAAAAAGCATCCAGTCTACGTGAAAGCAACAGTGATGACATGAACAAGACTAACTCCCATTTCAAGTTCCTTTTGCTCTGTAGTGTTAGCCTCGATTCTTGGGTTGCATGTGACGTCACGGCAGCCATCTTGGATGAACTTCAACACAAAATTCTCATTAGCGTATCTTCATTTGTCCAGCCAACATGGCTACCGGTTCTTTCTTTTGATTCCCAAAGGAATGGATGAAACCCAGCAATTGCGCATAATATATTCTATAGAACTTTAGTAACAGCCGGAGAGGAAACGCAAGGAATGCAAACGAATGAACAAATGAAAGCAAAACTTTAGAATTCCATAGCATTTTGACCAATTCATGAACAGACATAATGATGTGATATAAGCACTTATTATATATGACTAGACGCTCAATGGTGCGTTTACTCGTGTCCAGGTGGAATTGAGCCTGGCGTCCCCCTTTAAAATGCACCAGTCACATCATTGGATGTTGCAGATCTCTGAGGAAAGGGAGATTGTGAAATTTTTTAGATGTGCTTTAGTTTCTGAAAGTCTTATCATTTCTCAATTGTTCGAAGACCACAGAAAATGAGCTTATCCACCTGTGGCCTTACATTAGCTAGATGCCAATGTTGCATTTACTCGGGCTACTGGAGAGGCACCCGTATACATAGACAAATCATCACTATTTAGTGTGTATTAGATGTTAAAGAAAAAAAGAAAACGTTGGGTTTACAGTCTACTACGTACTAACTATTAGTTAGCCTATTCTTTCATGGGAAAAGGAAAACCACTCTATTGCCTAAGCACTAATTTGGGAAGAATTACTCTAATAGTCTATACTCTAATATGGTCCTTAAAGGCTTCTGGGTATTTTACCAATTTGCGACGTAGATAGATAGATTGACGAAAAGGTAAACATAGACTCGTGCCGGCCTAAAGGCCTGGGCACAAGTAAAAACCAAAGCTCACAGTAAATGAATTTCTACCAAGAGTTAGACTGAAGGTCAAGGTCGCAAGAACCCCCCTATCCAAAAATCAAGGGAGGGCTATATTCACTTGCTTATTTTATTCTTACCATTGTTCTGAGTGCATCCAGGATCTGGTGGTTTGGTAGATGTAGTTGCTGTTGTTACACCTGTAAATAAAGATAAAGAAACCGTGGCCCCTAAGTGCATCAGCTAGCTGAAGACTGTTACGAGTTACCGACGTTAAACCGCTGACTAGCTGTGATCGCATGGAGTACTTCATGTTACGGTCAACAAACTTTTCGGCTTGATTCAGTTGATTCGGTCGTTTAGTTGCTAAAGTCATTGTCGCCGGAAAATACAATTTCAAATTGAAGTCAGAACTATCTTTTTAATAAAAACATTCGAAACAGCTGTAAATCAAGTTAGTTTCAAGTCGATAAATTATGGAAAAGTTTGAGAGTTTGACATTTCAATGACAATGTCCACTGAAACAATTTCGTGATCGTAATATGAAGTAAGGCTCCACGTGACGGTTAGGGGCCAATCGGTGAATTAGCTGTAGCTGTGTATAGTGGCCGGACTAATGAGAGGTTATATTGAAAGGAAAAGTCCCTAATTGCTGCGAGCGAAGCGAGCAGCGACACTATCCGTGACGATGGATTCCTGTGTTACGTACGACAGAGGTGACCTAGGCTATTTGTCGGGCCGGGGGGGGGGGGGGGGGGGGGGGGAGGTACTCCCATATATTTACTATACGGGGATGATCCGCTGAACAGGGTATGGTTTTTCGAGTTTCCTGTCATAAACAGGGTATCCTTTTTGCAATTTTTTGAGCTTCTTGTCATTTTCAGGGTAGCAGCTTTCTCATCAACCTTAGTCGTTAGCTAGCGACAATGGCAACAATCAGTCTAGAAGCCTTATTTATCATTGTTCGATCACGATCGAGACAAAATCGTTATGAAACTCATCTACATTACAAACAAATAAGTACATTTTACATTCTGCAATTATTATACTTTGTCATAAACAGGGTATGGTATTTTGAGTTTTTCTGTCATAAACAGGGTAACCGTTTTAGGATCCCAGCGGAACATCTCCACCCAATTAAATACTGGTCAAGTATACCTCCCCCCCCCCCCCTCCCCCGGGTTTGTCGGCTTGCAATCTGGACATTGAACAATGATTTGTGACGTCATCAAAATATGCTTGGAATGATCACTGACCACGCGATTTCACGATCAAGTTGGAGTCTTTATTTTGTTTTCTAGCTAAGTTGTCATTGTTATTCAGATTTATCATAACCCGGGAATCCACTGAATCCTGCTTTGTATTCGTGGAAGTATTCAGCAAGGTCATTAACTGTTTAGTGATATTCCTCAGGAAAGACAATGTCCTTTTATGACTGGTTTTTCATCGCCGTTGTGTGCTCGATCGAAGGAAGACGAGAAGACGATATAAAGTTGCATTCCAATGTTCTCCTCTTCAAAGAGGTAAAATCTCTTTAGGAAGCCACATGATATCGCTAAAATTTGTGGTGAATCGAAATTTTGCTTTGCAAATTATGCCGGTGTCAGATATCAAGCACTCTTTTAGCTGCCAGGGAGCGATTCACATCCTTTCCTAAACAAACTTTAATCCGTTAGTTCAGTTTATAATCATTGCTAACACTGTTTGTGATTGTTTGAAAAAGCAATATTTAAGCAATAGAAGATAGATTTCTATGACTCTACCGGTGAAATAGAGCACGCGTGATGTTTGGAGAAACACGAGAAAAGTTTGAAAATCACGAGCCGTAGGCGAGCAAGAGGTATTTTAAGAGCGATCAAATTGTGTTATTTTCTGATCAAAACTAAAATTCTCAAAACTTGCGCAAATGTAAGCCAATCACATTTGTCGTACTATTGTACTATTGACTAATCAGTGTGACTCAAAGCGGCGTTTTTGACAAAACAGTTTGACAACTTTCATCGAAAGAATTCAGCAAAAACTATGTTGAAAAGAGAGTTTTCTGTTTTTATAATGAAACAATGACTCGGAAATAGACAAAAAGGCCAAATATAACTTACAGTTCTTCAAGATTTGGAAATGTTTACTTGCTTTCGACGAATCAAGCAGCATTCGCTATGGTAAATTGAAAGCCGTGTTTTCGGTTGGAAAAAGCTGAAGTTTGAAAGAGGCTTACAGGATAAGGATTTTGCTGATGAACAAGAAGCTGTTGATTTGAATTATCTGTTGGCTGTTCACCGATAGCTTGTGTCAAAACATCTCTACACTGGCGTAGTTGGTTCATACAAAGGATGATTGAACAACAGAGATTGAACAAGTTGTCTCGTGGCGACAATCAGTTTTGGAAATCTTAGCTTCCGCCTCTCTTTGTAACTAAGAAACAAAACTTTGTTCAATGAAAAATAACTCTTATTGATCGAAACTAATCCGGGAGAAAAAACAATTTACTATGCTGTGAATTCTAGCTCCTTAAAGTTGATTTATACTGGCGTTTGCAAGTTCATGCTCATACAAGTCATTTTCTATGAATATTTAAGTTACGTTGTTATTGTCCGACCACGAGGCTTAGTTTGTAAATTTAAACGATAACTGGAATGATGGAAAGTATTTTCTAGTTTATTTTTAAGTTTTGGTCTCCTAACTACAGTGAAATTTGTAAATAGACGTTTTGGTAAAATCATTCGTCAGAAAACCATGTCTTTACCGGTGAAATAGAGCATAGATTTTGGTGGTCTCTCAGCCAATCAGAACGTGTGTTATAATTTAGCTATATTATAAATTTGAATAAAATGTACTTGTACATTTCTAAAACTTGTGTTGTCGTAGTCTGTAGTTCAATATTGAAGGTCAACTAGCAGTGTTCGTCACACAACGCACAGGAGATAGACAAGAAACATTTGATATATCAGACATAACAAAAGCGGTGTACTTTCGTGAGTTTTCTAAGGGAAACAGTTCTGCTAACGTGAATACACCAGCTGTTTTCTGCTCGCGGCATTTCACTTTAGAAACGGCTAGTTTACAAATCTAAATACACTACAGGTCAACCAACGAGAGATAATTTTCGAATCTTCTATGACGAGCGCCTTCGCAACTTCTATACAATTTTTCGGCGATCACGTCCGAAGGCGCTCACAATAGAAAAATACAGATATATTTAGGAATAGCGAATGTGATTTTACTTCAGTAGCCACAGCGAATTCATTTCAGCGGTAGCGAATTGATTTTCAGTCAACGAAAGGAAAAATAATTTTACTTTGAGACAGCGAATATTAGTTCAGTTCACTGAGAAAAAAGTAAAATACACGCTAAAACACCAGAATTTAACACCAAATTCAAGTTAAGCGACTTCGAAGTTTTATGTCTTTTTGAACTTGTCTTCCTGGCTGGAAAAGTTACAATTAAATCAAACTATATACCATTCAGTTCAGTTAGCCTGTCTACAGGCTCACCATGAGTATAAATTATCGCACGGCTAGAATATCAATTCTTCTGCTAATTATGGTTGACAACCGAGACTTGTAGAATCTTCTATTTGTTGTTGACTCGCTTGAAATGGCTGGTTAACCTGTTTACCGATTTAGCTTTTCTCACCCTTTGCGTGAAGTTTGAATTTTTTCATCCAACAGCAACAAAAAACAGCACACCAAACTGAAATTTTGAGGTAGTTTCGTTGAATAGCATCAAAGTTGTGGTCGGTTAAAGTTTGTTTTTGATACGTTCGGTGAACTTCGGTCGCCCATAACTTTGGCGCTATTCATCAAAAATACCTCAAAATTTCAATCTTTGCTAACTTTGGTGTGCTCCGGCTTTTCAAATATTCTATTTTTATTCCAGTTTTATTAAAATATAAAACGGCTGCGAAGGAGACTAGAGTTATTGTGGTCTCTAGCTCAAATGTCGAATCTCAAAGTGAACTCGAAAAATATTTCGCGTATCTAAAGAAAACTATCGGACTGACGTATTGATTTAAAAGTTGACCCAAAGTTGTTTAGGGCTTTGCATTTCTGCCTTTTAAAACTTTTAAAAACAATATAAAAGTTCACCTATTCGAACAATTTCAAAATTCTAGGGAATTCCCCATTGGAACCATAGTTAATAGAGGGGAATGGTTAGGAAGCCTTTTGTTACATTTCTTTGTTCTAGTCTGGATGTTGAACTGGTCTTGACCGTGCACAAAGTTTGTTTAAATTCATTAGAAAATGGCTATATGAATGAACCGAAATGTTGTCTATTGGATTATTTATTGAAATATTCTAATATAATTAATTTTGAACTAGAATACATCGAACAAGCAGCGGAAAAGAAACATTTGGGTTCAGTTGCTCAACCATGGCAATTAAGGCGAAACAATGAAAAAATAAAAGATTTGTGCACGGTCACGGTTGAAAAAAATGAACAAAGACATATAACAAAAGGCTTCATAACCAGTCCCCTCTATTAACTATGTTGGAACTAGCCGTGAGTCAGGAATACGTAATAATGACATGCGTCTAATATTCAATCTAGATTTCATGTATATCCAATCCTTGATATATTTTTATATCTGCTTCTATCGATTTTCATTTTCTAGCTTTCTCTTCAACCGATTAATTTGTTCAGTCTAAATTCTCAGAAGTCCGACTGGTCCAGATGTGTTCACTAATAAAACTGGTCGCTTCTTCGATAGTTGTTTTGGCCCAGAAAAAAGAGAACGTACATTACATATCTCAATAATCAAATGGCCCTAAGAACACTTACCACTGTAGACATTGCTGATGCACAGTGTTATCAAAATGAATACACAACCTCCGTAGTTAAGCTTCCACATGGCACAGACTACGTTCTGTACCGACTGAAATAGCCAACTCCCAAAGCTGAAATATTAAGACTTATGTTACCTCAAGCTGATTGGACAAGTTTACCTTGAAGTCATGACGACGTCACAAAGCACTGACTAGAACAAGTGTAACTGCTCGGCACGTGTACAATAGTACAATAGGCTTCTAGTTGCTTCTAGATGTTTCTGGAGTTTTCTAAAAATAGTGAAAATTTATTTTACTATTCATGGATGTCATTCGTAGAAATGATTGATAGCTTACGATGGTAGTTTTTCTACTCAATTTTTGACCTATAGGGGCTTTGGTAGACTAGATGTTCATCTACCTTTGAGAAGTTTTTTGTTGTAAAGAAAGGTCTAAACCCAGGTGAATGAATGTTTATCGAAGTAAGAATATTTGTCGAAGTAACAATTTTTGTCATGTGACCATCCGGGTGAATGTAGTCATGAGAAGGAATGTTTGGTGTGACTGACGTTTCGACAACCTGAGCGGAGGTAGTCTTCAGAGTCAAGTGAAGAATATACTTGATGGTGTGGGTTTCCTTTGTAATCTGTGTTTAAAATCCCCGAACGTAAGAGGCCCCCAAACCTCAATTTTTGCAAGTATTAAGAGTAAATACACAGCACAAGTGCATAAATAACTCAAAAAAGTTATTAATTTGAACACAAAATTGTGATGTCCAAGCGGGAAAAGAGAGAATCTAGAAGACAAAGTTAAACGTTTTTGATGATTACGGTTCAACGGCCGATCAGATTACACAGGAAACCCTCACCATCAAAATCGCTTATACTCCCCTGTCCACAGAAACGGAGGCTGGTGAGCCTGTGTTCCTTCTCTCTACACTTGGGAGCGTGGTCGAAAAAAACCGTAACCAAATAAAAAATAGATGCGTCAGAAGTGTTTATAAACAATCAATCTTTATTTCAATCATAGTCTTGAGGGATATTTCTAAGTTTTCGGCGAATTTGGAGGAACAATTTAAACGTAGTAGCAAATAGCCGCCGTCAAAATCCACAGGAAGCCCAACCACCACACTGATACAATATGGTAAGCTTGTGGATTATCTTTAGGTCTACTCGGTTTATGATTGTTACTATTAATAGACTTATCGCTGTAGTTGTTCTTGTGAAACATGCGTTTTTACCAGACGTGTTCAACTGGTATGTTGTCTGCAAAGTATTATTATGGCGGCTCACTAGGCAATCTAAAAATGGTATCTACCGTCTTCCTCGAGTTCTCTAGTAAACTGGATATGAGGATTCTGTCGGTTCAAGTGTTCGTGAAACGCGTTAATGTGATCTAGGGTGTAACGCGGTTATGGTGTCATCTACATAATGGAAACAGAATGGCAACGGATTGGCATAAGATGCAAGGGCCTGTTTCTTGATATTCTGCATTTAGTCTTTTTATTGTCTGTAATTTGAATTCACGATGTAAACTTTGAATATGACCTAGTTTTCGGTTGATTTTGTATGTGATCAGTCGTGTTTAGACGCATATTTTTCGGCAACCTGCAGTGGCAAATGATTTGGGGCGAAACAGTGGCGAATGATTACAGGCTCGTAACATGGTACATTTTCGTCTCGCTGATCTCGGGATTTTACGGAAATTTTGAACCCTGAGTCCACATTTTTAGAAATTTTTGATCCCTAATCCTTAGTGCAAAACACTGAGCTGATCCCTGATCATGACCCAATGTCCCTGATCCTCGATCCCACCCATTTGATCCCTGAGCCCTGGCCTCTGATCCCTGATCCTGGCCATAATTTGAGGCTTGATCCCTGATCCCATATACCATCTTACGAGCCTGATGATTAACTTTGGATGTCCATCGTTCTTAGATCGAGTGGGAGTTACTAATTTGTGATGAGTTGATCAATTTCATATACATTGTCAAGTATGAGATGTTCAAGGCTGTTCAGTCTTTAAGATTCAAGCAGTTACCGTACACATATGCTCAAGCCCCAGAAAACTTTGGAACCAATCACTAGCAATCTTACATACTCAAACATGAATACATATAATGAGTTCACTTTGAAATTTCGTTAATGAGAAATGTCCACGAAACAATAGGTATTCATTCTACACTGTGTAGAGGTTCTTTTACGTGCATACAGGTGACTAGAGTGTATTCAATAATTAAGCCAGGAAACAGGAATTAGTAAATAGTGCAAAATTAAGGACTGGTCATTACTTACAGGGAGGGGGGTTGGTGCAAATGAAAAGGGTAACTGCCCATTGATGGCCCCTCCCACCTTTCCACATACATGCACACATAACATTCTTACAGAGTGAGCGTAAAAATCTGTGGCCCCCTCTATTTGCACCAGCCCGCCCCCCCTCCCCCCATGTAAATAATGTCCGGTCCCTTACACATAATTAACATTGGAAAAAAGCGATTTTGTATTATTTACTTATAAATAGTATTTAGTGCAATCTGCTTTTTGTACAATGTCTTGATTACATTGAAAGCATTTACTGTCAATCATGCTTACTGTTCAGATCGAAATATAGTGATGGATAATCATGGAAATGATAGTTAGACCTAGTTCAAACGTCGCATCTCACATGTGCTGAATTCAATGCAAATGAGATGATAATAAGTAGAAACAAAAAATTTGACTGATTTGCATTGAATTCGACACATGTGAGATGCGACGTTTGAACTAGGCCTAATGTTTATGAGACCTTATATTAGTAACAATTGAAGAATAATTTTAGAATGTACAAAATGATATTTTCAATCAATGAAAAGTGTTACTCAGCCACAAATCTGTACAAGCCTTGTGCAGCCATGTTCACAAAAACGAGATAAAGTGGATGAATTGAAGATGTTACTGTATGTAGTACTATCAGGTTGATGTGCACAGAGGAGCTATATATGGTATTGGTAATGAGCATACATTGTATTACGTTACACTTCGAGTATTGAGCTCCAAATAAAGCATCAGCAGCTCACTACGTATACTGCTATAATCATTGATCTGCTCCATATTGAAACATGGTATAATATACATGTATTGAAACGTTGTGTTCAGAAACTGAAATGTACCGTGACTGAAATGATTTCATAGAAAGGGAACTGTGACACTTCTAGAATCTACCAATGTAATAACAGCAATATCAAAATAATTTTAGCTGAATTGGACATCGAAGCAGTCTGCTGCAGTTTGTAAATTTTGTTTCCATTAATCAAAGTAAAAAGTACAGAATGGAAATTTTGTCTGAGCTATAATGTATTATGTATAGATCATATTGGATTATTTGGTAGGCATTTAGCAAAATAAAGCAGACTGTATATGTCTGGCATGATAAAAAGACCAGCCGTCAAAATATATCGAAGCATGCGCACTTTCGATGACCCAAAATCTGGGACATCCGGTTTGTATCTTACCAGGGCCTTCGATTTTTCCGTTTGAAAGCTGAGAAGGCCCTGGGAATGAGGATGTCATAACTAGATGCTTCAACTTAAAATGCGACTAGTGGCACCTGCTTCACCCAGGCTGTATGCGCACAGCGGTCGAATGAACCCCCGAATGAGAAGGCACCTCAGTTACGGAGCAAAAACTATCTAAAACACAGCTGCGTAAACTAAAGATAAAGCATTAAGAGCAACACAGGACAAGGAGATAGTTGCCAATTAGACGGCATTGCTGCTTATGACAAGACAGACCAGTAAAACAAGATAAAACGCTTTGGTCCACTTTGCAGCTGCTGTTACTGTAATGGCAGTTGATGGTTTGGTTGTTACTGAAAAATATAAAAGGACATTCAATTTCAGTCACAAAAAGAGTAGAAAAGTTCAGATTATAAAAAAGACAGAGAGAAAAAAAGCAAGGAAGCCTAAACTAAATAGTATCTTTGCATGCCTCTTATAACTTCCCGCAGTCTTAGTCAAAACGCTCGCTCATGTCTCTGTACATTGCGATGTACTCACAATGGAAGATGTAGAGCAAGAGAAAAGCAAGCCTAGGAACACAAGGCATATAGCCGAGTGTTTCTCTTGCTTTTTGAGTGCCCTATACTGATCTTCCTCGGTGTTGATATCAAAGTTCGAATAGAAATAAAGCGGCCATGACTCTTAACGACGTTTTAGTGCGAGCAAAGTTTACTGCTACCTGCGATCCATGTCTCAGTTTGTCTTCTGATATAAACATGGTATCTCGCAAATCAATCACTTATAACCTATTTTATAAAACCTGCTTCTTTTGTCTGTTTTATCGTATCATACCTTTCAATTTTAGGACTTCCAATTTCATTCCTTTTCTGATAACAGACTGAGCCTTGTCTTTAGGATAAACAACACATTCGTACAGTCCAGCATCGTTTATTTTTACGTTTGGAATTGTAAACTCGGTTCCACCGATTCCTTGTTCAACTACTTTACGATTTCTTACTATTTCAACCGATGGAGAAGGTTTTCCTTCAGCGTGACATGGTATCTTTAGTTCTTCTCCCTCTTGGGCCTCGATGTTCTTCGGCCAGCTTTTAATTCTTGCAGGTACTAGTAAAACATAGAACACAATTAGCGAAGAAAAATTCCAGCTCCGCTCTATAAACATTTTTTGACTATAACTCTCCTAGGAGTCAGAATTAATTATCAAATTTGATTTTAATGTCACGAACGAGAGAACTACATTTCTTGGAAGGGGAGAGTAGAAGAGAAATTTTTCTTGATTTATGATTTTACGTATGATGAGACATCAAGGACATCAAGGACTGTGCTACATGGACTGCATAGACCACTATTAATCTGCGTGTGCGCAGAGTCGATTATTTAGCCAACAGTTTTTCTACGGCTTCGGACAATTAATAGACTATGGCTTTAAACAGCCAGTTTTAATAATAACTACACTGCAAATTAAGAAATGGAGGATAACTTTGACAACTGCCCCTAAACCTCCCAAGTTGAAAACGGAATGAAATAGCTTTTGGCTGGAATACGCCGGCACACCCGGCCCAACTGAAACAAACAAATTCTCAGTTATGTGCAGTGTGGAGAGTTGATTGTACAGTCGTTATTCGGGAGGGTTTCCCGAGGGTTTGCCAGAAGCGTACGATATGTATTACTTACAATAGCGTTGAATTGTCAGCGAGCTTTGCAGTGGATTCACATAGGGGTAGATGAACACACTGACCCCATATCTCTTATTGAAGTCTTCAAGTGTAAGATTGAAGAGAGTGATCTCAGCAGTACAGCTGGAGCAATAATTTGAGAGATTCCCCTCGTAGTTCACTTTCTTTCCGTAGGATGTTTTTGTCATGATTACAAAACCACGTACGAGAAGAATTTTTCTGCTCACATATCCAGGGTGGCTCCACTCTCCGAAGAGAAATTCCCTGTCGCGTTGTTCTTTGCCGTGAGAAAGGCATTTTTTTTCATCGGTTTTGCCAAAAGACCATTTCATTGTAAGGTTATGCCCAATATGGCTGTGGATTACTTTGTCGGGTTCGTTCCGAAAACGAAAAACAGAAACAAAGGAGGCTGAAGATCAAAGAGTTCATAGTTAGTATGCAATCGCATCCATGATCATGAGAAAATAGCAAAAGGCATCCAGTCTACGTGAAAGCAACAGTGATGACATGAACAAGACTAACTCCCATTTCAAGTTCCTTTTGCTGTGTAGTGTTAGCCTCGATTCTTGGGTTGCATGTGACGTCACGGCAGCCATCTTGGATGAGCTTCAACAAAAAAAATTCTCATTAGCGTCTCTTGTTTGTTCATCCAACATGGCTACCGGTTCTTTCTTTTGATTCCCAAATTAAAGGAATGGATGAAACCCAGCAATTGCGCATAATATATTCTATAGAACTTTAGTAACAGCCGGAGAGGAAACGCAAGGAATGCAAACGAATGAACAAATGAAAGCAAAACTTTAGAATTCCATAGCATTTTGACCAATTCATGAACAGACATAATGATGTGATATAAGCACTTATTATATATAACTAGACGCACATAGTGCGCTTACTCGTGCCCAGGTTGAATTTAGCCTGGCATTGGATGTGCATTCAAAACAAGTGCATGACCTAGGCAGTAGTAGTAGATGCCTATTCAATAGACATTGATTTTGACTGGCTGTGACATCGTTTCTCCAATTAGAGTCAACTCCCACCTTGTTCATCTCACGGCATGACGGATACGGACAGAACTTCAAAATTCTCGACATAGAAATATACGAGAACGCATTGGAGAATATCTGAAATACAAAGTTTATGCATATCGTAATTAGCGGAGAACCCGAGTACATGCGTTCCTTGCCTTGAATCAAAGAGTTTCTTATTGTTTTCTACGATAAAGCCTCCCTAGCTGCACAGTATTGAGTGCGTGAC
Source organism: Telmatactis stephensoni (assembly GCA_029948255.1). Lineage (NCBI taxonomy): Eukaryota > Metazoa > Cnidaria > Anthozoa > Actiniaria > Isophelliidae > Telmatactis > Telmatactis stephensoni. Next base: position 310,937 of record JALIZF010001468.1, on the reverse strand, counting down.
ATATTGCGTGACGAGGGTAAAAGAGGAGTGGAGAGGATAGTACATATTGAGACTGGGTACGAAAGATTGGCGGCCATTTTGAAAATTAGTGAAACATGGGAATGTGCTGCAGGTCAGAAATTTGTCTTTGTTTGATCATGAGCAATAGATAAGGTAATTATTGTTCATATGCAAGGTGGAAATGTTTTATAGATTATTTAAGTTTGGATTAACACGAGATAAGAAGTACTTCTGTGGTTAGAAAATTATACGTCAATGAATTTATTGCACACTTTTTCACATTTTATTTAAGAAGCTGCTTACACTTCACATTCGACGGTACCTATTTCCTGACGGTTAACTACAAAGCAATCATAATGTTACCAATAGAATATCACCTACAATGTTAGTATCCATCGCATTGGTTATAAGCTTAAGTCCAAATGAAAGATAACATGAATTTTGACATTTTTTACTCTCTGCAGTCAATCTTTAACTGAAGTATAAGTTGTTATTGCTTATTTCATGAATTTTATTTATTTATATTTTTTGGTGGCTTGAAAAAATAAAATGTTTGTCTGTCAAAGATTGAGGATATAATATATAAACATATAGCTAGTATATAGTCAGAGTTTGCATTGTATTTGAAAATTGTCTCTTGGATAGCCATAATTATCTGCAATCTGCTTCCTCAGTTAATTGAATTGGTTTGCTTAAATATTTTGTATTTATCCACTAGCTGTAGTTGATGGCCACATTGCCATATAAATTATTATTGCTCAAATGTCATTGTACTTGTAGTTGATGACAACCTCCTTGGTTTGCGATATAAATTATTGTTGCTTGAATAATTGTACTTGTAGTTTATGTATAAACTTATATATCCATTGTTGTTTATGGCCATCTCCTTGGTTTGCCATATAAATTATTATTGCTTGAATATTATTGTACTTGTAGTCACTGTGGTTATCCATTGTAGTTGATGGCCATCTCCTTGATTTGCCATATAAATTATTATTGCTTGAATATTATTTACTTGTAGTCACTGTGGTTATCCATTGTAATTGATGGCTACCTCCTTGGTTTGCCATATAAATTATTACTGAATTGTACTTGTAGTCAATGTAACTATCCACTGCAATTGAGGGCCACCTCCTTGGTTTGCCATATAAATTATTATTGCTTGAATATTATTGTACTTGTAGTCAATGTAACTATCCATTGTAGTTGATAGCCATGTACTCCTTGGTTTGCCATATAAACTATTGTTACTTGAAAATTATAATTGTACTTGCATGTAGTCACTGTGGTTATCCATTGTAGTTGATGGCCACCTCCTTGGTTTGCCATATAAATTATTACTGCATGAATATTCAGTTTTAGTACTTATAGTCAATGTAACTATCCATTGCAATTGAGGGCCACCTCCTTGGTTTGCCATATAAATATTTTTGCTTGAATATTATTGTACTTGTAGTCAATGTAGTTATGCATTGTAGTTGAGGGCCACCTTCTTGGTTTGACAGATAGATTATTATTGCTTGAATACTGGAATTGTAGTTGTTCTTTTTTTGAGTCAATACATATGTACATTGTAGTTATCTATATTGTTAATACTTGAAGGCCATTTTTTAGTTTACCATATAGATATTGTTAAAATAATTATACTTGCTGTCAAATAATCAATTGTACTTGAAGAGAATGCTTGGATATACATTGTAGCTAATGTTGCATGGTTGCCATTAGATTATATTCATTTGTAAGAGCAATCTGCAAAAGAAGGATAAGTTACAGAAAATTATTAACTAAAGTTATTTTGTCAGTTGAATTGGTTATTGAAACAGCATTTTACTTACCTAATGTGCTCTAGGTTGACAGGGACTGCAGAGCATCTTGAAGAGTGGGGGACTACATAGCATTTGAAAATATAGTAAACTACCCAGTCAAAAAGGTTTTCAGACAGAACATTTGACTCAGAGGTAGCATGGAAAGAGGGAGAGGTGCTATGTCCCCCATCTCTGCAGTCCCTGGTTGAAGATGGTATTAGACACCATAAAGGTGTCAGTGCTCCCACTTATAGTGGGAAAGCCATTGGCAAGTAAAAATATAGAGCTTGAGATTCCATCAATTTACATTTTGTGTAATAAGATGTCTAATGTAAATTAAGTCAGATACTCAATTCATGAGTTTTGTTTGATAGGATATATAAAGTCACACTCTATGATTCTGTTAGAGTCAGTTGATACATTTCATATTATATCTTGATAAAGACATACAGCCACTAGTTAAATTAACAGGTTATTTGAAATTTAATGAAATTTTAATAGCATCATGATCGCAGTAGTATACAGCGACTACAGAAGAGTCAATTTGTTTTGAGCATCTCATTTGTTACATATACGTGATCTAGTAAACTTCCTGTTGGCATGAATGTTGGACTTTCTAACAGTTTGCATGTAGTTTAAGGATTCCATTGTAGCATTAAGCATCTGGACTTCGTTATCATTAAATAATTTACATTAAAGTCACCTAGTATGATATCCACTTCATGATTACTGAGAATATATCTTATTGCATTTATGTATTGTGGTATATTTAAACTATGTTTACGATAAAGTAGAAGGAGAGTGATGGAAAACACTGGGCGAGGCATATTATTTACAACGACAACTTTGGACTGCATTTATTTCAGGAATGTAGTCATGTTCCTTGATTTCTATATTGGCTTTTGAACAGATTGCTAAACTGGAATATCTGTCAGAGACATGATCTGTTGTCTGTACAATGTGAAGGGATAAAGATTATTTCTATTTCATCATCATTGCTGCCAAGGAGAAGTTGTGTTTCTGTGAAACATATCATGTCAGCTCCGAACATATTAGGTTCATGTTTTATATCAATGCTGTGTTTTTCAGTGACCTCACATTAAGTAGCAGTTCTGTAATTGTTTGAGAATGCAATGGTAGAATCTCTCTCAATCTTTCATATTCTTTATGTACTCTTAGGGTCAGCTTTTACGTGTTTGCTTTGAATGTCTCCAAGGATGTAAATTCCATTAAGAGATGTTGAACGGCTCAAGGCAACATAAATTTGACCATAATTGAATGATCTTTGTTTAAAGAGTTCAAAACTTATTACAACTTCATGCAAAGAGAGCCCCTGAACTTTATGTATTGTTACGGCATATGCAAGTGTAATAGGGAATTGTACTCTTTGTATTTCTGGTGAAGATGGCTTGCCTGGTCTTATTTTAATTCTTGCTAGTATAGGTTCAATAGGAACAACATGATTTTCTTTAACAAATAGGTTGCTAGATTTTGCAATAATATTTTTGCCAGCTTTGTCATCATCAATTTGATGTAAATAATAGTTGGTTTTTGTGTAACTTCATTTATATCAATTTTAACTACACTCCCTATTTGGCCATTAATCAGTCTATCTGCAATGTCAATATTGTTTGTTAGCATTACCTTAGCACCTACTTGATAAAGATGTCATAATCCAGCCCACCTGTTTCAGATCTTCCTTTTGATAAAACTCTATCAATGTCATTTTGAGAAAACATTTTTAGGATACTGGTCTGTTGCCCTAAGTTGAAACACCAGGTCCAGGTAATTGTTGAAGTTTATTGTTGTTGTGCTCATTGACAGGTCTGTTTTCAGCAAATATATGAATAGCATCTGATGGATCTATTGCTCTTGACTGAATGCATTTATATCTTCCCGCAGTTTTGGTAGGCAGTACGAAATTCTGTTAGCATCTCAACAATGATGGCTGATAAATCTTTTTGACGCATAATTTCAACGAGTTCTATCATGGTGAATAGATGCCAGGGGTGACACAGATTATAACTGAGTATCATTATTGTAGTTTTCAAATACTGGTTTTCTCCTTATTGGTGGTAATTGATACATATCTCCTACTGCAATGATGCTTATTCCAGCAAAAAGTTTGGAGGCTGGTGAGTCAAATATTTCTTTTAGTCTTTGATGAATGTGAAGCAATGTAGTATTACCAACCATAGAAATCTCATCTATTATAATAAGCTTGAGTTCAGATAAAAACAGCCTCATTTGGGTTCTATTTTGGTCTGACAGTGGTTTTAAAGTAATACCTGTTTCTTTTGGAATTCCCAGAGCTGTGTTTATGGTTGTTCCATTTATGTTTATAGCAGCAACCCCAGTTGGAGCCATTAAAAGTACAGATGGTAATTCAGGGTTCATAGGTGCATGTCTGAAAGTCTTTGTTACAGCATGATATATTGTTTTTATCAAGTGACTCTTACCAGCCCCAGCGCCTCCAGTGATAAAAACATATATTTCTTTTACTTCCTGCGGCTTGATCACCTTGCAGAATCAGACACTATTTTTTCCCTATGTAAATACTATGTTTGAATGCTATTTTTTTGCTATGTGAGATGTATGTTTTTGCCATGTAATTGCTATGTTTTTGCTATGTGAGTTTACTATGTCAAGTCTATGTTAAACCTATTACTTTCCTATAATAACTCTATGATTACCCTATTTTTTTACTAACTTTTTGGAACAAATACATAGTCTATGTAAAAACTATTTTATTTTCCTTGATTGTGAATGAGCATTACATATAGATTAAATAGGTATTAAATAGATATTACATAGGTTGACAATAGGAAATACATAGGTATTAAATATGAATCACATAGTTCATAAAATAGATTAAACATAGCTTCAAAATAGATTTTACATAGGCACATATGTCAAATCTATGTCAAACCTATTACATTTCTATGATAACTCTATGTTTACCCTATTTTTTTACTAACTTTTTGGAACAAATACATAGTCTATGTAAAAACTATTCACTTTCCTTGAAAGTCAATGATCTTAACATATAGATGAAATAGGCATTACATATAAATTACATAGGATCATGATAGGCAATACATAGGTATTAAATATGAATCACATAGTTCGTAAATAGGATAAACATAGCTTTAAAATAGATTTTACATATGAATTACATAGGATCATACTAATAGGCAATACATAGCTTTAAATATGAATCACATAGTTCATAAATAGGATAAACATAGCTTTAAAATAGATTTTACATAGGCACATGATTAGTTTTAGTGAAATAATGACTAGTGAAATAATGACTAGTAAATACAGCTGTCATATGATCCTAAACATGCAGTCATCTGAATGTTGATCAAAACTTAAGAAATCCATAATTTGAAGTGTCACTTATCTCTAACAAATCAATTACTGCTTGAAACCACTGCTTGATCTGGTGCTTGATGTTACAAATTCCACTCATTGCACTATAAAAGCTCAATCTCAGTAGTAAACAGCAGTTCAGGTCTCCATATTAGGTCTACTGCTTTCTAATGGACACTTGTTGTAAACTAAGCACAGTATAATGTACCTGAAAATCATCAAACAATCAGGTTCTTAATAATAAATTATAAGTTATTGCAGTTAAAAACCAATTCAAGGACTACAGAATACTGTGGAAACCAATTTGGCAAAATTCTTAATGAACTGTGGCATCTGATAAAAATGTCTAAACATCAATAGATTGACTCAATTGTGCAGTCAAAGTTGAGCTGAATTGTTAAGCATTAATGTATAAGTTTGTTCGAATCGAAGTTTTTAATTTAAGCATGATTACATGTAAGAAACTCAAGTGATTGTCTTAGATAGAAAGTCTATTAAATCATGTAAAGGCTTACCGGTTTCAGCATCAAGTTCTCCACGGTTTTCAAGCAGTTATTCTTCTAAACATTATTCCACATGGTTGAAAATCTTTCTAGATTAATTCCTAGCTTAACTGAGGAACAATTAAAGCCAGTTTTTATCACAAAACAAACGATTTTCAAGCAGAAATTCACGATGTACAAGCATCATAACGATCATGGCAATCAAAGGCGCCAAATATTCAAATGAGGTCACATGATAAAAGGATGGTCTTTCATTGGCCATTTCCGATATTAGCTACCAGTTCCTCTCGCATTTACTAGGAAAGTAAACCCAAGCAAAGTGAAATGTCATACATGTAGGAGAAGACTCATCTGTCATGTTTGAAGCAACAAAATATTACTTTCAAGGTTATTTAGCTACAGAAAACACATCAGCAATATGTTAAGTACAAATAAGAATATAAATTTTCAAAGCAGCAGCATAATGAAGGTTTATTAATTACAATGATGTACTGAATCAAACTTATGGTTTTCAATTTTTGAATTCAAATCCCTTGTGGTTTCAAACTTAAACATATAAGATATTTCATCAAGAGCTGTGAATTTTTTGGAAATGTCTGAGAATTTTCACACCTCAAACTGTTTTCCCAAAGATTTCCATAGGCTATGTAAGTACTATGTTTGCATGTACATAGAGATTGAATAGGGACTATGTAAAAACTATTACATTTTCAAAAACAGCTATATTAGATGAATAGAAAAAACATAGGCTATGTAAGTGCTATGTTTGAAGGTACATAGTGACTGAATAGTGACTATTTAAAAACTATTTAGTCTTCAGATGCACATTCATCAGTTGAATAGAAAAAACATAGCTATTTAGATACTATGTTTAAAAGTACATAGAGATTGAATAGTACCATGTTGACTGCAAGGAATCATGTTTTGGATAGATAGGAAAAACATAGGCTATGTAAGTACTATGTCTGTCTGGTAAATAGCAATAACATAGCTATCTAAATTCTATTATATTTTGACATAGCATTCACATAGAAATGACATATGCTTTACCTATAGCATACTATGTTATGATCATGGTAATATAGCAATAAAATAGATGGTATCAAGCAATAAATAGCAATTAAATAGCTTGACATAGTAATAAAATAGTCTTAACATAGTCTTTAAATATGTCTGGTTCTACAAGGGGAGGCTGTTCATATTTTTCATTTTATTTCTACACCAGGAGAGAACAGTGTCATATGCAAAACGCTGTCTTGTGTTCAAGGATCTAACACATTTCACGTAGTTCATCATCAGAAATTTCTGCAGGTTGGTTGTGGAATGTTATTCCTTGATTTGAATGTTGATCGGATTCAGAAGATGTACCAAGATGTGAAGGCAACTGCTCATTGAATGACTCTTCAGGTAAATCATCATGCATTTCATTACGTAAATCAGCATTTTCTTGATCATTATAGAATCATATGAGTAACTGATATTACCCTGGGTTATTTCGTAGAAATTCAAGTGCCTCTGTTATAGCATCTGCATCAGGTTCAAAGTTTTGTCTGTTTTGTTCTACTACAGCTTGAACATCAGGCTCAAAGAATTTAGAGGCATATGTTTGATCTGTGCCTAGAAGAGTAGTTTCATCTCGCCAAGGATAATACAACATGAGTAAATGATGGGAAAAACAGTTCAGGTTCTTTTCTTTTACTTGGTGTGTGATATCTTATGACTGATTTTACTCATCTACATTTCATGACTTCATTGGTGTTCATTAATCTTATTTGGTTTGGTAGTGATACATCAGGATCTGAGGAATCATGTTGCATTTCAATCACACCATCAGTAAGTACTTCAGGCTGAGCATCAGCTGTTTCTTGATGTTCTTTTTTATAATCTTTTAATAGTAAGCAGCAAACTCAGCTAAACATAGTTTATCTACTATGGGAATAGAGCTTGGTCTATTACTGTATCGCTCAATGATATTAGACTTGAAGATATCTGTACTCTCATCACCCAGTTCATCAAGCTCTTCTTGGGATTTAGCAACACGCACTCTTTTAAGTAAGGTAAGTTTGTATTAACAAAGACTGTTCCTGGGAAGATTTTTCTTAACCATAGTTCAGGCATGCATCTATATACACATTCTTGTGAACTGACTTCTCTAGTTGACAGAAAAGCAGCACCAATTTTCTTTAAACCCTCTCTGACGTTTAGATTTTCTTTCTTTGCTTCCTTAGGTGCATTCATGATAGCTTGTGAACATTCTGTTTCATCCTTTGTGAAGTATGAGCACACATAAGTGATACATTTGTAGTGATTAAAAACAGGTTGCAAGTCAACATTTGCTGCAAAGCCCTTTATACCAGCAATAAAATAGTTATTAATAAAACAGCTGTCTATTGGTCTACTGAGGTGCAATTCATAGTCAGAGTCAGGAGAGATAGATAAGGCCCAGTAATATTGCTCTTCAGTAATGCCTTTAAGAGCTGAAAATGTCAGCTTCAGTTAATGTAGTGTCATAATTGGACTTACTAGGGTTTAAAACATCATCAATTTTTTCTTTCACTACACTCAGGATATGTTTTTGTCTGTCAAGAATTTCTGTCTTCTCTAGTTCATCAAGATCATCATTGAGAGGTTCTGCAACAATTGTTCTGTTTGTAAAAAACTGCCCAAAATTAAATCTGCATCTAGTGTTTCTGTATTTTCTGCAGGTTTTAGAATGATTGTGCTTTTGATAGGTTTTGACTAATTCATGCAATTCAGGGTCTTGTTCTTAATTAGGGAGGTAGGCTTGTACATGTTGATCTACAAAGTCAATATACTCCTGTTTAGTTTCAGATGTAAGTTTAGGACAATCAGAAGTCCATATCAATGCATGCAAGTGAGGAGAGCCTCTCTCTTTTAAAACTCAATATGCAATATGCATATGATAAATTATTTTACCTATGGGAATTTGTTAGTAGGACTTCAGTGAAAAATGTTTCTACTCTGTACTGAAAGTGTTTTGCAACAACTACTGGATTTAAATTCAGCTCCTTTCATTATAAGACAAAGACTCAACCTCTTGATCAGTCATGTTCTTGCCTTGTGTTCTTGCAGTAATCTGAAAGAGCTCAGACCATCTCAGATTAGCAAAGGATTAAGTCATGAACCATGTGGGAATTCCTAGCTGTTTTACCATAGCTATTACATGAATTTCAGCCAATAAGGAGGTGTTCCTGGGATGTATGTTAAAAACAAATAAGCCTGATCTTGACAAATAAGATTCCGTACTTTATACGTTTGACCTCATTTAAGAAGCAGTGAATGTTTGTCCATAAATTTTTTTAGAGCAATATTAATATTATAACAGACTTTCTTCTGTTCTATGATGAACTGTACAAAGAAAAGATATTCAGGGTTTGTTGCCAACCTTCCACTGTAATGTAATAGTCTTGCATTAATGTATTTTACTGATGATAATCTTATTTCTCGTTCAACAGTGTAACCAAATTGTCCTTTAGGCAATAAGACAGGAAAAGCTAACTCTTCACATTGTTTATCAGTCATGAATGATACAGGATGTTTATTCTCACCTGGGTGCAATATTGTAGATTTCATTTCCTGATGATACTTCATCATTTTCTTCCAGTAAAGGGTAATCTGGTATAACAGACTGAACATGTTTCATTTGTTGGTGTTCTAAATTCATCAAAGGGTCATCTTTTCTCTTATTATCATAGTGTTTATCATTTCTGTTAGTTTTGGCATGGGACTTGAAAGTCATGTTTTCATAATAGGTTCACTGTTCATCATCCATACTTGCAAGACTTCTTTTATGTTTCAGTTTGTTGCAGGGATAAGACTTGATGATATTGCTATGTCAACAGCTATATCACTGTATAATGTGTTATTCATTTTCAGCCATTTGAGTGCAATAAGATCATCTGAGGGCGGACAGCTTGAAAGTACACATGACCTCTAAATGAGGTCTTCTCTTTAACTTTAACATTATAATGCCAGATCTTTCTGGGGGACGTGGTAATGTGTTAATGCATCACATTCAACTGGCACGTTGCAGATTGCTCCCCTAATCTTTCCCTGCTGAACCTTTGGGCTACTACGTTTTAACACAATTCTTTGTGCAATAAGTATCTGTTCAAGTTTTTCCAAGACTGACTAGTTCAGGTTGGTATTTTCATCTACTTGCAAATTATTGTGTACAGCTTGACATGATATTTGTTGTTTCATGAGTTTAGAGTGACAGGTTTTGCAAATATATTGTTTTTCCATCAAATATTTTTTTTCCTGTAAACAGGTGTTGAATGCTGTATTTATCTTCTTGTAATATGATTACTGTTTTTCTGTATAGTAACCTGTTACATATAGTGCATATAAAGTATGGGCCTTCTCTTATCTTTCTTTGAAAATTTTTTATATAGTGATGTATTTCATATTGTTGGTCCTTTTGAGAGTTATACAAATTTTGGGAATTAGATTGCATGTCTGATAGACGCTTCTCTTTATCTGCTGGATCTAAGGAGCTGTACAAAGATTGGCTGTTATGCGCATGTCTGCTAAACGGCTTTGTTTTTCTTTAGTATCATGGAATTGTACCATGCTGACTGTTATGCGCATGTCTGCCTAAACGGTTTGTTTTTCTGTATGTTCATGGAATTGAACCATGCTTCACTGTTGGATCTCAAGCGTGAAAGTTTCTCTTCTCCTCTTTGCATGGCTCACTAGATTTATACTGTTTTTGCTTTTTGAGACAAACGTTGTTTCTTAAGAGCAGGTTCCATGTTTGCATAGTTCAATCTACATTTCTCAGCATCAACGTTTTTTGTGCATCTGATTTGTGTTTTCTTATAACATTCAGTCTTGCAGTTTTGACAACTGAGTTGAGCAGGATATAAATGAAATATGCAGTAATCTAGCTCATTACATTGAACTGCCTTTGTTGAAATATCAAGCATTTTCTGTATTAAGGTTGTCAATATTTTTGGTTTGAGCAAGAACCCGACTAGGCAAACTACGCAGAATTGAGTTTTTGATAGCAGCAGTAAAGCTGGGGAAATTGTCGATAGGAATTGTCACAAAATTGCGTAAAATAAGCTATTTAAAACGAAAAATTCTGGAATAATTTGCTTACCTCAGTTACAGCTTCATTAAAGCTTTCATCAACGATATCATTGGCCTCTAAATCATCTCAAACTAGACGCCTTTAGGCGTTTACTCGGGCTACCTGCGGTAATGCAGAAAAGGCAGTAGAAAAATGGAAAATATGGAAACTTTCAATTATTTGAGTATGAAAAATGCCTCCATGTTCAGAAATTGAGTCCAGGGTATCTGAATTCCAATAGCCACACGCTTTAATGACAGAGAAAGAAATACAAAATGACAGAGCACAGCAACTCTTCAAAGGAACACCATTGGTATTACTCAGGTATTGGCATTTAAAAATTGTAATATTACTCTTATTGCTTTGCTGATTATCATCTGCAACCTTGCCATTCACTTCACTTTGTTCAATGTTTTTTTTGCGGATTAAAAGGATTTTCAGTAGCACTGCTAATTTGGACATTTCTCAGCAATATGCACTCCTCTGAGTTCAAATAAACCTGTTAAGTACATTGTCATACAAAGTCTAAAAGTAAGTTATTAAAACATTTAAGTCATGAACGTCTAAGAGTACGCAGGTACCTTGAGGATGGGGGTGACCCCATTACCATAACATTGAATATTTTCTAAAAATGACTGGTGGAAATTTTCTCCAATTGAAATATGCAAAGCATTACCCAAGGGCATGCAGTAAAGGAAATCCACAGTAGATGAAACCTGTATATTACCAGAATAGCTTGGGTTGTATTCCATCTGGTAATTAGTTTCTAAACACTCTTACCATTCAAAGTAATTCTGTTAAAAGTAAGAAGTCTTGGTTGTACAATCTTGACAGGACAGAATATAACTAATTCCCAGTATTCATAATGCTTACTTAATCTGCTAGAGTGTTTATTGAGTTCCTATGATTATATATCAATGCACACAGAGACATGGCTACACACTGACGACCAGCATTTGGCCCAAATAATGCAATATTACCTTGAGAATATGGAGCAGAAATTTCATTGTTAGGATCAATTACTGTGCGAGGTCCATGGTTGTTTTCTCCATCTCTGCTTAGGGTGAACTTAGTATGAATGATTCTGTGATTGAGACTCTTGTAAACAATGGACAAACCACAAGAAATACTATTTTTTGGACTTGGATTTGTCAACAGAGGGGAATAATAAATAAGCTTGGCATTCATTGCTCTTTTATGAAAGTTAAAAAGTGAACGTCTAGACCAAAGTTTCCTCCGTCTAGGTAAACCAACACCAGAATTCCGATATAACCTTTGGGATACTTCACTCCTTCGTGATGAAAATTGCACTTATTTGCAAAGCAATGCATTCTAGATGACATCGGCACATTTTTCACTACGTACTTACGAACCCTTTTCGTATCTTCTTGCTTTTGTGTAAAATACTTGCGAGCTTTTTAACTGGAGACTCTACTCGGTTCTCGATCACGTGAAACAACACGAGGCTTGTGCTCGACAAACTGATGAGTTAGGAATTTTGCATAACGAGACCTGCATTCCTTTAATAAATGTGACTCTTTATTAGGATGAACAAATACAGATAATTGAACAGCTTTTCCAATACATCGCAGTCATTTTGTAGAGAATGTACTAAGTCTTTGTTGACACTTGACACATATATGGAATGTTGTACAACCAGCACTATGCACAATTAGGCGCGAAACAAAACACGGCGTTACTGATAAATGAACGAACTATAGACTGCTAAGAAACTCTTCGAAATTGTAAACAAAATATATTTATAAAAAACTTATCCTCGTAGTCACTGATACAAGTCCAAGGGTTCTTTCCTGTGTAAATGTATGGAGGCCCGTTCTGGTCAAAATTGTACCCAGATTTTTACAATGTATTTTATTATTTTTATATGTAAATATTTATTTTTAGTATATGGTCAAATTAATTTTCAAACCCCACTTAAATTTTATTGACTCTTTGAAATATTTTTTTGGAAAAGTACTAATTATTATTTTTTAGTTCTAATTATTTTTGGGCTTATAGTGAATTAATTTTTGGGGATGTACTGAATTATTTTTTGGATGAACCGAATTAATTTTGGTTCTACGATGGCGAATTATTTTTTGGGGCCGTAGTGAATTATTTTTTTGGCTCCATAATGCATTGTGAACCTGATATTGTGAGGGACTGGTACCAAATGGTCGGCCATATTGTTTGTTTTGTGGTGGAGTTCGTCGAAGATGCATGTCTAGGAACATTGATCTAAACGAAAGAGGTCTTCGTCTCTTTCTAAACAATTTAAAGAGTTTATTTACAATTGGTTTGGTTCCTCGAGAAGTCGACTGGACTGAGGACATGATTGATGAAATATCAAACAGGCTGGAAGATGCATATGCAACGCTTGTACTATAAATGTCAACTTCCGAAACCTCAATTGTATTCACTATAAGAGAAGAGCTGAAGGGACTGTTAGATTCAAAATGCCAAAGAGAATTCGGAGTGGGAACATTATATTTCCGGCGGTGAATGACAAGTCTCCACCTTACATGTGTAAAGCTGTACCAACAGGGTCCATTCTTTGAATACACTGGCTAACTCTCCAGCGTTGTACACGAAGACCTCGACTTCGAAGTGCCCCAATAAATCTTCGCCTTCCAAGATTAGGAGTAAGAAATCCTCCAGCGACAGAGGTGATGTTATCAGCACTGGTCAACTCTTTGTATATGCAATCCAATTGATCATTAGTAACATCAGAATATCCTTCAAGTTCCTCACTGATGCCAAGTTCTTTACGTCTCCTTTGAAGAGTAGATATGCTTACTTGAAGTAGTTCTGCTATCTTTTCCCAAGAAAAGTGGAGTGAACGTAAATGTTCTATTTGTTCTTGAGTAATTATGAAGCGTGGCCTTCCAACCTTAGGATGACCACGGTCATCGAATTCCCGTTTAGTCTGAGCTGAATATGAATCTGTTTTATCATTCCTGGATAACTTGTCACTTAAACTGCTAGTGTAATCATGTATAATGCGAACATAATCTAACAGTCCCTTCAGCTCTTCTCTTATAGTGAATACAATTGAGGTTTCGGAAGTTGACATTTATAGTACAAGCGTTGCATATGCATCTTCCAGCCTGTTTGATATTTCATCAATCATGTCCTCAGTCCAGTCGACTTCTCGAGGAACCAAACCAATTGTAAATAAACTCTTTAAATTGTTTAGAAAGAGACGAAGACCTCTTTCGTTTAGATCAATGTTCCTAGACATGCATCTTCGACGAACTCCACCACAAAACAAACAATATGGCCGACCATTTGGTACCAGTCCCTCACAATATCAGGTTCACAATGCATTATGGAGCCAAAAAAATAATTCACTACGGCCCCAAAAAATAATTCGCCATCGTAGAACCAAAATTAATTCGGTTCATCCAAAAAATAATTCAGTACATCCCCAAAAATTAATTCACTATAAGCCCAAAAATAATTAGAACTAAAAAATAATAATTAGTACTTTTCCAAAAAAATATTTCAAAGAGTCAATAAAATTTAAGTGGGGTTTGAAAATTAATTTGACCATATACTAAAAATAAATGTTTACATATAAAAATAATAAAATACATTGTAAAAATCTGGGTACAATTTTGACCAGAACGGGCCTCCATATAAATGCATTGAATGTTATCTTGAAAGATTCCAATATGGCGTCCATGTTGTTCGTCGGGATGTTTTTGCTCTGTCTCTCATCTTTAGAGTAGTTGTCAATGAAGTACCTGCTTACTAAAAAGTTAGTATTTTTTTGTTCCTCTAAGTCCTCTGAGTTACATTTTAGTACATTTGAATTCATTTGAGTTTCATTTGAGTTCATTTGAGTTTCATTTGAGTTCATTTGAGTATCTTTTGGCTTTTGGCTTTTGAGTTCGCGGAACGACCCGTTTCGAAACTGACGCTCGACATCTTTTAGTGTGGGTCTACCGCGAACGGCGTGTGCATTTGTATGTATTTTGAGCGTCCCAGCAGGAAAGACATTCACCATAATGGAATCCAGAGCACAACGACAAATCTTCAAACTCTGCGTCAAACCTTTAGGTTTGAGTTTGAGCGCATGCAAGTCTCAAGTGTTCGTGGCGCGCATGGCCTCTTGGTGGCCTCGTTTTCATGGCACATTCTCGACTACGACGATAGATTTATAGACTGATAGATAGGAGACACAAACCTAGACTCGTGCCGGCCTAAAGGCCTGGGCACGAGTAACTAGACGCTCAATGGTGCGTTTACTCGTGTCCAGGTGGAATTGAGCCTGGCGTCCCCCTTTAAAATGCACCAGTCACATCATTGGATGTTGCAGATCTCTGAGGAAAGGGAGATTGTGAAATTTTTTAGATGTGCATGCTTTAGTTTCTGAAAGTCTTATCATTTCTCAATTGTTCGAAGACCACAGAAAATGAGCTTATCCACCTGTGGCCTTACATTAGCTAGATGCCAATGTTGCATTTACTCGGGCTACTGGAGAGGCACCCGTATACATAGACAAATCATCACTATTTAGTGTGTATTAGAACAAAAGAAAACAATGGGTTTACAGTCTACTACGTGCTATTAGTTAGCCTATTCTTTCATGGGAGAAGGAAAACCACTCTATTGCCTAAGCACTAATTTGGGAAGAATTATTCTAATATTCTATACTCTAATATGGTCCTTAAAGGCTTCTGGGTATTTTACCAATTTGCGACGTAGATCAGATAGATTGACGAAAAGGTAAACATAGACTCGTGCCGGCCTAAAAGCCTGGGCACAAGTAAAAACCAAAGCTCACAGTAAATGAATTTCTACCAAGAGTTAGACTGAAGGTCAAGGTCGCAAGAACCCCCCTATCCAAAAATCAAGGGAGGGCTATATTCACTTGCTTATTTTATTCTTACCATTGTTCTGAGTGCATCCAGGATCTGGTGGTTTGGTAGATGTAGTTGCTGTTGTTACACCTGTAAATAAAGATAAAGAAACCGTGGCCCCTAAGTGCATCAGCTAGCTGAAGACTGTTACGAGTTACCGACGTTAAACCGCTGACTAGCCGTGATCGCATGGAGTACTTCATGTTACGGTCAACAAACTTTTCGGCTTGATTCGGTCGTTTAGTTGCTAAAGCCATTGTCGCCGGAAAATACAATTTCAAATTGAAGTCAGAACTATCTTTTTAATAAAAACATTCGAAACAGCTGTAAATCAAGTTAGTTTCGATAAATTATGGAAAAGTTTGACAGTTTGACATTTCAATGACAATGTCCACTGAAACAATTTCGTGATCGTAATATGAAGTAAGGCTCCACGTGACGGTTAGGGGCCAATCGGTGAATTAGCTGTAGCTGTTGTGTATAGTGGCCGGACTAATGAGAGGTTATATATTCATAGGGAAAGTCCCTAATTACAAATCTAAATACACTACAGGTCAACCAACGACTGATAATTTTTGAATCTTCTATGACGAGCGCCTTCGCAACTACAATTTTTCAGCGATCACAGTGCGATCACGTCCGAAGGCGCTCGCAATAGAAAAATACATATATATTTAGGAATAGCGAATGTAATTTTACTTAGCCACAGCGAATTCATTTCAGTGGTAGCGAATTGATTTTCAGTCAGCGAAAGAAAAAATAATTTTACTTTGAGACAGCGAATATTAGTTCAGTTCACTGAGAAAAAAGTAAAATACACGCTAAAACACCAGAATTTAACACCAAATTCAAGTTAAGCGACTTCGAAGTTTTATGTCTTTTTGAACTTGTCTTCCTGGCTGGAAAAGTTACAATTAAATCAAACTATATACCATTCAGTTCAGTTAGCCTGTCTACAGGCTCACCATGAGTATAAATTATCGCACGGCTAGAATATCAATTCTTCTGCTAATTATGGTTGACAACCGAGACTTGTAGAATCTTCTATTTGTTGTTGACTCGCTTGAAATGGCTGGTTAACCTGTTTACCGATTTAGTTTTTCTCACCCTTTGCGTGAAGTTTGAATTTTTTCATCCAACAGCAACAAAAACAGCACACCAAACTGAAATTTTGAGGTAGTTTCGTTGAATAGCATCAAAGTTGTGGTCGGTTAAAGTTTGTTTTTGATACGTTCGGTGAACTTCGGTCGCCCATAACTTTGGCGCTATTCATCAAAAATACCTCAAAATTTCAATCTTTGCTAACTTTGGTGTGCTCTTTTCAAATATTCTATTTTTATTCCAGTTTTTAAATTAAAATATAATTAATAGTTAATATATTAAAATATAAAACGGCTGCGAAGGAGACTAGAGTTATTGTGGTCTCTAGCTCAAATGTCGAATCTCAAAGTGAACTCGAAAAATATTTCGCGTATCTAAAGAAAACTATCGGACTGACGTATTGATTTAAAAGTTGACCCAAAGTTGTTTAGGGCTTTGCATTTCTGCCTTTTAAAACTTTTAAAAACAATATAAAAGTTCACCTATTCGAACAATTTCAAAATTCCGGGGAATTCCCTATTAGAACTAGCCGTGAGTCAGGAATACGTAATAATGCCATGCGTCTAATATTCAATCTAGATTTCATGTATATCCAATCCTTGATATATTTTTATATCTGCTTCTATCGATTTTAAGTTTCTAGCTTTCTCTTCAACCGATTAATTTGTTCTAAATTCTCAGAAGTCCGACTGGTCCAGATGTGTTCACTATTAAAACTGGTCGCTTCTTCGACAGTTGTTTTGGCCCAGAAAAAAGAGAACGTACATTACATATCTCAATAATTAAATGGCCCTAAGAACACTTACCACTGTAGACATTGCTGATACACAGTGTTATCAAAATGAATACACAACCTCCGTAGTTAAGCTTCCACATGGCACAGACTACGTTCTGTACCGACTGAAATAGCCAACTGCCAAAGCTGAAATATTAACTAAAGGCTATAATGTTACCTCAAGCTGATTGGACAAGTCTATCTTGAAGACCTCAAGCTGATTGGACAAGTCTACCTTGAAGTCATGACGACGACGTCACAAAGCACTGACTAGAACAAGTGTAACTGCTCGGCACGTGGTCCTGAGTACAATAGGCTTAAATGCTTCTAGATGTTTCTAGAGTTTTCTAAAACTAGTGAAAATTTAATTTACTATTCATGGATGTCATTCGTAGAAATGATTGATAGCTTACGATGAAGATAGTTTTTCTACTCAATTTTTGACCTAGGGGCTTTGGTAGACTAGATGTTCATCCGGCTACCTTTAAAAAGTTTTTGTTGTAAAGAAAGGTCTGAACCCAGGTGAATGAATGTTTATCGAAGTAACAATATTTGTCATGTGACCATCCGGGTGAATGTAGTCATGAGAAGGACTGTTTGGTGTGACTGACGTTTCGACAACCTGAGCGGAGGTAGTCTTCAGAGTCAAGTGAAGACTATACTTGATGGTGTGGGTTTCCTTTGTAATCTGTGTTTAAAATCCCCCAAGTATTAAGAGTAAATACACAGCACAAATGCATAAATAACTCAAAAAAGTTATTAATTTGAACACAAAATTGTGATGTCCAAGCGGGAAAAGAGAGAATCTAGAAGACAAAGTTAAATGTTTTTGATGATTACGGTTCAACGTAACGGCCGATCAGATTACACAGGAAACCCTCATCATCAAAATCGCTTATACTCCCCTGTCCACAGAAACGGAGGCTGGTGAGCCTGTGGTCCTTCTCTCTACACTTGGGAGCGTGTGGTCGAAAAAAACCGTAACCAAATAAAAAATAAATGCGTCAGAAGTGTTTATAGATCAATCATAGTCTTGAGGGATATTTCTAAGTAATCGGCGAATTTGGAGGAACAATTTAAACGTAGTAGCAAATAGCCGCCGTCAAAATCCACAGGAAGCCCAACCACCACACCGACACAATATGGTAAGCCTGTGGATTATCTTTAGGTCTACTCGGTTTATGATTGTTACTATTAATAAACTTATCGCTGTAGTTGTTCTTGTGAAACATGCGTTTTTACCAGACGTGTTCAACTCGTATGTTGTCTGCAAAGTATTGTTATGGTGGCTCACTAGGCAATCTAAAAATGGTATTTTACCGTCTTCCTCGAGTTCTCTAGTAAACTGGATACGAGGATTCTGTCGGTTCAAGTGTTCGTGAAACGCGTTAATGTGATCTAGGGTGTAACGCGGTTATGGTGTCATCTACATAATGGAACCAGAATGGCAACGGAGGTTGGCATAAGATGCAAGGGCCTGTTTCTTGATATTCTGCATTAAGTCTTTTATTGTCGACTGTAATTTGAATTCACGTAAACTTTGAATATGACCTAGTTTTCGGATGATTTTGTATGTGATCAGTCGTGTTTGGACGCATATTTTTCGGCAATCTGCAGTGGCAAATGATTTGGGGCGAAACAGGGGCGAATGATTAACTATGGATGTCCATCATTCTTAGATCGAGTGGGAGTTACTAATGTGTGATGAGTTGATCAATTTCATATACATTTTCCAGTAAGAGCTGTTCAAGGCTGTTCAGTCTTTAAGATTCAAGCAGTTACCGTACACATATGCTCAAGCCCGAGAAAACTTTGGAACCAATCACTACCAATCTTACTCAAACATGAATACTTATAATGAGTTAACTTTGAAATTTTGTTAATGAGAAATGTCCACGAAACAATAGGTATTCATTCTGTCCTGTTGTTATGACAGTTGTTATGTAAATGTGATTAGTTACCAGTCCCCCTACATACGGGACACGTGCTTTGTTGTAGTAAAAGATGGCGGACTCCAAAGACTTGTTCTTCAGTCTATGTTTATAAGACCTCAACTACTGGTCACAACACCTGTGTCGAGGTTCTTTCGTTTGCATACAGGTGACTAGAGTGTATTCAATAATTAAGCCAGGAAACAGGAATTAGTAAATAGTGCAAAATTAAGGACTGGTCATTACTTACAGGGAGGGGGCTGGTGCAAATGAAAAAGGTAACTGCTCAATTTTTGATGGCCCCTCCCCCCTTTCTACATACATACATACACACATAACATTCTTACAGATTGAGCGTAAAAATCTGTGGCCCCCCTCCATCTGCACCAGCCCCCCATGTAAATAATGTCCGGTCCCTTACACATAATTAACATTGGAAAAAACCGATTTTGTATTATTTACTTATAAATAGTATTTAGTGCAATCTGCTTTTTGTACAATGTCTTGATTACATTGAAAGCATTTACTGTCAATCATGCTTAATGTTGAGATCGAAATATAGTGATGGATAATCATGGAAATGATAGTAATGTTTATGAGACCTTATATTAGTAACAATTGAAGAATAATTTTAGATTGTACAAAATAATATTTTCAACCAATGAAAAGTGTTACTCAGCCACAAATCTGTACAAGCCTTGTGCAGTCACAAAAACGAGATAAAGTGGATGAATTGAAGATGTTACTGTATGTAGTAGTATCAGGTTGATGTGCACAGAGGAGCTATATATGGTATTGGTAATGAGCATATATTGTATCACGTTACACTTCGAGTATTGAGCTTCAAATAAAGCATCAGCAACTCACTACTGCTATAATCATTGATCTGCTCCATATTGAAAACATGGTATAATATACATGTATTGAAACGTTGTGGTAACACACTGAAATGTACCGTGACTGAAATGATTTCATAGAAAGGTAACTGTGACACTTCTAGAATCTACCAATGTAATAACAGCAATATCAAAATAATTTTAGCTTGGACATCCAAACAGTTTGCTGCAGTTTGTAAGTTTTGTTTCCATTAATCAAAGTAAAAAGTACAGAATAGAAATTTTGTCTGAGCTATAATGAATTATGTATAGATCATATTGGATTATTTGGTAGGCATTTAGCAAAATAAAGCAGACTGTATATGTCTGGCATGATAAAAAGACCAGCAGTCAAAATATATCGAAGCATGCGCACCTTCGATGACCCAAAATCTGGGACATCCGGTTTGTATCTTACCAGGGCCTTCGATTTTTCCGTTTGAAAGCTGAGAAGGCCCTGGGAGCGAGGATGTCATAACTAGATGCTTCAACTTAAAATGCGACTAGTGGCAGCTGCCTCACACAGGCTGCATGCGCACAGCAAATGAACCCCCGAACGAGAAGGCACCTCAGTTACGGAGCAAAAACTATCCAAAACACAGCTGCGTAAACTAAAGATAAAGCATTAATTAGAGCAACACATAGTTGCTCTAACACAACAGATAGTTGCCAATTAGATGGCATTGCTGCTTGTGACAAGACAGACCAGTAAAACAAGATAAAACGCTTTGGTCCACTTTGCAGCTGCTGTTACTGTAATGGTAGTCGATGGTTTGGTTGTTACTGAAAAATATAAAAGGACATTCAATTTCAGTCACAAAAAGAGTAGAAAAGTTCAGAATATAAAAAAGACAGAGAGAAAAAAAGCAAGGAAGCCTAAACTCACATTTAGTTAATTTTTGTAATAGTATCTTTGCATGCCTCTCAAACGTCCCGCAGTCTTAGTCAAAACGCGCGCGCATGTCTCTGTTCTGTGATATAATCACGATGGGAGATGTAGAGCAAGAGCAAAGCAAGCCTAGTGTTTCCCTTATTTTTCGAGTGTGCTATATCTTCCTCAGTGTTTATATCAAAGTACGGATAGAAATAAGCGGCCATGACTCTTAACGACGTTT
The DNA here is from genome assembly GCA_029948255.1 of Telmatactis stephensoni. Classification (NCBI taxonomy): domain Eukaryota; kingdom Metazoa; phylum Cnidaria; class Anthozoa; order Actiniaria; family Isophelliidae; genus Telmatactis; species Telmatactis stephensoni. The sequence goes on along the minus strand of JALIZF010001468.1, from coordinate 289,497 downwards.
TAGTGCGAGCAAAGTTTACTGCTACCTGCGATCCATGTCTCAGTTTGTCCTCTGGTATAAACATGATATCTCGCAAATCAATCAGTTATAACCTATTTTATAAAACCTGCTTCTTTTGTCTGTTTTAACGTATCATACCTTTCAATTTTAGGACTTCCAATTTTATTCCTTTTCTGATAACAGACTGAGCCTTGTCTTTAGGATAAACAACACAGTGGTACAGTCCAGCATCGTTTATTTTTACGTTTGGAATTGTAAACTCGGTTCCACCGATTCCTTGTTCAACTACTTTACCATTTCTTACTATTTCAACCGATGGAGAAGGTTTTCCTTCAGCGTGACATGGTATCTTTAGTTCTTCTCCTTCTTGGGCCTCGATGTTCTTCGGCCAGCTTTTTATTTTTGCAGGTACTAGTAAAACAGAGAACACAATTTGCATTTGCATGATGGCGTCATATACTACAACTACCAGAATGCTTTACCCACTTTCTTTTGTAAAATAATTAGTGCCAATTGTTCGACTATTCTCAAAAGGGAATGAGAATCTGAATAAAAAAGAAAATTCGTAGAGCATTCTGGTAGTTGTAGTAAATTATAATAACGCCATCGTGCAAATGTCCTATTAGTGACCGGAAGAAAAATTCCAGCTTCGCTGTATCGCCAATTTTTAACCAACTCCCCTGGGAGTCAGCCATTTTAATTAAAATTATCAAATGATTAGATTTTAATTTCACCGACGAGAGAACTAGGGAGGGGAGAGTAGAGGAGATGTTTTTCTTGCCTTATTATTTTACGTCTTTTTCGTCTCCCGTGAGACGGGACATTAAGGACTAAGCTACAAACACCACTATCAATTTGAATTTTAAAGAGTCGATTATTAATTAATTAGCCAATAGTTTTTCTATGGCTTCGGAGAATGAATTGATAGACCTTGGCTTTAAACATTCCGTTTTAATTAAGACTACGCCGCAAGTTAAGATGGAGGAAACACTAACACCTTCCAAGACAAAAACAGAATGACTGAAATAGCTTTCACTCGGATACGCCGGCCTACCCGGCCCAACTGAAACAAACAAATTAAATTCTCAGTTATGTGCAGTGTGGAGAGTTGATTGTACAGTCGTTCGGGAGGGTTTCCCGAGCCTGAGTTTGCCAGAAGCGTACGATATGTATTACTTACAATAGCGTTGAATTGTCAGCGAGCTTTGCAGTGGATTCACATAGGGGTAGATGAACACACTGACCCCATATGTCTTATTGAAGTCTTCAAGTGTAAGATTGAAGAGAGTGATCTCAGCAGTACAGCTGGAGCAGTAATTTGAGAGATTCCCCTCGTAGTTCACTTTCTTTTCGTAGGATGTTTTTGTCATGATTACAAAACCACGTACGAGAAGAATTTTTCTGCTCACATATCCAGGGTGGCTCCACTCTCCGAAGAGAAATTCCCTGTTGCGTTGTTCTTTGCCGTGAGTAAGGAATATTTCTTCATCGGTTTTGCCAAACGACCATTTCATTGTAAGGTTATGCCCAATATGGCTGTGGATTACTTTGTCGGGTTCGTTCCGAAAACGAAAAACAGAGACAAAGGAGGCTGAAGATCAAAGAGTTCATAGTTAGTATGCAATCGCATCCATGAGGAAATAGCAAAAAGCATTCAGTCTACTTGAGAGAGAAACGAGCCAGTTTTGAGACCTATGTTTTGAAGTTAAAACTACAATGTTGTTAGGGGCAACGGCATTTGTTTATATACCACGTCATGAACTCATGAAACTCGAACTCACCGAACTCGTACATTAACAATAACTTTGTAACTACTCTATTCAAAAATGTCATGATTTGTCTTAAATTAAAACCGTTAACCGTTAGCTTGAAAACGAATAACGTCATAAACCGTTGCCCTTGCCCCCTAACAACATTGTCGTTTTAACGTCAAAACATAGGTCTTAAAACTGTCGATCTCGTTTCGGCTCACTCAAGTGATAAGCGTAACTGAAACTAACTGTAGCGTTTTGAACATTTCAGTAATAATTGTGTGAACTCAGTAATTTCGCAGATTTACTAGTCAACATAGTAATAGTTCAATACTTAATTGTTGACAATTACTTGGAAAAAGTTAAACTTGTATCGTAGGCTTAGCTATATTATAGGACACTGTTTCAAGCGGCTCGAGCAGGTAATAAACAGGATTGTACATGGCTAGCACAAGAAAAGCATCACAAAATTAAATGAATCAGATCATCAATCCAATGAATTTCAAAGGTGAAATTGAAAATGAAAGTATGCTCAACAGGAGAACAAAATAATAAAATATCAAATAGATTATCAATCCAATGAATTTCAAAGGTGAAATTGAAAATGAAAGCGAAAGTATCAAAAGTATCGAAAGTATTTTACTATAGTAAAAGTAAAGTATGTTCAACAGGAGAACAAAATAATGAAATATACAATTCTTTGGCAGATCGTGTACAAACTAGCTAAGATTGACTAATATCTGCGCTTTTTGCAAGTGCACTGAGCTAATTAGTTAATCCTGCTATCTCTGTAAAGTTTTACCTGAAGTGGTACAAGGATTAAGAAGTAGTATCCACAGCAGTGACCCTGCATTGAGTAGTGAATACAATTTTCCTTGTGTAAAAGCCACGGCGTTAATACTTATAATTAAACCCATTCGTGTTGATCGAGATCAGATATTTGCTGGAACCAAAAATTTTCTAAATAAACTGCAGTTATTCTTTACCCTGGGTTCCAGGGGTTTATCGTCACGTTCCGACGTTTATTTACTAAGGAAAGCGAATAATAAACCCCTGGAGCCCAGGGTAGTTATTCTTCGAAAAAATGGTAATATACAACTTCCAGGAACTTCAGATCAAACCTGACTGACCGACGCGACGTCTACGGTTTCGTGGAATTGGAACTAATTACGGATGCAAACATTAGACTACTCGGGCTACCTGTGGTAGCTTGAGTAGGTTTACCTTTCCTATCAATCTAGCAAGTTTCGAGCTTTCTGGTGAGCAGAAAATGCAATATTTTCACGAGTTTATAGGGACGTTTAGTAAATTTAACTGCATTATAAATGCTATAATTACGTTATATAGCAGCTTCACATGAGTCTCAATCAAGGTGAAATCTAAGTTTCTTCATTTGAAATTTACGAATCGACGAAGCTTACTTCCATGAGTTCAAATGCCAGCTTGCCGGCGGCGAAGCGAAGCTTCAGTATACCGAACTCAAAACGTGACTAAGCTGGCTAAATACTTATTTGTTTATCCCTTCTATCGTGGGGATGACTTTTGGAATTTATATGACCATTTTCATGATGTTGATGAAACTTTTAAGCAATAGAAAACTTTTTCCGTGTTTGTATAACCTGATATTAACATGAGAGGGGTTGGGAGAATTCGAGACAGTTATGCAAACGAGATGAAGTGGAGTCACAAGTCAATTGAGAGTGGCGTCAGCGACGCAGAAATGTCGTCGGTGTAATTAAGTTTGTTCTACCCAGTTCAGACGATTCTTGCAACCATTAACGAAAACAAAGACTTTCACATCAGTTGTCGGATAACGAAGCCTCGGTCAAATAGCTTTCAATGCCAATTTTACATGAAAAGGCTTTCACTTTTGTCAAATTAAACAAAAAACCTTTCATGCGTAATGATTGGTCTATCTGATTGAAATAACAAAAAAATATCAACAAATTAAACAATGCAATGTCATGCAGGGGCTAACTGAGCTAACAGTTGATGGAATGTTCCAGTTCATGGAAATCATCTAAATTATCTCTAACTTGATAAGATATCTTTGTGAATCGAACGTGAAAGAGATTTTTAATTATCCGTGACGCGTGAAAAGACCAAATATTTTAACTTGATTTCATTTTGCAAAGGGATATAGGGGACTAGCTCTCTTTTGATTTATTTCGTGGGTGTGTAAGAGACACGAAGAGATTCCGGGATAATGTCATTTATTCTGCCACTGAGACTATAAACAAACTCAGTTTACTATCACAAATATATCATGAATCTTAGATCGATATGTAGTTGTGGTACATGCACTCATACAGTTCTAGACTGATAGTCTTAGCTAGTACTTAAAATAACAGCAATGTAGAGAAAGGTGGAGTGACTAAAAAACCGAATTAAAGGAGCTACAAAACACTGACCTCGATGCAGTCCATGGACGCCCCACCCCTTGGACTACCCATACGAACTACCTAGATGGACTACCCAAATCAATGGATTACCTTTAAAATGCACCTATACCCCATCCCCTCCCTCTCCCTCAGTTCTTACTCGAAACCTTAACGTAACAGTGGTTCACTGATAAGGTGGACTAAGGCAACATGCTTCATTGCGTTGCGAGACCACAGAGTACCCTGCTTGGGAATCCTTTATAAAGAATATATCAACTTAAGCTCTTTGGGTTTCCTGTGTCGATGTGCAGTGAAACTTATAACGATCAACAGTATGTAGTTACGTACTATTGTTATATGTTTTAAAATGCGTTATCGAGTTTCACTAAATGTTGGCTTTACTAGTGATATGTCTTTATAAAGGACTGTCAAGTGGCGTGACAAGTGCAAACAAATAGTGTGCAGCAGGGCGTCACAAGACTCACAAGATTCCTGGAACAGATTTGTTTATAAAACTTTTATTCGTGAATAGCATGAATTTTTTGCTCGACAAAATGAAGTAGAGCTGTACGATTTCATTTTGTAGCTGTTGTGATTGGGGAAAAGGCTGAATCCCTCCATTCCATACCACAAACAGCCCTAACATGTGTGAACTTTTTGTAACTCTATTTATTTTTTGTCTTATCTTGGTATTTCTGACGCCTCCCAAAGTCTCGAGTGGTGAGTATATTTTTGTATTATTCTAATTTATTTTTATTATATTTCATTTTATTTTATTTTATTTTGAGATAGTGATAGACTTCTTCGTAGTTTGGGATAGCGGTATATAGCTATATATGTTATCTCACAACATGATTGGCCGTTGTTTTGTCGGATATAGGACGCTGCCGACTATATCCACATAAATATCTGATTCAGATTCATTTAGTCTATTTCATTAATTTAACAGATACGAATACTGCAGGTCGCATATGAATATATTTTCTAGATCTCAATTGTAATCAATTTTTGTCGAGAAAATGCAAGTTTAACTTTATTCAACGGATCGACATTCTGTTTTTCTAATGAATTATTAATGAGTTAGATAAAATTGGACACTTAAATAAATTGATATTTTAATTCTACTAACTTTGATAGAGGAACAAGCAACTTTAAGGATTTTTCGTGTCCATATGGACAGATATCTAAGTCAGGAGCAGTTGTCTTTTCTCTTTTGGCTCAAGTTGTATTACAATTAAAATATATGATGACAGCTTGCACTTAAACCAAAGGCATTGCGTTCACTTGGACTGCCACCAGAGGCTCATTTGCAAGTAGCCCGAGTAAAAGCAACATTTTGCGCCTAGTTAACATTTGAAATCAATCGAGAGTGGCGTCAGCGACGCAGAAATGTCGTCGGTGTAATTAAGTTTGTTCTACCTAGTTCAGACGACTCTTGCAACCATTAACGAAAACAAGACTTTCACATCAGTTGTCGGATAACGAAGCCTCGGTCAAATAGCTTTCAAATTTTACATGAAAAGGCTTTCACTTTTGTCAAATTAAACAAAAAACTTTTCATGCGTAATGATTGGTCTATCTGATTGACATAACAAAAAATATCAACAAATTAAACAATGCAATGTCATGCAGGGGCTAACGACTGAGCTAACAGTTGATGGAATGTTCCAGTTCATGGAAATCATCTAAATTATTTCTAAAAAAAGACAATTTTTTAATAATGCTTTGACAGGCCGGCTCCCTATACCTTTTGCGTGAAACGTGAATGGCTGATATTTTTTGCCGTGAAACTCGAGTTGATGCTTTGAGACTTTAGGGTTTTGTAGACTTGAGCGTCAACCAAGGTTTTGTTATGTTTCTTTTTGAACAATAAAAACGATATACTGAATTATTTAGCATTGTTTGAACACTCCTAACTCAGTCAGACATTCAAGCCTTACTGCAGCGATGATGGAATGACTTCTATTCTTCAATTCTATTTCAGATATTATTGTTACGCTGGAACCAAATAAATTTGGATACGTAAATTTTACATGTAACATAACCAAAGAGGCAGAAACACTTACTGTCATAGCTGACGGTCAGGGATGGTGGGCGCAGGCGAACCTTAGAGCTAGTAGACCATCTTTACAGTGTTATCACGAGCGAATTACTTGTAGAGATATTCATATGGAAGGGTTGTCTCGCATAGCTCTCAACAAGCAAACGGCGCACATCGGAATGCACATGTCCAAGTGCTTGAATGGGACAACACTTTACTGTCTTTTGGAGTTTGCGAACAAAGACCCTCAACTTCAAAAAGGATTTCAAATACTATGTCGTTTAGGTGGTTTGTTATTAGTACTTTAATAATAATATATATTAATTGAATACAGTTTTTAACTTGAGTGCAACTGCTCACAGTACCAATTGTGTTTCCTTTTTTTAGAATATTCTACTACAACATCACCGACCACTGTTGGTAAATTTGAATCAAATAGTACAAATCCGACGACAGTTGTTCAAGGTCAGATGATAAAACAGAAAATGAGTCTTCCAGTTCTTAATAAGCTTCCACACCGTATTTCGTCAGTAGTTCTATCGGGCTGTTGCGTCACTTGTCTGAAGACATATAGGTTTAATAAATGCGGTTTTTCTTGGGTTCAAAATGGCGTATGTATGTTAGTGCTTTAACCGCAGCATAGTAATTCTCTGCTGTTCCAGTGTCTGGCAGAGTTTTTTTCGTTTAGCGCCGAGCACTCGTGTTGGTTGGGTTGATCCGCGACTCGAAAGGAGGCATAGGCAGAGCACTATATATGATGGAATGTTTGACTTCGTCGCCATTGTAGAAGCTAGGGTGGATTGTGAATGAATTTTATTAATCAAAACACGCCTATATACATGTGATTAGTTCATCATTAACCCTAAACCACTACAGGCCCCTTCCCCCCTCCCCCATGAAATTCCTCACCCAGGACTTATAAACTGCAGTTGTATCAGGATGCATTCAATTGTCCACTTAATCATTCAAAACAGTGCTAGAGCGATAGCACTAAAACCGTGAAACAAGTACAGTACTAACTAAAAAGTACAAATAGTACTAATGAAACAATAGAAAACAAAGGGTTTTGCTACTATTTGTCTCTATTTAGTTCCTAAGTTATTTCACGGTTTAAGTGTTATCGCTCTATGAAGACAACTTTAGTACTTTAAAAACTTCACAAAATGTCTGTCTTGGATAATGGTCTCAGTCACATGACTCTTTTTGTGATTTTAGATACAAGAAATTGCACACATTTCACGACTTGTTCCCCTGAACCAGAATCCATCGATACCTCGTGTAAAAAAGGTAAATTCTTCGCGATAAATAATGCCTGACATTGGCTTAATTTTTAGTGTTAAGTACTGTTTCAATTTTTAAATGGTCAAGTTTGTTATACTTTTAGTATGTTTATCCAAACTTATAACATGCAGTATCCATTCGATCGAGCTGCCATTAACTAGGATTTACACTTAACAAATAGATTATATTTTTCCATGCGTCTGTGCTCGAATAGATGCACAGATGACGTCAAAATGTGTTGTTCTTACCACATTTTGGCATCTTCTGTGCATCTACTAGAATACAGACCCACAGAAAAATGCAATATATTTGTTTTATATAACATATTATCGAAACATTTCAACCAATCAGAGCACGCGTAAGATTCAATGACGACATTTGTGTGCATGCTGTTTAGTATCACCCACAGTTCTAGAGAGCGCGTGCGCAATATACCAATTATTATATATTATTATATGGCTAGATAATTCCTGAATTCTGATTGGCTAACGCATGGTCTGTATTTTGCCATATCAGGACTGCTGTTCCGGATGAAAAGAGAAGTTTGCGTTTGGCAATTGTTTTAGCGGGACTTTAATTCTCAAAGTCATATAATAAATAAAAAAGTTATTAACGTACTCGTTTGCTCGGTCTGCATGGGAAAATATCAGACCTCGGTCTGATATTTTCCCATACAGACCTCGCGCTTGGTTAATAACCCTTTAACATAACATAAATACATTAATTACTTTGTCAATGCACTGGTCTATAACCAATTTCTTTCTTCTTTTTACATTGAATTTAGATCTGGATATTTGTAGAGGATTTGCTATTACACTTGGAGTAATACTGGTAATAGTTACTGTAATAGCAGCTTTAAAATATAGAAGGCAGATCCTCTCGATTTTGGCCGGTGTGTGTGCGCATATATCTGTCACCTGTTTGTCAAATTAAGTGGCGTCTTCCTTAATAAAATCTTATACAATGAACATCACTATTAATATCATCAAACTGCATGCATGTATCTCAACAACACCTCTTTAATTCGGGAGACTACGAAACACTGACCCCCAGTCTATGGACTCTTCATTTGGATTAAATGGACTACCTCAAACAATGGATTACCTTTAAAATGCACCTATCTAGCTATTTAGGCTAAGTCGAGGGGAAGGGGGCAGCTACGACAAGAAAGAACAACAGAAGAATCATGCTATAATGGCAGAATTGTTTAAACCGTTCACCTGATAACTTCGTCAATATTCACTGCATAATCTCCCAAAGTTAGCACATTTATTTCTATATCACATTTGATATCTGATTCCCTTTTAGTGGATCTTTCTGAAAATCATAAAATTTATAATTGGATTGCTTCTTCGAGTGTAGATTTTTGCTCGGATAAAATCCGAGCCCTCAGCGTGTTTTGAACCCACGACCTTCAGATTTCCGGTCTAGTGGCGAGCTGTTCAAAGGTCAAACAACGCTGAGGGCTCAGACTTTTTTCCGAGCAAAACTCTACACTCGAATTCACATCTAACTAACACATTTCCGAGTGACAATCCATTCATAAACTTACATATGTTGTAGTTCTGCAGGTTTCTGTACGAATCATTCCGCTCGTGTTATCGGACAGCGTCCGTCCCGCGCGCACTCAGCATAAGTAACGAACTTCGACCTGCTCGCTACTAGAGCCTTCAAATACCTCAGTTGGGTGAGCGTCGGACCGGAAATCCGAAGGTCGAGATCGTGGGCGTTCAAACCACGCTGAAGACTCGGAATTTCCCAAGCAAATATCTACACACGAAGAAGCATTGACATCTAACTATCATAAAATTTGTTTGGCAACTTTTGCGCCATAAAATATGATCAATCATAATGATCGACCACAGGAGCTGAACACAAAGCTTTCAAGCGCAGGAGGGGGACATGGGGGTTGCCGAAATCCGCAAATCCGCAAGTAAAATCGTCTGAAACCGCAAATCCGCTTGGGAAATTGATTAAAATCCGCATGTGTGATTTCTGTAATAAAAGCACTTGAAAACTACTTTATTTGTAAAATAATGTTACAACAAATGCTGATTTATACATTTGCATGCCATGCTTTGATATAAAGTTTGTTCTGTAATGGAATATTGTTAAAGAAAGCGATTTCTCTGACGCAAAGTACGTTACAGATATTCGCAAGTAGCATAGCTATATAAATTAACGTTCTCATAGGATCATTTCTTCAAATCCGTGATTTTGACCATTGTGGGTGGATGTATCCGCAAATCCGTTCTTAAAAATATCATTATCCGAGAATCCGCACGTAAAAGAAGGCTCAATCCGCCGATCCACAACCCCCCATGTCTTCCTCGCGCAGGAACTTTATGGGAATTTTATTTTATGTATTTTATATTTTATTCGGTGTGAATGTCTTTTATATTCATTTAGCTATCTCTTTGCTAACTACAGCATTAATTTGTTGTGTTTTCAAAGATTTTTAATTAAGAATATAAACTAAGAGAGCTTTTAATCGATTGGTAACAATAATAGCAAGGCGTCGTTTTTAACTCTCACTTTCTCTCTATCACTCGATGGAACTGGTAATTTGTATGACATGATTTTGCTTTTCTTGTAGTCCAAGATTTCTTTAGAATCTGATAAGCCGTCCAAAACCCATGTCGATTTGCTCCACTGGTTCCAGGATAGAGTTATATCCCTTGCTACGTATGACAGTATGTACAAAAGTTTTACTAGTTTAAAAGAGTCAACTGTTCATAGACCGCCGCCTGTCTATATATTATTTCAAAAATCCATCACAAACGTTGACAAAAACATCGCAATTTTCGTGAAACGACATTTTTCCTCTGTTGCCGTTTTTGCGTCTCTCTTTGGCTAAACATACTGATAAAATGACAAGGCCAACAACTGAAAGACCACATAGCACTCCAAGCACAATCGTTGAACTTCTAAAAGCACCATCGAAGACTGAAAAGAAGACAAGGAGTTAGATTAGTAAGGCAATAGAGTATAATACAAATATGGTGGGGGTGGGGAGAGTTATGCCTAGTGCAGATTTCGTATGAGTGTGAAAAGGCCGCGGCACGGTCGCGGCGCGGTTACGGCAGAATTTTCGAATGTTTTGATAGGAAACACGGCACTGACACGGTCACGGCACGGCGCGGTCCTTTTCACACTCATACGAAATCTGCACTATGTGGATGGCACAGGGAAGGTCCAACCGAAGGGGGTAGCTTTTTCACTCTCGAGGTAATGAAAGGGTTTCAGTATTTCATGCTTAATAGCCCAGTTCAGAGATATGCTTCACCTGACACACAAAGGACTCAGAACGAGGCTGCATGCTACAGAACGTTTGTCTTCTCACAAATGACTAGCTTCATGCACGTAGCCTCGTCTTGATACTTTTGTATGTGGCCAGTGAAGTGTCTCTCGGAATTTGGATATGACGTCTATTGCAAACAGGCAATAGATTGTTCTGGTTATGAAAAGAAATACAGAGTTATTGTCTTCAACTTAATGAAACAAGTAGAGTCTGCATTCTCTTACCTTCACCTCCTGTTGCTCGAATACCTCCACCACCTGGCGTCGGAGTTGGTGTACGTGTGCTGGGTGCTGTCGTTGGTTCATCTAGTTCTGTAAAGAAAAGATATATTCATCATAATTATCAATCCATAGTAAGTGCTAATGAAATAGGTTAGATAATCAATTTGGGCTTTTGTGTTCAACAATAATAGAGAGCTTAAGCTTCACGCGACATACGGGAAACGGCAGACGGCAGAGAGGGTCACGTGACCTGCTTTTTTCGCGTCTGGCGTTTACGGTTAAAGCTGAAAGTGAGTTATATTGCGTTTGTCGTAAACGCAAAATGTCATGCTCAACGCACAATGCCAGGCGCGAATAAAGTAGACCGCGTTAACCGCTTTCCCGAGTTCGTAAAGCTTTAGAAAGTTACCATTTAATTTGTATGCATTTCTCTTACCTCCACCTTGTGGCGTCGGAGTGGGTGTAGGTGCACGTGTGCTGGGCAGTGCTGTTGTTGATTCTTTTGTTAAGAAAACAATACATTTATTATAAGTACAGATTCATAATACGTACTAATGAAATAGGTCGATGGTATGAGTGTACCATATGGCCATTAAAAGAATCTTTTATTGATATCAAAAATTTGGCACTTTCTGAAATTTTGGACCTTCCGAAATTTTCAAATTTCAATTTTTACAACATTTCCACAAAAATTCTGATTTTTTAAAATATTATTCATTTAAAATGAAGAAAAAGGAGAAAAAGAAGGAAAGAAAGAAAGAAAGAAAGAAAGAAAGAAAGAAAGAAAGAAAGAAAGAAAGAAAGAAAGAAAGAAAGAAAGAAAGAAAGAAAGAAAGAAAGAAAGAAAGAAAGAAAGAAAGAAAGAAAGAAAGAAAGAAAGGAAGGAAGGAAGGAAGGAAGGAAGGAAGAAAGAAAGAAAGAAAGAAAGAAAGAAGAAGAGGCAGGTAGGCAGGCAGGCAGGCAGGCAGGCAGGCAGGCAGGCAGGCAGGCAGGAAATTGAATTGTTACAAAGGGATAAGTCAAGACATAATCTACCATACATTATATTATTATTTTATAGATTTTTATTTTGTAATTAAGCGCGGATGAAAATATCCCAATTGATATTCGCGCTATATAAGTTAATAAATATTATTATTATTATTATTATTACCTAACTTGAGCTGAAATGACCTTGCGAAGTCAGTTCATCATTTCATGGACGGCCGTATATATACCTCTTTCGTGACAATACCGTCTTTATCGATCGACTGCTCAAACCACGAACACCAGGAAAACGTTCTTTGAGTGCTCTACTGATGTCTCGGGGGCTTTCATTTTCGCTGTATGACTAAATATCTAACATAATCATCATCAATTCTCTCATTGACGTCCGCCATGTTTGTAAGCATGAGCCAGCAATATTGACATTAAGCGGTTGATTAAAAAATGGATGCACATCCATCCATCCTTCCTTCTTTAATTCCTTCCTTCCTTCCTTCCTTAATTCCTTCCTTCCTTCTTTTCTCTCTTTCTTAAAAAATAATTTTTGTGGAAATGTCGTAAAAAATCAAATTTTAAAATTTCGGAAATTCCAAAAAATTTCAGAAAGTGTAAAATTTTGATATCAATAAAAGATTCTTTTAATGGTCATATATGGTACACTTATTCGTACGAACTTTTAGTGAGAACCGGACAAACTTTTATGCGGTACCACTTCCCTTCGACATTGTTTTTAAGAGGGGCGAATAACTCTACCACACACTTAAAACCGGTTCCGGTTTTACAGTCAGGCATTTTCCAACGAATGTAAATGGTGCGATCACCAGTTGAGGATAGTTTCTCAACTTCATAGTCTGTGCACGTGGAGGACTCATGATGACACTGGAGGGGTGGGTTAGTCCCGTTTGCGATGTTTGACGTTTGGGCTAAACGTTTGTTTCCTTCCATCAAAAAGACGATGCGAGCGTCTTCTTGAATCTCAACTTCTGAATAGTTACATGGCATCGTGAAAATGCCATTCTTGTCCGGGTCGATGAAAATAGTATCTTTGGTTTGATCATTCCCTACAAGCACAAAATTTAACAAAGATTAATTAAAATATATTAGAGCGGTTTTCATAAACCCATATACACTTTAGCGTATTAGGCACTACTACACTCTAATTCCTTTGTGTTCTATTTGTTTATCTGACTATTATACACTAACTAGTGCACTTTGTTTATTGATTTGTTTCATGGTTCCCAACTCCTGATGAGTATCCCCCACTACTCAATGGAGCATGAATAAATCGTAACACGATCTAGTCTATTCTTCTCATACAGAATATAGTTTATCAAACTAACCCAAACATTTCCCTCCTACAAATATTTTATTGTAGTTTATCATTTCATGTGCTGACGGAAAATAAGAAAATCAAACCGGCAATGGCGAAGGTAACTCGTGGATTGACCGAAATGACCACAGGAAGCCCAAACAATACATTTTTGTCAAATGACCGGAGTTTCAATTTGAAGGCGAAAATATAAATTACCTACTAGCCGTTTCCAACAGAAAGTGAAGTGCTACGAGCAGTTTAAGTACTCATATACTGTATTATTCAAAATGTTTTCAAACAGGTTGACTAGTCAGTGCTTGATACAACACAAGTTTTAAGAAATGTATAAATACAAGAGACCATAATACTAAGAGAGCGAAGCTCAGTATTGATGTCTGTGCCATGTTCGTGGCGGCTAAGGCTATTTTTAGTAACTTCGCCAGTCGCGCACGCAAGGCCCTCAACCAATAGAATTTGATTTTTGACGTGCGCGCGGAAGGGACCGTTTGAATTCTATTGTTTAAGTGCCTTGCGCGCGCAATGGCGAAGTTACTAAAAATAGCCTTAGCCGCCACGAACATGGCACAGACATCAATACTGAGCTTCGCTCTCTTAGTATTATGGTCTCTTGATAAATACATTTTATTCAAATTTATTGCCTTTTCAAACAATCACAGTCATTATTTAATAGCATTCATTACATAACTAACTGATTAAAGTTTGTTTATAAAAACTGATGAATCGCACCATGTGGCGGATAAGCAGGCTCATCATGCACATCACAGTTAATACATCTCTTTCATGTTTGGGCTTCTGCCTTGGACAAGGGAAATCCAACTGACGTAGTCTTTCTGGACTTTGCTAAGGCTTTTGACTCTGTATCACACGAACACCTTCTGGCTAAACTTGAGCTTTTTGGTATCAAGGGTAACATCCTAAACTGGTTAAGAAATTTCCTCCACAATCGAAAGCAGAGAGTAGTCGTCGAAGGTGCCTTTTCTGATTGGGGTCATGTCATATCAGGAGTACCGCAGGGCTCTATCCTGGGGCCTTTGCTTTTCGTATTATATGTCAACGATATTCCGAAGTCTTTATCCTGCTCAAGTGAAATGTTTGCGGATGATACTTTACTTTACAATTCTGGTCCTATTGACAATGTTTCTGCTCCTGTTCAAAGAAGCCTTTGCCAGATGAATGATTGGTGCAGTTCGTGGTCCTTAACATTGAATGTTGAAAAGTGTGAATATATGAGAATCACAAGATCAAGAAGACTAACAGCATGTTCTTATACCATTAATGAAATGCCCCTAAAGGAAGTTGTCTCGCACAAGCACCTGGGCGTTATTATCTCCAATGATCTTTCATGGAAAAGTCATGTGCTCGCAGTTGCTGCTAAAGCTAACCGTGTTCTGGGTTTATTGAAACGCACTTTTGGAAGATGTACAGAAGCTATAATGGCTGGTTATGTATCCATTGTTCGTCCAATGGTTGAATACGCGTGTCCCGTGTGGAACCCCCACCAGCAGTATCTATCGGATAAATTGGAGCGAATCCAGCGGAATGCTTCAAGATGGATTATCGGTAAGGACGTTGATTATGATGAAAGACTCTCATGGCTTGGATGGATGGATCTGAAAACCCGTCGTGAGTACTTAAGTCTTGTACAACTTTTCAAGTATATCAAGGGTACTAGTAACATCAAGCTAAACAATTACGTATCATTTGCTAATGGACGTACAAGATCATCTAACACCTACAAGATTTGGAAACCCTATGCTCGAACAAATATTCTAAAGTACTCTTTTTGGAACAGATATATTGACAGTTGGAATAACTTACCTAATAAAATTGTTGAAGTAGAAAATGTTAAAATGTTTAAGAAGCGATTGTACACGCACTTAAAGGATCGTCAGTGAATCTGCTACTAAAATATCGTTATAATTTTATCTTCATATACATATTACATATATTTTATATTAATTTTATATTTTATCATTATTTTGGAGGTCAGCTCAATATGGGGATTTAGTTCCTCCCTGCTGACACCCTATTTGCATTATTAGTCAATTGTTATTTTATTAGTCAATTGTTATTTGCGAATAAAGTTGTTATATGTAATGTATAAAGAACGAGAGAGCGTGTTATATCGGTGGATAAAGATCCGAGCCGAAGGCGAGGATCTTTAGACCCGATATAACACGCTCTCGAGTTCTTTATATTACTTATCAAACGTCTAGTTGTCAATTATCATATTGGACCAGAATTTTCCAAGTTTGACTGCTTTTGGCTTAGAAAATCCAAGTTAAAGTTTATGCAAATAAACAAAAATCTTTATCCGATATAAAGATCTACGTTCCGGTAGTGATTTCCATTGTGTTTTCTAATGAATTATTAATGAGTTTGATAAATATATATAAAGAATACTTTTGTATTGCAGAGAATCTGACAATTAATACATGTAAATGTTGTTTTGGTTGCGGATGTGCACATTATACATCACTGAAACATCTGATTTAGCTGAGCTAGTGCCGGAGAAAAGTCTGTATAAATAAACAAACTTTCGATTCACTAGAAATTTTAGCGATATGATGTGGCTGTCTGTGATATTTTACCTCTTTGAAGAACGTTCGAATACAACTTATCGTCTTGCAGCTTCAACTTAGCTTCGATCGATGAAAAGCTTGTAAAAGAACATTGCCTTCCCCTAGAAGTATCACTTAGCATTTTGTGACCTTGATGCATACTTCTAGTAACATAAACAACTTGATAATAGTTGTGAATAACAATGGTTTACCTCGAAAAATTACCCAGCTGAATCATAATTCATATCACGTCGCCATTCTGTTTCTGAAATTGTACAAACACAACTAAATCCGCCTAATCTCGCAACTGCTCTTAACCAGTTGTAACGACCAGTTGTCGCGTGGTGAGTGCAGTTGTCATATTTTAAGCGATAATTATCATTCCAAGCATATGGAGATTTTGTCTGCGCATGCGTGTGTTTTTGTCTTCGAAATCCTTCGCACGTCGAATAGAAGAATTTTGCGCTGACTTGGAATATTTCGTCGGCGATCTCGCTCTTTAAAATGATGTTCAAGTACCGAAGTCCTGAGATTGAAACAGTCTACCTTCTACTATAATGCTTTCGATAACCATTTTAGCTGAAGGTACTCTACCTGGAAAAATATCAAGCGTCAAAGTCAGTCGAAAGCTGGATGAACGACCAGAACTTTGTATTTTCAAGTTAAATTCTGGACGCTGAACTAATTTATAAGGTAAATCCTACAGAAGAAGTCATTACCAACACGTTACAGTTTGGATTGAATGCGATTAGGATGCTTCAGGCTTTATCGATCGACAAATAATTTGCCATGTTTCTCCGAGTGCAGCACTTTTGTGCCTTGAAATTCTCGTAATACTTTTGCAAAATTTTCCATCTTAGACAGGGTGCACCAGCTGAATTATTTTATGAATGGCTTTTTCCATGATTTCTGTTTGTATAACTAAGCTTTTTTGGTAGAAACGCGTGGTCCCTGAAGTTGATTTCAAGCATTTTTGTGTGCGTTGTTTTCTGCATATTTTTACGCGAGACAACAAGCGAACTTCGGCGAGGTATTTGTTTTTCATGAATCAAGTATAACAATTGGCTTCAAACGGAATGGCCTACACAACTTCCATTTATATCGGAAGTGGCAACTACGTTTTGGATGTGTGTTTTAGATTATAAATTATCGGTGGTTGAATTTAGCCAAATTTGCTACACTCGAACAAGGCCTGAACTATGTTGTAAACACTGTCTTAAATCACATTCAGGGACCACAAATTTCTACCAAAAAAGCCTAGTCATGCAAACAGTAAACATAGAAAAAGCGATTCATAAAATAATTCAGCTGGTGCACCCTGTCTAAGATGGAAAATTTTGCAAAAGTATTACGAGAATTTCAAGGCACAAAAGTGCTGCACTCGGAGAAACATGGCAAATTATTTGTCGATCGATAAAGCCTGAAGCATCCTAATCGCATTCAATCCAAACTGTAACGTGTTGGTAATGATTTCTTCTGTTAAATTTACCTTATAAATTAGTTCAGCGTCCAGAATTTAACTTGAAAATACAAAGTTCTGGTCGTTCATCCAGCTTTCGACTGACTTTGACGCTTGATATTTTTCCAGGTAGAGTACCTTCAGCTAAAATGGTTATCGAAAGCATTATAGTAGAAGGTAGACTGTTTCAATCTCAGGACTTCGGTACTTGAACATCATTTTAAAGAGCGAGATCGCCGACGAAATATTCCAAGTCAGCGCAAAATTTTTCTATTCGACGTGCGAAGGATTTCGAAGACAAAAACACACGCATGTGCAGACAAAATCTCTATATGCTCAATCGTTCCAAAGATATTTCGATGACGTCACGAATCATCGTTCATTCCACGTATCCTCGTATCCTCGTATCTACCAAGAAGCCGAGTTTAGAGCTGGTCTATAAACACACCGCGCATGACACACAGGAATCCCACTGCAAGATTAGTGTCGCTGCTCGCTTCGCACGCAGCACAGGCGGACCATCCTCTCAGTTTGTGGTTTGGGCTTCCTGTGTCAGGGTCGAATGGCCGTTGGTTTCAAACAAGCTCAAATGTAGTGCTTTTCACTGGCGATTTTACTTGATTGCTCTACATCTTGAAATTCAGAATATTGTGTCAAAATCAACTTTAATCCTTATATTTATCAGATATGAGTCTTGTTTTGTCGTCCGATGAGTTTTAAGAGAGTTATTAGAGGGAGACGTACGCTCACTAGTGCAGAAGAAAAATCACAAGGCAGGCAGCTTCGGCCGAGCGAAACGTCACTCGCGCCTACATTCCCCACAAAATCTCCCCGAAAAAAAATCCCTCGCCATTTAGACCCGGCAGTATTCAAGAATGATAACCCACGAATACCCTGATCGAGTCTCGTTGGATTCCGTTGGGTAAAAGTGCGCAAACATCGGTCCCGAACTCCGTTGATCGCCATTCATACTATGATCTGACCACTCTGCTGTCCTCTCGGCATCCCAAGAATGCAAACCGTCACGAAATCTCAACTGTATTGTATCGTTTTCTCATAACATAACAGGCTTTTTAGATCATTCACAGTAATATTCATTTTTGAAATAACGTTTTATATTGTAAACAACATTTATATTACTCTGTAAATCTAATATGTTATATAATTTATGTAAGATAGATTTTCATCTGATTTTTCTGCGAGCATGCGCAGTAAGAAAAATTGGCTCAGGGAAAGTCCCTAATTTCCATTTCCATTAAGTTTTACCTTATGAACAGAATTTTCGTTCGAATATGCAAATGAATTTATCACATTTACTCATAATTTATTAAAAAGATTCTTCACAAATCAAAACATTAAAATTCTTGAAATCTTAAAAAAACATTTGTCAAATTAAACGCAATAAGAAAATAATATTTATATAGAGGGATTTCACCACAGCCATGTTTGTTGAAATAAACATGAGATTGCAAAATCATTTTTTTGATATCAAAAGATTTCATTTCTCCTTGGGACAAAACTCTATTATTATGACCTCAAACGTACGCGTGGCTGCCATGAAATACCATTAACCATTCGAAGTTGGCTGGGAAATTAAAGAGGGGAGATACTCAGGTTACATTTCTACAAGCGGACGCGATGCACTGCATGTCATGCTATATATATGGTCATAACGGAAACTCTCGAAGACGACAAATTCGCGTGACAATGTCCGAACAATTTCGTGACCGTAACATAAAGTACTCTACTTGACAGCTAGAGCTGTGTAGTGGACAAATGTTATTTATAGGGAAAGTCCCTAATTTACATTTCTAAATACACTGCAGGTCAACCAACGACAGATAATTTTCGAATCTTCTATGACAAGCGCCTTCGCAACTACAATTTTTCTCGATCACGAAGAGAAGAGATGCATATATATTTACCAATTGCGAATGTAATTTTACTTAGTCAAAGCGAATTCATTTCAGCGGTAACGAATGGATTTTCAGTCAGCGAAAGCAAATATAATTTTACTTAGAGACAGCGAATATTCAATTTGAAATGTTCGGACGACCATGTTTTAAAATACTACAAACTTCTTTGACAAAGCAAAACCATTTCAAAACATCTTGGTATCTAAATATTTGTCAAATTAACGTGAATCAAAAGATACTAAAGATATAACATTTGTAGAGCGGATTTAAGTTTACTCATATTCTCTGAGTCATGGCTCAATGCTGGCTGTTTCAGTAAGAACTGAACAAAACCAAGGTACTATTTTTAAGTCTTTTAAGCGCTTAAAAACTTACCTGCACTGCCAAAATCGACACATAAACTATTTGTGATCCACATCCACAACAAAATCCATAAAAAAACACGAAACATGTTTAGCAAATACAAACTATATACGTAGAGTACTAGTTAGCAATGACACTGCAGATTTTGAAGCACGTGTGCGTCTAGATCTGTAGTTCCACGTGACACGCGGCTTAGCGATGTCAATCACTGATCGCTCTCAAAAATTATTCGGTGCCAAACATTTAGTTCCATCACTACAATATTAAAGTTTTATTCACTGCATGGATGTCTAATTGTAACTAGGCTTTTGTCCTGATATACATGCTTCTATGTAACATCCGGATGTAACGCGCATTAGCTGGACTTTGGACTTCCCCCGCCCATTTTCGCGGGAAATGAAGCAAAGCAAACAACGAATGACACAGATATTAGTCTGCGTCGATGAGGAACTATTATTCCTTATCTTCTTCTTTACAGTAAACATGTAAATTATCAATAAAACATGTAAACAAAAACACATAATAACAAACAAAAATATTATAAACATATTATATCATAGTGAGGTCCAACGCGAAACGTGATGTCTTGCACGATCTAATGATCTGATATTAAAAACCGAACAAAGTACCATCCAAAAATTTTGAGCTGTCGAGTTTTCCAAACCAAACAAGTAGTGTTGTTTGAGAGTAAAATTCCCTAGTTTCATTTACATACGGTTTGAAATGCGTGAAGTTTGCATTTTTTATCCAACAGCAACAAATAAGAGCACACCAAAGTTAGCAAAAACTGAAATTTTGAGGTAGTTTCGTTGAATAGCGTGAAAGTTGTGGGCGGTTAAAGTTTGTTTTTGATACGTTCGGTGAACTTCGGTCGCCCATGCAAAACTTTGGCGCTATTCATCAAAAATACCTCAAAATTTCAATTTTTGCTAACTTTGGTGTGCTCTTTTCAAATATTATATTTTTATTCCTGTTTTATTAAAATATAAAATATCATCACGAAAGGGGTGAGAAAAGCTCAATCGTGAGTTATTGTAGTACGGTGGCCTATAAGGGACATCGTTGTTTTCTTTTTTATGATCGTTTTCTTTTTTAGATTTCGTGATTTCAGATAAATTATCCTGAAGTTTTCAGATATTATCGCGAAATTTCATGATAATTATCTCGAAGTTTTCTGATATTATTGCGAAATTTCAAGATATTATCGCGAAGTTTCAAGATATTATCGCAAAGTTTCAAGATATTATCGCGAAGTTTCAAGATATTATCGCGAAATTTCAAGATATCATCGCGAAGGTTTTATATATTTATTTCGCGAAATTTCAAGACAGCACGTGAATCAGTGATGTTCTTCATGTAAGACTCCACATACTAGCACTCAGTTCAATATCAATGGTCCGCTAATACATTTGTTCTGATATGAAGTGAAAGCCTATGATCGAGTCCAGCCAGTCACTGCCAGTCACGGGGAGGATGTGACGAACATTTAGATTGAAGATAGTTTAATATATTATTGCCAAAAGATTCCATTTTTTCGTGCGTGTGTACGCTAATAGATGCACAGAAGACGTCAAAATGTGGTGAGATATTCCTGGTAACTAAGGCTATTTTTAGTAACTTCGCCATTGCGCGCAAGACTCTCATTGAGTCAAATCAAAATTGATTTTGGACTATATTTCATCTGAATGTTCTTCACATCCTCCCCATGGCTGGCAGCCACGCTGGACTCGATCATAGACTTATACTTCATATCAGAACAAATGTATTAGCTGACCATTGATATTGAACTGAGTGCTACTATGTGAAGTCTAACATGAAGAACATCACTGATTCACATGAAATTTCGCGAAATAAACATCTTAAAACGTCGCGATAATATCTAAAAACTTCGCGATGATATCTTGAAACTCCGCGATAATATCTTGAAACTTTGCGATAATATCTTGAAACTTCGCGATAATATCTTGAAATTTCGCGATAATATCAGAAAACTTCGAGATAATTATCATGAAATTTTGGGATAATATCTGAAAACTTCGTGATAATTTATCTGAAATCACGAAATCTAAAAAAGAAAACGACCATAAAAAAGAAAACAACGATGTCCCTTATAAGCCACCGTAGGATAGACAATATAAAGTATTTCATTTACAGCCCAGTCTTAGATTCGCGGGTAGACAATTCCTACAGCCTTACATCTGTGGGTATAAAATGTCAAAGTTATTTATTGACATCACAGCCTTAGAATGTCAAAGTATTTCACTTCCTCGCCAGCCTTAGATTCGCAGATCAGTCAATGCAAAAGTATTTCACCGACATCCCAGCCTTAGATTCGCGTCTATGAAATGTCAAAGTATTTCTTTTCAATCCCAGCCTTAGATTCGCGTCTATAAAATGTAAAAGTATTTCATTTCCACGCCAGCCTTAGATTCGCGGATCAGTCAATGCAAAAGTATTTCACTGACATCCCAGCCTAAGATTCGCGGGTAGACAATGTAAATGTATTTCCTTTAATTGCCAGCCTTAGATTCGCGATTAGACGATTGTGACCGAATCCGCTCATGGGTGTCCAACACATCCACCAAACCCCAACGCATGCACTCAGTCTTCCTTTTCAATTTGAAATTGTCATTTATTAAACTAAATACAAAACAGCTACTTATAATGCAAGACAATATTCGTATGCAAATTATCCTAAGGTACTTAAATTCAATCGTTGACTTAAATAAATAATTAAATATAAAGCTAGAATAGCATAAATAGATAAGTAACTAAATGTGAATTAAGGCTATTAAATATAATTTCTATTAAATATAAAGTCTTCTAAAAATTTAGTGTTCTTAGAGAGTTTTCTTTTTACAAGTCTTTAGTTCTTTACTTAACTGCCCTGGTTTACGTTATTTTCTCTCTTGCGACGTTTTCCTTAGCTTTTTTCTGTACAGTATCGTTTTCGTCAAACCTTTGTCTTCACTTTGTTATCGTAGCAGATTCGCTTCTTTGCCTTCACTCCGTCCTCGGACTTGTTCCTTGGAATTAACGAGCGGGCTTTTCGTCTTTCTGCTGTAATTCTTTTGGGTGTTAATTCACTTCTTACTTCAACAAGTTGTGTACTATGTTCGGTAACTCTGAATGCTTTACTGACTGCCACATAGTTAGTTTGAGGGTTTTCAAACTTGTGTCCAACTGTTGTTCTTCG
Source organism: Telmatactis stephensoni (assembly GCA_029948255.1). Classification (NCBI taxonomy): domain Eukaryota; kingdom Metazoa; phylum Cnidaria; class Anthozoa; order Actiniaria; family Isophelliidae; genus Telmatactis; species Telmatactis stephensoni. Next base: position 266,709 of record JALIZF010001468.1, on the reverse strand, counting down.
CTTGCTAGTTATTTTCAACTCCTATAGACGTTTGGAGTCCTTGAGAGAGTGTGTGGGCAGAACGGACACAGGGCGTATATATAGAAATACAATACAAAAACATACAAACGTGCTTAAGACTAACAATAATAGTTAATTATGATCTATAGATTTCTAATTTAAATAATGAAATAACTTAGGAAAAAATGTAAAACTGTGACAACGATGTAAATGTATTTTTACTAAATCCCAGCCTTAGATTCGCGTGTAAAAAATGTCAAAGTGCTTCATTTCCACGCCAGCCTTAGATTCGCAGATCAGTCAATGCAAAAGTATTTCACTGACATCCCAGCCTAAGATTCGCGGGTAGACAATGTAAATGTATTTCCTTTAATTTCCAGCCTTAGATTCGCGGGTAGACAATGTAAATGTTTTTCCTTTAATTCTCAGCTCAAGCCCCAGAAAACTTAATTTGGAACCAATCACTAGCAATCTTACATACTCAAACATGAATACATATAATGAGTTCACTTTGAAATTTCGTTAATGAGAAATGTCCACGAAACAATAGGTATTCATTCTACACTGTGTAGAGGTTCTTTTACGTGCATACAGGTGACTAGAGTGTATTCAATAATTAAGCCAGGAAACAGGAATTAGTAAATAGTGCAAAATTAAGGACTGGTCATTACTTACAGGGAGGGGGGTTGGTGCAAATGAAAAGGGTAACTGCCCATTGATGGCCCCTCCCACCTTTCCACATACATGCACACATAACATTCTTACAGAGTGAGCGTAAAAATCTGTGGCCCCCTCTATTTGCACCAGCCCCCCCCCCCCCTCCCCCCATGTAAATAATGTCCGGTCCCTTACACATAATTAACATTGGAAAAAAGCGATTTTGTATTATTTACTTATAAATAGTATTTAGTGCAATCTGCTTTTTGTACAATGTCTTGATTACATTGAAAGCATTTACTGTCAATCATGCTTACTGTTCAGATCGAAATATAGTGATGGATAATCATGGAAATGATAGTAATGTTTATGAAACCTTATATTAGTAACAATTGAAGAATAATTTCAGAATGTACAAAATATTTTCGATCAATGAAAAGTGTTACTCAGCCACAAATCTGTACAAGCCTTGTGCAGCCATGTTCACAAAAACGAGATAAAGTGGATGAATTGAAGATGTTACTGTATGTAGTAGTATCAGGTTGATGTGCACAGAGGAGCTATATATGGTATTGGTAATGAGCATACATTGTATTACGTTACACTTCGAGTATTGAGCATCAAATAAAGCATCAGCAACTCACTACTGCTATAATCATTGATCTGCTCCATATTGAAAACATGGTATATATATAATATACATGTATTGAAATGTTGTGTTAAGAAACTGAAATGTACCGTGACTGAAATGATTTCATAGAAAGGTAACTGTGACACTTCTAGAATCTACCAATGTAATAACAGCAATATCAAAATAATTTTAGCTGAATTGGACATCGAAGCAGTCTGCTGCAGTTTGTAAATTTTGTTTCCATTAATCAAACTGTAAAAAGTACAGAATGGAAATTTTGTCTGAGCTATAATGTATTATGTATAGATCATATTGGATTATTTGGTAGGCATTTAGCAAAATAAAGCAGACTGTATATGTCTGGCATGATAAAAAGACCAGCAGACAAAATATATCGAAGCATGCGCACTTTCGATGACCCAAAATCTGGGACATCCGGTTTGTATCTTACCAGGGCCTTCGATTTTTCCGTTTGAAAGCTGAGAAGGCCCTGGGAGCGAGGATATCATAACTAGATGCTTCAACTTAAAATGCGACTAGTGGCAGCTGCCTCACACAGGCTGCATGCGCACAGCGAATGAACCCCCGAATGAGAAGGCACCTCAGTTACGGAGCAAAAACTATCCAAAACACAGCTGCGTAAACTAAAGATAAAGCATTAATCAAACAACACATAGTTGCTCTAACACAACAGATAGTTGCCAATTAGACGGCATTGCTGCTTATGACAAGACAGACCAGTAAAACAAGATAAAACGCTTTGGTCCACTTTCCAGCTGCTGTTACTGTAATGGTAGTCGATGGTTTGGTTGTTACTGAAAAATATAAAAGGACATTCAATTTCAGTTACAAAAAGAGTAGAAAAGTTCAGATTATAGAAAAAGACAGAGAGAAAAAGAGCGAGGAAGCTTAAACTCACATTTAAGGCGCTGTTACACTGTGTAATTTTCTCAGCAACTTGTCTCGCAACGGCGTTGCGAAACAAGTTGCAGAGAAAATTATGGCGCTGTTACACTGTGCAATTTTCCCCAGCAACTTGCAATATTCAAGATGGCGCCTCAGAGCGAAATGAGAAATTGCGCATGCGCTCGTAGAAAACGTGCCTCAGAAATTGCGAGGAAAGTTGCTGGAGGGGTGATACTCTGTGCAATGGCATTGAAAGTTGCTGCAATGCGTTACGAAAAGTAGATCTGAGTTCTACTTCATGCAACGCTACGCGCAACAAAAAGAAATTGCGAGACAACCCCTGTTACACTGTGCAATCCTCCAGCAACTTGTTTCGCAACGCCGTTGCGAGACAAGTTGCTGAGAAAATTGCACAGTGTAACAGCGCATCTAGTTAATTTTTGTAATAGTATCTTTGCATGCCTCTTATAACGTCCCGCAGTCTTAGTCAAAACGCGCGCGCATGTCTCTGTTCTGTGATATAAACACGCGATGGAAGATGTAGAGCAAGAGAAAAGCAAGCCTAGGAACACAAGGCGTAGCCGAGTGTTTCTCTTGCTTTTTGAGTGCCCTATACTGATCTTCCTCGGTGTTGATATCAAAGTTCGAATAGAAATAAAGCGGCCATGACTCTTAACGACGAGCAAAGTTTACTGCTACCTGCGATCCATGTCTCAGTTTGTCTTCTGATATAAACATGGTATCTCGCAAATCAATCACTTATAACCTATTTTATAAAACCTGCTTCTTTTGTCTGTTTTATCGTATCATACCTTTCAATTTTAGGACTTCCAATTTCATTCCTTTTCTGATAACAGACTGAGCCTTGTCTTTAGGATAAACAACACATTGGTACAGTCCAGCATCGTTTATTTTTACGTTTCGAATTGTAAACTCGGTTCCACCGATTCCTTGTTCAACTACTTTACCATTTCTTACTATTTCAACCGATGGAGAAGGTTTTCCTTCAGCGTGACATGGTATCTTTAGTTCTTCTCCTTCTTGGGCCTCGATGTTCTTCGGCCAGCTTTTAATTCTTGCAGGTACTAGTAAAACATAGAACACAATTAGCGAAGAAAAATTCCAGCTCCGCTCTATAAACATTTTTTGACTATAACTCTCCTAGGAGTCAGAATTAATTATCAAATTTGATTTTAATGTCACGAACGAGAGAACTACATTTCTTGGAAGGGGAGAGTAGAAGAGAAATTTTTCTTGATTTATGATTTTACGTATGATGAGACATCGAGGACATCAAGGACTGTGCTACATGGACTGCATAGACCACTATTAATCTGCGTGTGCGCAGAGTCGATTATTTAGCCAACAGTTTTTCTACGGCTTCGGACAATTAATAGACTATGGCTTTAAACAGCCAGTTTTAATAATAACTACACTGCAAATTAAGAAATGGAGGATAACTTTGACAACTGCCCCTAAACCTCCCAAGTTGAAAACGAAATGAAATAGCTTTCGGCTGGAATACGCCGGCACACCAGGCCCAACTGAAACAAACAAATTCTCAGTTATGTGCAGTGTGGAGAGTTGATTGTACAGTCGTTATTCGGGAGGGTTTAGGGTTTCCCGAGGGTTTGCCAGAAACGTACGATATGTATTACTTACTATAGCGTTGAATTGTCAGCGAGCTTTGCAGTGGATGCACATAGGGGTAGATGAACACACTGACCCCATATGTCTTATTGAAGTCTTCAAGTGTAAGATTGAAGAGAGTGATCTCAGCAGTACAGCTGGAGCAATGATTTGAGAGATTCCCCTCGTAGTTCACTTTCTTTTCGTAGGATGTTTTTGTCATGATTACAAAACCACGTACGAGAAGAATTTTTCTGCTCACATATCCAGGGTGGCTCCACTCTCCGAAGAAAAATTCCCTGTTGCGTTGTTCTTTGCCGTGAGTAAGGAATATTTTTTCATCGGTTTTGCCAAAAGACCATTTCATTGTAAGGTTATGCCCAATATGGCTGTGGATTACTTTGTCGGGTTCGGTCCGTAAACCAAAAACAGAAACAAAGGAGGCTGAAGATCAAAGAGTTCATAGTTAGTATGTACACGCATCCATGAGGAAATAGCAAAAAGCATCCATTCTACGTGAAAGCAACATGATGACATGAACAAAACTAACTCCATTTCAAGTTCCTTTTGCTCTGTAGTGTTTGCCTCGATTCTTGGGTTGCATGTGACGTCACGGCAGCCATCTTGGACGAACTTCAACAAAAGATTTCTCATTAGCGTCTCTTGTTTGTTCATCCAACATGGCTACCGGTTCTTTCTTTTGAATCCCAAAGCTAAGGAATGGATGAAACCCAGCAATTAAGCATAATATATTCTATAGAACTTTAGTAACAGCCCGAGGGCGAAACGCAAGGAATGCAAACGAATGAAAGTAAAACTTTCGAATTCCATAGCATTTTGCCCAATTCATGAACAGACAACTTGGAATCAAGGTTGCCAACATTAACTAAGCAAGAACTCGAAACTGGGGTATTACAGCCGAAATCGTGGCATCGCGACCAGCAAATTACGAATTTTGGTTTGAATTTGATTTTTTTTTCTGATCCGTCAATCAGTGGCGCGGCACTTATTTCAAATCAACCAATCACTGAACGAGTTCATATAAGCTCCGCCCCCAAGAATGATGGACGAACCAGAATAGACACTGAAAACCTTAACCGACATTGGAGGTCGCGATGCAATAATTTTAGCTGTAAATTACTTAAAGTGGACCTTATCCTCAGGTCGACGGGGAAGAGCCAGGAGGGTTAAGATTTGGTCATCTATAATCCTATTGGATCGATACCCTCAGTGTAAAACAATAGAAAATAGAACAATAGAACGAGTTGACAATGAAATGTATTGTTTTGTTTCTCCAATCACAACAGATCTTACGAGTTGCTGCAACGCTACTGTAACATTTTACAAATTTTAGTGTAGACTGTGGTTAGAACCGATTTTGCGAGTTTAGTATTGGACTAAAAAAACAGTACTATTTCATTACTATTTCTATACTATTTCGCCGAGACTCCCCGAGAAAAACTTGCTTGAGTTCCCGCGGTCTTCTGGTGAAAGAGATTCGTTTGTTTGGCCAATCAAGATGAGTGCTGTTAGCCCTCTATATGTACTTTTATTTAAAGTGCAAGCAATTGAAAGCACTTTTATAGACATTAACACCTCTTGTTATTCTTTCGACCCGTACGTACTGGCACTAATATTGTAAACGAAGTACGAAGTTGAGAATTTTGTGCAGAGCTTTTGTTGAGAAAAGTCGTTAGACAACTGTTCATATTGTGATCAACAATTTTTGAAATGTACTGTACTGTGTGTATTTGTCGAATACTGCATGATATCGAGAGAGGTTCAACATTTTATGTGATTTTGCGAGAAGACAGCTGCCATGCTTATTGGGGCTCGACAAGCTGCCGCATAGAACATGCATGCAATTTATGAAAGTTTGTTGATGTACAAATAAAAGTTCACTAAATCGTGTGCCATGAGCTACTACGCTTATCACTTGAGTGAATCAAACCGCCAATGGCGGATATAATTCGTGGATTGAGCTATATGTGCAGAGCGGAAGCCCATGAAGCATTGAGAGCTGAATATTTTTACCCATTTAGTATTTTTTTTACTTCCATGAAGTGCCTTTTGTGTAATCCTTAGCCTTTAGTAGCAATTTCAAGCCATAATTCAGGTTTTTTTCAATGAATAGCATGCGTGCTTTGATATGGAGCGTCATGTACATCAAACTCATTGTAGCGTGCATGACGGCCAAAATCTGAATTCATTGCTGAAGACGTATGATAAACTGATGAATACTAGACGCTTTTTGGAGCGAAATTGGTTTCCTGTATTGCGTGATGCTGCATCAGACTCATTGTACGTTGCATCACGGTCAAAGATGCCGCATTGTCTACTGTATTCGACCCTATAGATCAAGCGAATGATAAATACAATTGCATCACATACAATGTATATAAATCTCTCATTTTATCAGTATCTGAGGTATTTGTTACAATATGCGTCTCAAAGTGTACAGTTAATCAATTACACTAGATTTTACAAAAAGTCAATTAGATCCACTGAGTTATTTTGGCCAAGTTACACAAGTTTTGCCTAGTAATAGCTACAATTAGCTGACTCGTCAAAGGTCACGGTGAATAAAATGAAGCATGTTTGCATTTTGATCAAATATTAATAATATAAAGAAAAGTCGAGTCAAATCAGTGCCGTTTTCGTTTCCTGCTTATTTCAACATTCTCTCTTGTGCTGATAGAGTACAAACACGAACTAGCGGCTCGACTCACGGCCAGTTTCAGGCGGCAGTTCGTACTCAAAATGTTTTTGGTTGCTTTTATTTTAACAGTTACTCGCGTGCTGATAAAGTACAAACACTAAAAGCTTGGATGACTTTGATGTTGGACTTGCAGCGACAATTTTTGTAGCTACAGCCTCGTCTCGAGGCGTAGCTACACGCTACTATGCCATCGGGTTGTAAGTAAGTAAGAAAGTAACCCTACACAGGAAGCCCATAAGTCCTAAGCTGACCAATCAGAAGCAAGTACAAGTGTTTGATCTGACAAACGATAAAATACAAAGCAAAGTAGAATCTAATCTGACACTTCCAAGCTATCAGAATTTCCGTGAATGGATGTTTCCCCTGTATGAACTGTAGTACATTATAATTTAATTGCTCCTTAGTTATCTCGTTACTGCAGCTTCAAGCCATTAGATTGAAAATTTCCGGCAGTTTTATCGAAATTAATGTGATTTTGCGTCTGTTGCGCGCTTCGGCTGTATTGCTGATCACTGAAGCGGTGAACTGCACTTGAAGTTGTGTGAAGGAAAAACCGATGCCGGGAAAAAAAGTTCACAGTGATCCTCGTATCTGCCAAATTAAAAGACGCCAGGTAATAAAAAAATAGTAAGTCTCAATTAAACGGGTCCTCACATGAAATTTACGAACACTTCAGCCAGAACTTTAGCGAAGCTTGCTTACGATTTTCTACAGACGAATTTTCGCTTCAAGTACTGTTTGTTTATACACGAATATCTTGACTTCTCGCCTGACAGAGCATATAGAGAATTTGTATTGCGCATGTCTAAAGCTTGGTTTTGCAAACAAGCTTGCCGCCATATTGGATGACATGAGACGGTGTTCCAGTCTTTGAACTACGCCCATGTAATCATGTACTAGAAAAAATCTCCTTGAAAGTTTAAACAATATCAGCAGGCGTGTCGATGTGAATAGTTTTTTAGTGATGCTTTGTCGTAGATTACGAAATATACTAGAGGAAAAATGGCCGAAACGAGGAAACATGGACGAAAACCATGCTTCCTTTAACGACGCTTGTAGTCATCAGAGCAAACTTTTCAAGGAACTGCCAATTCAAGGTAATAGAATAAATGCTAAATACTGTAATATGTGCGATTTCGCATAAATAGTCATGTTTGTTGTGAATTGTCAAAAACCTGTTCATATTCGAGATTTTGCATTGACTTTTGCCACATTTCTACTTGAAATTCTAGTGAGTTCTAGCAGTGGCCCCACCAAAGAAAAAAAAAGAGGAAAATTAGAAACTTTAATAACTACTTTATAACACTGAATAATTAGTTTATATCAATTTATAGTCCTATTGAGATTTTACAATTTCTGAAGTATGGTCTTGAATAAATTGCTTCTGTGTGAATATTGCTGGTTATTATTTTTCATTTCATGTGATGATTCTAGTATTCTAGCTAGAATCTAGCTAGATTCTAGTATTCTAGATCTAGTATTCTAGCTAGATTCTAGCTAGAATACTAGATCTAGAATACTTGAATCTATAGCTAGAATCTAGCTAGAATACTAGATCTAGAATACTAGAATCTAGCTAGATTCTAGCTAGAATCCTAGAATCCTAGAATCTAGCTAAAATCTAGTAGGAAAGGATAGGATAGGATAGGATAGGATAGGATAGGATAGGATAGGATAGGATAGGATAGGATAGGATAGGATAGGATAGGATAGGATAGGATAGGATAGGATAGGATAGGATAGGATAGGATAGGATAGGATAGGATAGGATAGGATAGGATAGGATAGGATAGGATAGGATAGGATAGGATAGGATAGGATAGGATAGGATAGGATAGGATAGGATAGGATAGGATAGGATAGGAGAATCTAATTAGAATCTAATGTAGAATTCATCTAAAATCTAATCTAGGAGCTAAAAGAGACTAGAATCTACACTACATGGGATCCCTGTGTTTTTCTTTGTGGACCAGCTCGAAGGATCGTTTCCAAAGTAACTAGAGAAAACCCCGGTTACAATTTGGACTATCTTGAAAGGGTGCTTTGGCGTGATTGGAGGACCACATTAGCAGGAGTTAATTTGTGTGTAGTCTCTCTATAAAGAGATAATGATACATGTATGTACAAGTGATTTGCACAATTTAGTCAACAAACTATTTCACAAGTATAATGAATCACTCCATCAAGTTGTGGCAGCATAGTACTAATTTTTTTTCAATTGCAATATTGATAGTTTAAGGTATTTTTCATTATGTAAAACAAACTTATATAATCATGTAAGAAATATTAAAAATTGTACTTTTATTTGATTGAATTTGCCAATTCACATGGTTTATTTATGGTACACGGTAAAGAATCTATAAACAAATGTGCATAATGTAAATTCACAAGTTGTATGTAGTTATCAATCAAGATATTTGAAGGAATATTTTCAAAAACAATGATATACATATGAAAATCTTTCAAAAAGCCATATGGCATAAAAAGCCATTGTTCATTTACAAAGCTCCAACATGGCCGCCATTACGGAACACTTCACGACATTCCTATTAAATCGCAAATTAGAGTACATAGGACTACAGTTTGACAGCAGTAAATCACTAATTTTGATTTTGTAGCTAGTATGAAAATTATTTATAATAATAACTTTTTGGTGGGGGCATTATGAAGACCTCTAAATTACCAATTCATACGGAGAAGTGCTGCAAAGATAAACAATTTGACAGCTCGAAATGTTAGAGTGCTTACAATATATCCGTAAAAAAGTTAGCGAACTAAATTGTACTAAATAGCGCGAAATCCTTTGTTTTCTATTGTTTAATTAGTACAAATTAGTGCAATTTCTTACAAAGCTTTTCACGGATATATTGTAAGCACTCTAAAATGAAATATATCATTAGCCAATATTATAACTACATCCGAGGAAATCAACCTAAAGAAATCAAAAATATAATAGCTGTATGACAATTTTCAGATAGTCTTAGAAAAAATACAACTCCGAACATCACATGAAATGAAAAATAATAACCAGCAATATTCACACAGAAGCAATTTATTCAAGACCATACTTCAGAAATTGTAAAATCTCACTCAATAGGACTATAAATTGATATAAACTAATTATTCAGTGTTATAAAGTAGTTATTAAAGTTTCTAATTTTCCTTTTTTTTTTTTCTTTGGTGGGGCCACTGCTAGAACTCTAAATTTCAAGTAGAAATGTGGCAAAAGTCAATGCAAAATCTCGAATATGAACAGGTTTTTGACAATTCACAACAAACATGACTATTTATGCGAAATCGCGAATATAACAGTATTTAGCATTTATTCTATTACCTTGAATTGGCAGTTCCTTGAAAAGTTTGCTCTGATGACTACAAGCGTCGTTAAAGGAAGCATGGTTTTCGTCCATGTTTCCTCGTTTCGGCCATTTTTCCTCTAGTATATTTCGTAATCTACGACAAAGCATCACTAAAAAACTATTCACATCGACACGCCTGCTGATATTGTTTAAACTTTCAAGGAGATTTTTTCTAGTACATGATTACATGGGCGTAGATCATAGTTCAAAGACTGGAACACCGTCTCATGTCATCCAATATGGCGGCAAGCTTGTTTGCAAAACCAAGCTTTAGACATGCGCAATACAAATTCTCTATATGCTGCCTGACAGTTTATTTCTCCTTAGTTATTTTAGTATTTGATTCCCAACTTAGAGCGATAGCACTAAAACCGTGAAACAAGTACTAACTAAAAAGTACAAATAGTACTAATGAAACAATGGAATACAAAGGGTTTTGCTACTATTTGTCTCTATTTAGTTACTAAGTTATTTCACGGTTTAAGTGTTATCGCTCTAACGTGTCTTTTGCATTTACTTTAGGAACGATTGAGACAGGAGAGCTCGAATATACAAATGAGTCAGGTTACTACTTCGTGTATGACAACAACTGTTTAATCTATCTATTGTCTAACTAGAGTGGCGCCATACATAAAGTAGTAACCTATTGTGTCACTCACTCGCAAATGTGTTAACTTCGCCACTGCGCATGCTCGACGTGATTGACCGCAGGTCGAAAGTAATGTGGGCTCTGGTTACGAGATTGAAGGAAATATGATTCGGGACTCTTTAATAGCTTGTGTTATTACTCGTGCCCAGGCCTTTAGGCCGGGAACGAGTTATAAACTGCAAATGTTTTTTTTTTTCTCTTTTCGTCCTCAGCTATTTCTGATTGGTTCGTTCTAAGGCACCTCTGATTGGTTAAGAACGTAAAAACAATGCCCTTCATTCGTCAGCCCTCTAGGAGGCGTGAGCTCCTCGAAGCTGGGAAATAAAGACTTGGGCAGGATTTAATGGTGGACAATGGCTGGAGTACAGCTTTAAAAACAGGCCCTTTGAGCAGTAAAAAAAGCAAAGTCGAGCTTTTTACTCGAGGCATACCCAACCCCATTATAAGAGCGTTAGAATGGACAGCTATTTTGAACTCGGTCTCCGATTCTGCGACCAAAAATTGAATTCTAAAGGGACTTCTTCGAGTCGTACACTTTCCCCGTCTCAAGCATCAGATGTAAGCCAGAATTGGCGAGCTCTTATCATCAAAGCAGAGTGCCCCTCACAGTTCTCACTGTATATGTTGCTAAACGAACAGTAATAGAGGGAAGTCAATTGTATATTTCCCGTCAAACAGTTATGAGAGCTAATGGGGCCTGTTTTTGTACTAAATTTGAATATCGAAAACGAAGGAGACTGAAGTTCTGTGTTGTACGTGCTCTGATGATCTGATAGTATGCGTGTTTTATGTTTTCATATTAAAATATGAAAGAAAAATGTAGATGAGTAGTTACTATGTTAGTGAGTCGGTTGTAGAGCCTTTAAGACAAACAATTCAGACGATAAGTGAAATAAAATCAACTTAAAGAACAAGATATTCGCTTGAATTTTACGAGGTCTTAAAGAAAACCAGACTCTTGGAATGTGGGGTCAAGGTGGATTGGCAAAAATCTGTCACGGAGCTCTGGAAGATAAGTAGGGCTTATCAAAGTAGGATTCTTGTCAAAGTAAATTAAAAGGCTGGGGTCAAAGTCGTCACCCAAGGTTGATTGTACACAAACGTACAATTATTGAGGCTGAGCGTTTGTGTCAGTACTTCAGATCGATAGAATAAAATGGGAGATTGAACACTCTATGTGGTTGAATTCTATTTATCTTTGGTTTGATCATCTTGAACATTGAACATGTCTAAAAATGTAAATAATTTGGCCGTCATGGTAGACTATTTATATGGCATGGTAAATTGATACAGTTCGTTAAGTGGATCTAAGTGGGACAGTTCGGGCAAAATTAAGATGGTTTTTAAGACCTCTCCTATAAACAGGGCCTCACCTTGGGCACGAGTGAACGCCCAGGCCTTTAGGCCGGGAACGAGTTATAAACTGCAAATGTTTTTTTTTTTTTTTTTTTTTTTTTTTTTTCCTCTGTTCGTCCTGAGGGACTTCTGATTGGTTAAGAACGTAAAAACAATGCCCTTCATTCATCACCTTTGAGCGACAGCGAACGCAAGCCAGGAACTTTAGGAATGCAAGATGGCCGACTACAAAGAAAATAGCTTTCAGAGACGGGCTTTTCCTGCAGTAGAACAATGTAATTTGGAGCTTTTAACTCGAGAAATACCTATATACTTATAAGAGCTTCAGGATGGGCTGTTATTTTGAGCTTCATCTCCAATACTTTGACCAAATATCGAACTCTAAATGGAGTACTTGAAAGCCGAGGCCCTCGCGATAACGACTATTTCCTATGAGCTGGAAAACTACGAATTTCTCATCCTACATGTTGCTAAACGAACATACATAGAAGCAAGTCAATTATATTCCTCATTCAAGCATTCAAGAGATCTTGAGAGGTTTTTGTAGTGAATTTTAATTTAATATCGGAATGGCATGAAACTAGATTCCATTGACCTTGTATTTCGCGTTTGGTCACGTAACGTCTTTTATTCATATATATAACATCCGAAACATGAACGAAAAAATACACGATTTGTTATTGTGTCAAATATGCCGTTGTAGAAGTCTTTACAGCAAACAATTGAGATATATAGTGAAATAAGAAGTTGAATATAAAACTGGTATATTTTTGCATGTTGGAGATATCTAATACCTATGCATGATAATAGAAAGACAAAGGCACTAATAGCTGTTGACAGACAAACTAACTAATCAAGATATTTTTTAGTTTAAGTTAGCCGATTCAAAAAAGGTCATTTGTTACGGTTAGCTATTTCCCGGAATGGTGAAGAATGCGTGAAACGGCTAGGGGAAGAGTACGAACGGAGCCGGTCATTGGAGCCAGCTCTCTTAAAAAGGGCTCCAGGGGCACGAGTGAACGCACGTGTGCGTCTAGTTCAAATATGCATCGATGATATATTTGCTCGAATTCTTCAGCCGATTGGACGCGAATCGAAACTTGCTTTGGAATTGAACGGCGTAAAAGGCGTCTTCTGTAAACAAGATCTGACAGTGTATTTAATTATTATCGTGGAGTGTTGAAATTCTACTCGTGACTCCTCCATGGGTTAAACTGAATTGTGGAGCCTTGGTTTATAGATGATGGACACGACAACTTCTCTCATTAGTAAGATCATGCCTAGAGAATTCCTTGACTTACCGGCTCGTGCTCACACTTCGCTAAGATTGGATGTGTCGGATGATGGGGGAAATTGCTGATAATTAATTTCTTATTCCTTGAATTGCCACATTTTGTATTGTACTACTCTGCTTGGAACATTTAAACTTCCATCGCATCCCCGTTGAGCTGTTCGATATTCGGACGTGACAACCTTTCTGGGTGGACTTTGTCCTGACTTTGTACGGTCGCGGTCAAGCAATAAAAATCGTCGCAAGTCTTAAATCAAAGTCATCCAAGCTTTTAGTGTTTTGTACTCTATCAGCACGCGATTAAATGTTAAAGTAAAAAGCAAACGAAAACATTTTGAGTAAGAAGTGCCGCCTGAAACAGCTCGAAACTGGCCGTGAGTCGAGCCGCTAGTTTGTGTTACTCTATTAACACAAGAGAGAATGTTCGGAAAAAGCAGGAAACCAAAACGGCATTGATCTAAATCGACTTTTCTTTGCATTATTTATAATATTTGATCAAAATGGAAACATGTTTCAGTCTATTCACCGTGGCCTTTGACGAGTCAGCCAATTGTCGCTATAGGCAAAACTTGTGTAACTTGGCCAAAATAACTCAGTGGATCTAATTGACATTTTGTAAAATCGAAAGTAATTGATTGACCATACACTTTAAGACGCATATTGTAACAATTACTTCAGATACTGATAAAATGAGGGATTTATGCATAGATTGTATGTAATGAATTGTATTTATCATTCGTTTGATCTAAAACGTCGAATTGCACCTTTCACAGTAATGCAAAGCAACATCACGCAATACAGGAAAGCAATTCCGTTCCAAAAAGCGTCTAGTCTTTCGAGCTAGCTCTTTTGAAACAAATATTTTGCATATTCTTTTTATTCTTTCAGAACTAAATATAAATTTTTTCTAGTTTGATCTCAAGATGCATGCAGATCGATGACCGTATGTCAAATATTAATACAAAATACAAACTATACGATGTCGAAACTTTATCTAACTCATTAATAATTCATTAGAAAAACAGTAGAATTCTGCCTTCCAAACTAATTTGTTTTTTTCCAAAATGGCAAAAAATCGCTTAATTCTCTATTCATAACACGGAAAAAAATTCATTTCCGTTGAATACAAATGCAATCAAACAGAAAATTAAAACGGGGAGTTTAATTTCATGATTACTTAACGCGCTTTTTTTGTCCTCCCTCCAAACCCTAATAAAATTGAGGTGGTTTTATGACGTTCCGAGTATTAAGGCATCTTCTCTACGTCATTTCAAAAACGGGGTTCCGAAATTCGGAGCCCCTTTTTACTTTCCGAGTAGTTGGGCATCTTCACTACGTCATTTCCAAAATGGGGCTCCGAAATTCGGAGCCCCATTTTACTTTCCGAGTAGTCTGGCTGGCATCTTCACTACGTCATTTCAAAAATGGGGTTCCAAGACTCGGAAATTTTGTCTAAAGTTGACAAAATTCGGTAAATATTGCAATGTACCAGATTGATTCTTGACATTTTTTAAAAAACAGTTGGAAGAAAATGAGTGTATTTGAAGGCCAGAAATTGGTTTGAAAAACCAGTACCATAAAAGTCATGAAAGTGAAATTTCTTTTAATGTTTTAAGAAAAGCCATATAGTACCAATAGATAACTTTAAGCATGTTGCCAAATGTCAAACTTAATCAGGTTTTCAAAAAAATTCATCCTTGATGATTACAATCATAAACTCATGAAAAATGCTAATTTGAAGGTGCTCTGTCTATTGCTGCTGTCCATTGCTGATGTTTCTTTGGTCTCAGTGGTTGATACCTTCCCAATTACTACCACTAGGTCATCAACAATTAGAACTTCATATTTTTAAGCCTCTGGAATATGTTCTGCTTGTCTGTATGGGCCCATGTATACCTACAATAGAAGATAAACATTAGCATGCAATTGACAAGGCTGGAATTTGACCAACAAAATAATTGATATTTATCCAATGCACATGGGACAAATCAGCAGATTGTTCATGAGCTCAAATCACAGCTAAGGAACAAATGTTTTTATAACCTGACCCCTCTCCACCAGCATACTTGTCTGAAATCAAGAACTGTTATATAAGCATTTCTTCAAACCCTACTCTCCCTAGAAATCTCCTTGTTTCATTTATGAAACTGAGAATAATTCTTTATTAACCCTTTCGCTACTGGGAACTCTTCGCGCGGCGCTACCCGCTTTCCCTGGGGATTTTTGAAATATTCAATGCAAAGCCAACGTGCGAAAATAAACCATATGCGCAGTAAGAAAACACACACGATTTCAAGTTGAAATAAAGTTTATTGCCAAATAGAATCACCAAATGGCCAAAATGTCAAAAAATAATGTTAAATGATAAATAAGAAAGGCCAAAATAAATGACCGAAAGTTGAAATTGACAAATTATAAAAATCGTGCGCCAATCAACATTTCAATGGTCAAAAATTACTGCCAAATACGACAGCCAAATAAAAGCCAAACGTAGCCAAACGTAACCCAAAAATAGTCCGAACGAAAGGAAAAACACTGCCAAACAATTTCTTTTAGGTTATTGTGGAGAAGAATTTGAAGATCTGAAAGATGAAAGCAGTTTATCCCTGATGGTAGTCGCGGAAGCAGTCCACCTTGCACAAAGCCACGCCGCACTGTAGGCACTCGAAGGAAGTCTCCACAACTCGTCCTTTTGGCGTCTTCTTTCCTCTTTTCTTGCACTCAACGCAACCCTTTTTCCTGCCCTTAATCTTATCAACAAAATGCTTACCTGCATTGATTGGATCTAATGAAAGCGACTCAATTTTCTTACGCTTTTTATGCAAACTATCCGAAGAGAAACCGGCGATCATTTGCTTAGCGAGGCGCGTCCTAAAACCTACACTATCAACTCGCTTTTGTCCTCTACTGGTCCTGAAATGATTAAATAAAATATAGGCATTAGAAATAGTAACATCAATTAAAAACCAAAAAATATATTTATACCATTTATACGAAGGACGCCCTATATTGTAATAACTGCGAAGTTGATCGTTAAGATCAACACCCCCCATGTGTGTATTATACAATCCTATAACAGCTGGCTTCATCACATTCTGTCCCCTTCTCTGCACAACAATATCTGGAACTAAAGGACTAATATTGGTAGATAAAGTACTTACATCTCTTTTGTCGTGCCATTTAGTAAAAACTAAATGGCCTTTCTGTCTTACCACCTTATTACCTGGACGTAGTTTCTGCTTTGCCACTCCGGGAAGGTCTTTCCTGTTCGTCCGCACCGTTCCACAAGCGAAGGTGTCTTGCGCTTCTAGATGCTCTAACAACCTAGCAGAACAAAAAAAGTTGTCAAAAAATATGTGATGTTTCCTATTCATAAAAGGCTGAACTAACTTAGTTACTACTCTATATCCAAGACCGTGAATTAATGGGTGTGATGGATCTTTGCCGAGGTACGTGTCAAAATTCAAAACATAACCATTCAACGCATCGGCTGCCATCCAAACTTTGATGCCGTATTTCGTCGGCTTCTTAGGCATATATTGCTTAAAAGAAATCCTACCTTTATAAGCAATCATTCCTTCGTCTACAGAAATATTCTTAGAAGGTTGATAATTAGTTAAAAACTTATGTTGAATATGATTTAACACTGGTCTTACCTTGTAAAGTCGATCAAATCCCTCTGTCCCGCGCCGCGGCTCTGCCGAAGAGTCGTTAAAATGCAAAAGAGCGCTAATTTCTTCGAACCTATTTTTAGTCATAACCTGCTTAATACCGTTATTACTAAAAAAACTATCAGTTGACCAATATAAAGCTATTCTAGGGAGGCGAACGATACCCATAATAATGCAAATACCAAAATACGCTTTCAACTCTTGTCGCGTAATGTCAACAAACTTATCAAGCCGGCCGGGAGGAAAACTCTGGCGCGCATACAAATTAGTTTGATAAACAATCCAATCCCAAAAATCATCACCACAAAAAGCTGAAAAAACATCAATCTCTTTTGGATCAATGGGCAAAGGAAAAAGGATTGACGCCGAGAAATCGAAGTCGGGTACTTGGAAGTCTTCAAGTTCGTCCGTCCACTTTGCTTCATCTTCGTCATCTTCGTTGTTGCTGCCACTTGAGTCATCATTTTCTTCGTCATCTGTCATCACCAGGCCGTCAAAATCCAAATCCGAATCATCTCCAGACCTTTCTTGACCTTGATCTTCGTCATCGAATCCCAAAAAACTGCTTTCATCATCAGAATCTTCAAATTCCTTAGCCAATTCATTATCCGTCCCTTGAGACTCTGCCATTTTTTTTCGTTAGATGTCATCCGTGCGCGAGCTCACGAATTCAACCTCGTGGTCTGGCTAATTTATTCACATAATTTATGCGCAAAAGGCGGCTTTTAATTGGTTAATCATCAACGATTAAAGCTTTCAAATCGAAATAACTAAAAAACAATGCTATGGGGAGGGGTGGGGAATTTTCGATCGGCCATTTTTATCGGCCGTTTTCGGCCGCTGTAGGAAATTCGCGCGCGTTTTCGCACGGCCGCTTTTGGCCGCTGTAGGAGCGAAAGGGTTAATAATTATTATGAAGAACAGTGCCTGCTTGGACCACAACCACGACCAAGTAGGATCCCCAGAGTCACACTGCAAAAGATGGCCAGTGTTTTACATATTTAAGACAATGATAAACCCCTCTAACATGACAGAAATGCCAGTACAATCCAAGTGTTTGATTACTAAGTAAGTTAAAATGTTTTCAGCTCAAATCACTACAAATAGTTAACACCCTGTCCCTTAAAAAATACAAACATTTTTTTCCTGAAAGAAATGGTGCACCTAACATGTACAACAAAAATCACTAATGGTGCTCTGCTATCTTACTGATGTACACTAATCTTATATAAAATCCCAATAGCCTCAAAAGGTTGTTTCTCAAAAAGGCACAGCCATTTTGCCATGGATGTTACATCATAGATGTAGCACAGTAAGCAACCATTATTTCAGATGCAGAAAATCTTACAAGCAATAACGAATATTTATATAATACATACTTAGTGCTTTGAACTTATTTTTGAGGCATTCTACCTAATTTTTAAACACTATCCTTTACCTAGCAATTACATTAGGTGGGAAGAGAAATGGGTAGTATTGTGCCTGAAAATTATTGCACAACAAAATCAGGGTTCCCAGCCATTCTGAAATATTAAATTCCCTGACTTTTCACTGACTTTTCCCTGACTAAAACTCATTTTTTCCTGACTATTTTGCACAACAAAACAAAACAAAACAAAACAAAACAAAACAAAACAAAACAAAACAAAACAAAACAAAAAACACGACAATGAGCTTTTATCAAGTATTTTTAAATCCGTTAAACAGAAAAAGAATTACCATAGCTGGAAAGAGCATGTTAAAATTAGCAAGACAGTGAAGTTTGAAGCAATTAAATCAAAAACTCGCGAGAATATGAATTTTTGAAAAGTGTGAATGTTTTAATACAAAATTTTGATTTCGGAAAATTCATATCTTCCTGAGTTTGAAAGTTACTTCATTCAAACTTCACAGTTTTACTAATTTTGACGTGCTCTTTCCAGCTATGGTAATTATATTTCTGTACTGTGACTTTTGGAATTACATGATAAAAGTTAGCTCATTCATAAGTTACTTCCAATATGGCTGCCTTTAAGTTGTGTCCAGGTCATTTTTTTCGTATGACTCTTACACAGAAGACAAAAAGTAAAAAATGTTGGTGTAACATGACCAGTGTGTTAAATGCTCCAAATAATTTATTCTCTCTTTGAAAGTTTTTTTCTTTACTTTAAATAACATCTATAAGAAATATTTTTTAGTTATACTTATACAAAATTCACTGACTTTTCCCTGACTTCAAGTGAAAATCTCAATTTCCCTGACCAAATAAAGAATTCCCTGACTTTTCACTGACTGTATTTTTCCCTGACTTTTCCCTGACCCCTGGGAACCCTGAAAATATTTAGAAGGGGAGGTGAGTAATCAGATTATTAGCAAATGAAATATCTATCAATCATATAAGTTTGTAGTAATTTTGTATGAAGATCGAAGAAAGTGAAACTTTTTTCCAGCCTATACCATCCATGACAGGGAATGTAATATTCTATACAAACTTTTTATCAATTACAGAGCATAGACTTTGTAATAAGTAAGTAGCAATTTTTTAATCTCAAAGAAAACTATGAGTGTAGATGTAAATATTCATTGGTATGTCTCTTTGATATCTTTGCACAACTCACAGCAATTCTAGTTTCAAAATTTGTTGAACATTGAATAAGTGGTTGTTTTTGGTGTAACATCCATGACAGCCATAAAAAAACAAATCTAATTTAATTTGTCCTTGAAAGAAAAATAACTGTTTAGTTTCTATTAGCTGATAAAGAACAAAAGAAACTAATGGAAGAACACTCTAAATCCATTGTTTTCTTTTGTTATTTATCAATTAGTACAAAATGAATAGTCATCTTTCTTTCAAGGGCAAATGAAAACTGTGACAACCAAACCAACATTTTCCATTGCCTGATTTACATAAAATTACATCCCTGACATTCTCAATATAGGAGGGGAAGAGGGTCAATTACTTGCCAACTTAACAAACAGACTTGTTCATGTAGGGAGGGCAGGTCAAAACATTTTGGTCCCAGCTGATGGTCTAAAAGAAGAAGACAAGCAAGTAGGGCTCAGGGGAGAGTAGAATAGATCTGTTCCTTATATTTATTATTTCATGACATGAACAGGATGTTATTCTGTTTTGTACTTGTCCTGTGCCATTTTGTGTGCATTGGACAATGATAAAATATTTTCACTTGCCTCTCTTATATGGTTATAATCTGATTTTGTACCATGTTATCCAATTTTTCTTTGGCATGCCATATGGATATTCATATTTGGTGTCTCTTTTCTGTTAAGTTGTTGTCCTTTGATAACTACCAAATCTTTCAAAGACAAATATTTCTATGAAAATGAATAAAAAAATATTTTATCATCAACTGCATAAATTTACCAATTGGAGGATTCTGCCTGACAACATTGAATGTACAGTGAATTTCTATGTATCCCATCCCATTATGCACTATGTTTTTGTTGAAAGTATAAATTCAAGGAGTTTCAGGAGTAGCATGAGCCATGTGTCTATTATAAACCCTTTCTCTCTCCTCCCTCAAGCCCGTTCACAGGCTGAAAACAAAGTAAAAATGTATTTTTATGTTTAAACACATATTGTACAGTAAATTAATTTTAAACAGGAAAATTTTGGTAGGAGTCTTAAACTTAACAT
This sequence comes from Telmatactis stephensoni, assembly GCA_029948255.1. Classification (NCBI taxonomy): domain Eukaryota; kingdom Metazoa; phylum Cnidaria; class Anthozoa; order Actiniaria; family Isophelliidae; genus Telmatactis; species Telmatactis stephensoni. Next base: position 246,207 of record JALIZF010001468.1, on the reverse strand, counting down.
GAACTTTATTTACACCCAGGATAATCGGTTCTCTGAGAGTCCCAGATGTGTCACTGTAATCTATTCCGGCTCTCCAGGGAAGTTTGAAAATGACAATTAAAGCACACACACACACAAAAGCTTTCTTTACCAAAGCACTGCTCCAATGTTTCATTGTAGTTGCAGATTTATTTTAAATCTTAATGCTAATTTCTCAAAATAGGGCTGGAGATTGCTTGTTTTGACATCTTGAGACAAGCAAATGTGATATTCTTAAAACAAGAGGCACATGCCTGTCATACTAGGACCTCATGAAAATGTTAAAACAAGTCTACTCTTAAAACCAGCTTATATTCTTAAAAGAAGTATGTATTTGCAGGTTGGAATCTCATTGATCATCTTGAAATAAGAACTTCTATCCTTGAATCAAGCAAATCACAACACCTCTTGTTTTGAGAAGCGGTGTATGTTTCTTTTTTTCAGATTTCTTTGCTCAAATCAAGAATCCACTTCTTAAACTTAAGTCTTGGCTATTAAATTAAGAAAATCAGAGTGATTTCTCTTATAAGAATGTTCATTTTACTCGTGAAGTTTTCCTTAATGTAGTTTGCATCATTATATACGTACTTACTAGGCTGAGAATCTTGATCTTTGGTTGAAAGGAATGTGATATCATCTACAACTCCAAGAACAATCATCTCCAAGTTAATATTTCCTTCTTGGAACTCTGGCTTGATTTCTTTTGTCCATAGAACAGCGGTTCAAAGTTTCTGGTTTCATGCTGGTCCATGCTGAAGATTCTGAAACACTTGTATCAAAAAAGAACCGTACTTTTTTCAAAGGAACAATGAAGCGTTAAATATTGCTTCTAAAGTTAAAAGTTAAAACTATCACAACGTACCTTGGTAGACAACGAACTTGCTTTTTCAAAATGGCCGCCTGTTTCAAACGAACAATTCACGCATGCTTTGCGGTCATTGTTCGGGCACAGTCTCCACGCTGCCTCAGAGGCCAATCACATTGAAGTATTTCATCACGTGATCACATTTAAAATTGTTTTCGGCGGTTCATCTCGAGCCAAGATGTCCTCTTTGGCAAAAGTTTTTTATGTTTATATGGCTTTTACTGTCGTTTAATTGATTGATACAATGCATTAGTAACTGCTGTAGATATATAAAGTTCAGTGTTTTGTGAGAAAGGTCGTCTTTGAAGAAAACGAAGCTGTTCATCGATGGCACGACGTTGATTCCATTGTTCGATCACAGGCTTACCAATCTCTGCATGAGTGGAGGGAGTAGTGTGGGCTTCCTGTGTTGTCTGAATGACCGTTAATTTGCTTATTGAACTACGATCGAATTTCTCCTTTAGATTCTCTCTTTCCTTTGACTTTTTGTGTATTTTTTTCAATAATAATAAAGATCATGAGTTAAAGATGGGTTTGTGTTGTGTATTTTGTATAGGAAATAATATGGTTACGAGTGCAATTTAGAATAAATTTGCACGAGTGAGTTTTCAAAGAGTTCAAAATTGCACGAGCCCGTAGGGCGAGTGCAATTTGTGCTCTTTGAAAACTCACGAGTCAAATTTATTCTAAATTGCACGAGTAAACCATATTATTTCCTTTTAATAATATACATGCAAAAATTCAAGCAAAACTTTCAAGTTTTCTGTAGCTTTTCAGTTGAAAAATCAGGTTAGCGCGCGCTCAGTGTTCGAAAGTGACCTGACGATGTCGTCACCAAGCGCGCGCTCAAGGAAAAAATTCAAAACTTTTCACCCGAAACTTGGGCACTTTTTGACATTTTTCTTGCATATTTTCGACAATTTTGGATACAAATCCCGCTAAAAATGTTTTATAAATTGTTTCTTTGATGAATAAAAAGAAGAATTTGAAGTTTTAGTGCATTTTGAATGTTTTCTGCTGAAAGAAATTTGCACTAAATTTCCTTTTTTTGGCACTAAATTTCCTTTTTTCTGCACTAAATTTCCTCGAAACAGCACTGCTCTTAGCCAATCAGCATCGAGAAATTTTTGCATGTATATTATTAGCCCTAAAAGCATCAATAATAGTGGTTTTAGGCCTTCTACTTTCGGGAGGTCATTTCATGTCACGGGCCTAGTGAAGAAAGGAGTAAAGGCAGGCAGCTTCGAGCTCAAAATCCTACACCACCTCTCATTCGGACCCAAAATTTTCGCCCTTTTCGCCTCAGCTTTGCCATAAAAATCACAACCCTCGGAAGACTGGTAATCTGCCTACGATTTGGTGGAGGTCTTGAGTCATGTTGGTGAACGATTTACGAGAAAATGGACAGTGAATTCGTGATTTTGAAGTCTTCCTATGATCCGGACATTACCCCTACTCAAAGGCATTCCAAATATGCGCTTCGGTTTCAAATTTCCGACGCATCCACTCCACCCCAGGCGTAAAACATTTAATTTCCGCGAGTCTCATTGGTGGATTATGATCGCCATCGCGCGCGCAAGTCCCTCCACCAATAGAATTTGATTTTTGACGTGCGCGCGGACGGGACCGTTTGAATTCTATTGTCTAAGAGCCTTGCGCGCGCGATGGCGAAGTTACTAAAAATAGCCTTAGCCGCCACGAACATGGCACAGACATCAATACTGAGCTTCGCTCTCTTAGTATTATGGTCTCTTGTTGTAATCTTCAAAAGATTTTTTTTGAAAACCTGATTAAGTTTGACATTTGGCAACATGCTTAAAGTCCCTATGACACCTTTTTTATTTTTAAACTCAGTTCTTGTCAGAGAGTACAGTAAAGATCTTTTTATCTTGTTTTTTTAACACTCCATATTTTCTGAGATATAAAGGTTTCAAATTTCAGAATGCAAATGTGATGACGTAAAAGGAGTCATCATTTATCATACATTTATTATAGTAACTGTAGTAAGTGTAGTAACCGTAGCAAGCGTAGTAAATGTAGTAACTGTAGTAAGTGTAGTAAGTGTAGCAAACGTAGCAAGCGTAGTACCTGTAGCAAGCGAAGTAACTGTAGTAAGTGTAGTAACTGTAGTAAGCGTAGTAACTGTAGTAAGTGTAGTAACCGTAGAAGGCGTAGTAAATGTAGTAAGTGTAGTAACTGTAGTAAGCGTAGTAACTGTAGCAAGCGTAGTAACTGTAGCAAGCGTAGTAACCGTAGCAAGCGTAGTAACTGTAGTAAGCGTAGTAAACGTAGTAACTGTAGTAAATGTAGTAAGCGTAGTAACTGTAGTAAGCATAATAATTGTAGCAAGTGTAGTAACTGTAGCAGGCGTAGTAACTGTAGTAAATGTAGTAAGCGTAGAAACTGTAGCAAGCGTAGTAACTGTAGCAAGCGTAGTAACTGTAGTAACCGTAGCAAGCGTAGTAACTGTAGTAAGCGTAGTAACTGTAGCAAGCGTAGTAACCGTAGCAAGCGTAGTAACTGTAGTAACCGTAGTAACCGTAGTAACTGTAGTAAATGTAGTAAGCGTAGTAACTGTAGCAAGCGTAGTAACTGTAGTAACCATAGCAAGCGTAGTAACTGTAGTAAGCGTAGAAACTGTAGCAAGCGTAGTAACTGTAGCAAGCGTAGTAACTGTAGTAACCGTAGTAAGCGTAGTAACTGTAGCAAGCGTAGTAACCGTAGCAAGCGTAGTAACTGTAGTAACCGTAGTAACCGTAGTAACTGTAGTAAATGTAGTAAGCATAGTAACTGTAGCAAGCGTAGTAACTGTAGTAACTGTAGTAACTGTAGTAACCGTAGCAAGCGTAGTAACTGTAGTAAGCGTAGTAACTGTAGCAACTGTAGTAAATGTAGTAACTGTAGCAAGCATAGTAACTGTAGTAAGCGTAGTAGCTGTAGCAAGTGTAGTTAACATAGTTAATGTAGTAAACGTAGTAACAGTTACTACGTTTACTACAGTTACTACGTTTGCTGCAGTTACTACGCTTACTACAGTTACTACGTTTACTACAGTTGCTACGCTTACTACAGTTACTACGCTTGCTACAGTTACTACATTTACTACGCTTGCTACGTTTGCTACAGTTACTACGCTTACTACACTTGCTACGCTTGCTACGGTTACTACGCTTACTAGACTTACTACGTTTACTACGCCTGCTACAGTTACTACGCTTGCTACGTTTACTACAGTTACTACGCTTGCTACATTTACTACAGTTACTATGCTTACTACATTTACTACAATTACTAGACTTGCCACAGTTACTACGCCTGCTACAGTTACTATGCCTGCTACAGTTACTACGCTTGCTACGGTTACTACGCTTACTACAGTTACTACGCTTGCTACGTTTGCTACAGTTACTACGCTTGCTACAGTTAATACGCTTACTACAGTTACTACGCTTACTACGTTTACTACAGCTACTACGCCTGCTACAGTTACTATGCTAGCTACAGTTACTACGCTTGCTACAGTTACTACGCCTGTTACAGTTACTACGCTTGCTACAGTTACTATGCTTGCTACAGTTACTACGCCTGCTTCAGTTACTACGCCTGCTACAGTTACTACGCTAGCTACAGTTACTACGCTCGCTACGGTTACTATGAATGCTACGTTTACTGCGCCTGCTACAGTTACTACGTTTGCTACAGTTACTACACTTGCTACAGTTACTACATTTGCTACAGTTACTACGCTTGCTACAGTTACTACGCCTGCTACAGTTACTACGCTTGCTACAGTTACTATGCTTGCTACAGTTACTACGCCTGCTTCAGTTACTACGCCTGCTACAGTTACTACACTAGCTACAGTTACTACGCTTGCTACGGTTACTATGAATGCTACGTTTACTGCGCCTGCTACAGTTACTACGTTTGCTACAGTTACTACACTTGCTACAGTTACTACATTTGCTACAGTTGCTACGGTTACTACGCTTACTACAGTTACTACGCTTGCTACGTTTGCTACGCTTGCTACGTTTGCTACAGTTACTACGCTTACTACGCTTGCTACGTTTACTACGCTTACTACGCTTGCTACATTTACTACAGTTACTACGCTTAGTACATTTACTACAGTTACTACGCTTGCTACATTTACTACAGTTACTACGCCTGCTACAGTTACTACGCTTGCTACGTTTACTACAGTTACTACGCCTGCTACAGTTACTACGCTTGCTACAGTTACTACGCTTGCTACGCTTGCTACAGTTACTACGCTTACTACAGTTACTACGTTCGCTACAGTTACTACACTTGCTACAGTTACTACATTTGCTACGCCTGCTACAGTTACTACGCTTGCTACGTTTACTACAGTTACTACGCCTGCTACAGTTACTACGCTTGCTACAGTTACTACGCTTAGTACATTTACTACAGTTACTACGCTTGCTACATTTACTACAGTTACTACGCCTGCTACAGTTACTATGCTTGCTACGTTTACTACAGTTACTACGCCTGCTACAGTTACTACGCTTGCTACAGTTACTACGCTTGCTACAATTACTACACTTGCTACGTTTACTACAGTTACTACACTTGCTACAGTTACTACGCCTACTACAGTTACTACGCTTGCTACGGTTACTACGCTTACTACAGTTACTACGCTAGCTACAGTTACTACGCTTGCTACAGTTACTACGCTTGCTCCAGTTTATACGCTTGCTACGCTTGCTACAGTTACTACGCTTGCTACAGTTACTACGCTTACTACAGTTACTACGTTTGCTACACTTAATACACTTGCTACAGTTACTACATTTGCTACAGTTACTACTCTTGCTACGGTTACTACGCTTACTACAGTTACTACGCTTGCTACGTTTGCTACAGTTACTACGCTTACTACAGTTACTACGTTTGCTACAGTTACTACACTTGCTACAGTTACTACATTTGCTACAGTTACTACTCTTGCTACGGTTACTACGCTTACTACAGTTACTACGCTTGCTACGTTTGCTACAGTTACTACGCTTACTACGCTTGCTACGCTTGCTACGGTTACTACGCTTACTACACTTACTACGTTTACTACGCCTGCTACACGATTGAAATTCATGCCCAACAAACAAATCAATAGGTACGGGCCACCTTAATAAAGCTGAACTTGCATTTTAATTCTCGACAAAAAGAAATTAGAAATTTTATTCATATGCGACCTGCAGTATTCGTATCCGTTGAATTAATGAAACGGACTAAATGAATCTGGGTTCTGTCTTCATGATATACACTCACGAAATGGATATTACTCATCTTGCTCATTCTGGTGGTAAAGAGTTTAAAAGTAACGTAGTACTGGTAGTAAGCGTAGTACTGGTAGTAAGCGTAGTACTGGTAGTACGAATAGTAAGCGTAGTACCCGTAGTAAGCGTAGTAAGCGTAGTAACCGTAGTACTCATAGTAAGCGTAGTACTCGTAGTACTCGTAGTAAGCGTAGTAAGCGTAGTACTCGTAGTAAGCGTAGTAAGCGTAGTAAGCGTAGTAAGCGTAGTAAGCGTAGTACTCGTAGTAAGCGTAGTAAGCGTAGTAAGCGTAGTAGGTGTAGTAAGCGTAGTAAGCGCAGTAACCGTAGTACTCGTAGTAAGCGTAGTACTCGTAGTAAGCGTAGTAAGCGTAGTACTAGTAGTAAGCGTAGTAAGCGTAGTAAGCGTAGTAGGTGTAGTAGGTGTAGTAGGTGTAGTAAGCGTAGTACTGGTAGTAAGCGTAGTACCCGTAGTAAGCGTAGTACTCGTAGTAAGCGTAGTAAGCGTAGTACTCGTAGTAAGCGTAGTACTGGTAGTAAGCGTAGTACCCGTAGTAAGCGTAGTAGGTGTAGTAAGCGTAGTACTGGTAGTAAACGTAGTCAGCGTAGTAAGCGTAGTAAGCGTAGTAACCGTAGTAAGCGTAGTAAGCGTAGTACTCGTAGTAAGCGTAGTACCCGTAGCAAGCGTAGTACCCGTAGTAAGCGTAGTACTCGTAGTAAGCGTAGTACTCGTAGTAAGCGTAGTACTGGTAGTAAGCGTAGTACCCGTAGTAAGCGTAGTACTCGTAGTACTCGTAGTAAGCGTAGTACCCGTTGTTAGCGTAGTACTCGTAGTAAGGGTAGTAAGCGTAGTACTCGTAGTAAGCGTAGTAAGCGTAGTAAGCGTAGTAAGCGTAGTAGGTGTAGTAGGTGTAGTAAGCGTAGTAGGTGTAGTAACCGTAGTACTCGTAGTAAGCGTAGTACTCGTAGTAAGCGTAGTAAGCGTAGTACTAGTAGTAAGCGTAGTAAGCGTAGTAAGCGTAGTACTCGTAGTAAGCGTAGTAAGCGTAGTAAGCGTAGTAAGCGTAGTAGGTGTAGAAGGTGTAGTAAGCGTAGTAACCGTAGTAACCGTAGTACTCGTAGTAAGCGTAATAAGCGTAGTACTAGTAGTAAGCGTAATAAGCGTAGTAAGCGTAGTAGGTGTAGTAGGTGTAGTAGGTGTAGTAAGCGTAGTACTGGTAGTAAGCGTAGTACCCGTAGTAAGCGTAGTACTCGTAGTAAGCGTAGTAAGCGTAGTACTCGTAGTAAGCGTAGTACTGGTAGTAAGCGTAGTACCCGTAGTAAGCGTAATAGGTGTAGTAAACGTAGTCAGCGTAGTAAGCGTAGTAACCGTAGTAACCGTAGTAAGCGTAGTAAGCGTAGTACTCGTAGTAAGCGTAGTACCCGTAGCAAGCGTAGTACCCGTAGTAAGCGTAGTACTCGTAGTAAGCGTAGTACTCGTAGTAAGCCTAGTAAGCCTAGTAAGCCTAGTAAGCGTAGTAAGCGTAGTAAGCGTAGTAAGCGTAGTACTGGTAGTAAGCGTAGTACTCGTAGTAAGCGTAGTTCTGGTAGTAAGCGTGGTACTGGTAGTACCCGTAGTAAGCGTAGTAACCGTAGTAAGCGTAGTACTCGTAGTAAGCCTAGTAAGCGTAGTAAGCCTAGTAAACGTAGTAAGTGTAGTAAGCGTAGTAAGCGTAGTACTGGTAGTAAGCTTAGTACTGGTAGTAAGCGTAGTAAGCGTAGTACCCGTAGTAAGCGTAGTACTCGTAGTAAGCGTAGTAAGCGTAGTAACCGTCGTAAGTGTAGTAAGCGTAGTAACTGTAGTACTCGTAGTAAGCGTAGTACTCGTAGTAAGCGTAGTAAGCGTAGTACTCGTAGTAAGCGTAGTAAGCGTAGTAAGCGTAGTACTGGTAGTAAGCGTAGTACTCGTAGTAAGCGTAGTAAGCGTAGTAAGCGTAGTAAACGTAGTAACCGTAGTACGCGTAGTAAGCGTAGTAAGCGTAGTAGGTGTAGTAAGCGTAGTAGGTGTAGTAAGCGTAATAGGTGTAGTAAGCGTAGTAGGTGTAGTAACCGTAGTAGGTGTAGTAGGTGTAGTACGCGTAGTAGGTGTAGTAAGCGTAATAGGTGTAGTAGGTGTAGTTAGCGTAGTAGGTGTAGTAGGTGTAGTTAGCGTAGTAGGTGTAGTAAGCGTTATAGGTGTAGTAACCGTAGTAGGTGTAGTAGGTGTAGTACGCGTAGTAAGCGTAGTAAGCGTAGTAGGCGTAGTTAGCGTAGTACTCGTAGTAAGCGTAGTAGAGTGATTTTCATCGGACTGTGAAATAGTTACTAAGCTAATACACACTAATAGACTCTGCACCCATTGTTTTCTTTTGTTGCAATACAACTATTAGACACTATTAAACACTGACTATTAGTAATTGTTTCACAGTCCGATGAAAATCACTCTAGTCGTAGTAAGCGTAGTACTGGTAGTAAGCGTAGTTCTGGTAGTAAGCGTGGTACTGGTAGTACCCGTAATAAGCGTAGTAACCGTAGTAAGCGTAGTACTCGTAGTAAGCCTAGTAAGCGTAGTAAGCGCAGTAAGCGTAGTAAGCGTAGTACTCGTAGTAAGCGAAGTACTCGTAGTAAGCGTAGTAAGCGAAGTACTCGTAGTAAGCGTAGTACTCGTAGTAAGCATAGTAAGCGTAGTACTCGTAGTAAGCGTAGTAAGCGTAGTAAGCGTAGTACTCGTGGTAAGCGTAGTACCCGTAGTAAGCGCAGTACTCGTAGTTAGCGTAGTACTCGTAGTAAGCGTAGTACTCGTAGTAAGCGTAGTAAGCGTAGTACTGGTAGTAAGCGTAGTACTGGTGGTAAGCGTAGTACTCGTAGTTAGCGTAGTACTGGTAGTAAGCGTAGTACTGGTAGTAAGCGTAGTACTGGTAGTAAGCGTAGTACCCGTAGTAAGCGTAGTAGGTGTAGTAATCGTAGTACTGGTAGTAAGCGTAGTCAGCGTAGTAAGCGTAGTAAGCGTAGTAATCGTAGTAATCGTAGTAATCGTAGTAAGCGTAGTACTCGTAGTAAGCGTAGTACCCGTAGTAAGCGTAGTAAGCGTAGTAAGCGTAGTACTCGTAGTAAGCGTAGTACCCGTAGTAAGCGTGGTACTGGTAGTACCCGTAGTATGCGTAGTAACCGTAGTAAGCGTAGTACTCGTAGTAAGCGTAGTAAGCGTAGTAAGCGTAGTAAGCGTAGTAAGCGTAGTAAGCGTAGTAAGCGTAGTTAGCGTAGTAAGCGTAGTACTGGTAGTAAGCGTAGTAAGCGTAGTACCTGTAGTACCCGTAGTAAGCGTAGTACTCGTAGTAAGCGTAGTAGGTGTAGTAACCGTCGTAAGTGTAGTAAGCGTAGTAACCGTAGTACTCGTAGTAAGCGTAGTAAGCGTAGTACTCGTAGTAAGCGTAGTAAACGTAGTAAGCGTAGTAGGTGTAGTAGGTGTAGTAAGCGTAGTAGGTGTAGTAACCGTAGTAAACGTAGTAACCGTAGTACGCGTAGTAGGTGTAGTAAGCGTAGTAGGTGTAGTAAGCGTAATAGGTGTAGTAAGCGTAATAGGTGTAGTAAGCGTAGTAGGTGTAGTAACCGTAGTAGGTGTAGTAGATGGTTGATTGTCAAAACATGAGTATCAGTAAAATAAATAGCAATCGAATCTATGTAAGAACTAGTATATAAGACAGGCTTTACAGCTACTACAAAAACTACAGTTACAACAGGAACTACAGCTGCTACAGGAACTACAGCTACTACAGGAACTACGGCTAAAACAGGAACTGCAAATACTACAGCTACTACAGCTACTACAGGAACTACAGGAACTACAGGAACTACACCTACTACGCTTACTACGCTTACTACTCTAACTACGAATTCTACGCTTACTACGCTTACTACCAGTACTATGCTTACTATACCTACTACACTTAGTACGGGTACTACGGTTACTACGCTTACTACGAATTCTACGCTTACTACGCTTACTACCAGTACTATGCTTACTATACCTACTACGCTTAGTACGGGTACTACGGTTACTACGCTTACTACGAATTCTACGCTTACTACGCTTACTACCAGTACTATGCTTACTATACCTACTACGCTTAGTACGGGTACTACGGTTACTACGCTTACTACGGGTACTACCAGTACCACGCTTACTACGGGTACTACGCTTACTACGCTTACTACGCTTACTACGCTTACTACGCTTACTACGGGTACTACGCTTACTACGAGTACTACGCTTACTACGAGTACTACGCTAACAACGGGTACTACGCTTACTACGAGTACTACGCTTACTACGAGTACTACGCTTACTACGGGTACTACGCTTACTACCAGTACTACGCTTACTACCAGTACTACGCTTACTACGAGTACTACGCTTACTACGGGTACTACGCTTGCTACGGGTACTACGCTTACTACGAGTACTACGCTTACTACGCTTACTACGCTTACTACGCTTACTACGCTTACTACGCTTTCTACGCTTACTACGCTTACTACGCTTACTACCAGTACTACGCTTACTACCAGTACTACGCTTACTACGGGTACAACGCTTACTACCAGTACTACGCTTACTACGAGTACTACGTTTACTACGCTTACTACGAGTACTACGCTTACTACGAGTACTACGCTTACTACCAGTACTACGCTTACTACGGTTACTACACCTACTACGCCTACTACACCTACTACACCTACTACGCTTACTACGCTTTCTACGAGTACAACGCTTACTACGAGTACTAGGAGTACTACGCTTACTACGAGTACTACGGTTACTACGGTTACTACGCTTACTACGGGTACTACGCTTACTATTCGTACTACCAGTACTACGCTTACTACCAGTACTACGCTTTCTACGGGTACTACGCTTACTACCAGTACTACGCTTACTACGCTTACTACGCTTACTACGCTGACTACGCTTACTACCAGTACTACGCTTACTACACCTACTACGTTTACTACGGGTACTACGCTTACTACGAGTACTACGCTTACTACGGGTACTACGCTTACTACGAGTACTACGCTTACTACGCTTACTACGCTGACTACGCTTACTACCAGTACTACGATTACTACACCTACTACGCTTACTACGGGTACTACGCTTACTACCAGTACTACGCTTACTACCAGTACTACGCTTACTACCAGTACTACGCTAACTACGAGTACTACGCTTACTACCAGTACTACGCTTACTACCGGTACTACGCTTACTACGCATACTACGAGTACTACGCTTACTACCAGTACTACGCTAACTACGAGTACTGCGCTTACTACGGGTACTACGCTTACCACGAGTACTACGCTTACTACGCTTACTACGCTTACTACGAGTACTACGCTTACTATGCTTACTACGAGTACTACGCTTACTACGAGTACTTCGCTTACTACGCTTACTACGCTTACTGCGCTTACTACGAGTACTACGCTTACTACGAGTACTACGCTTACTACGCTTACTACGCTTACTACGCTGACTACGCTTACTACCAGTACTACGCTTACTACCAGAACTACGCTTACTACGAGTACTACGCTTACTATGCTTACTACGAGTACTACGCTTACTACGAGTACTTCGCTTACTACGCTTACTACGCTTACTGCGCTTACTACGAGTACTACGCTTACTACGAGTACTACGCTTACTACGCTTACTACGCTGACTACGCTTACTACCAGTACTACGCTTACTACCAGAACTACGCTTACTACCAGTACTACGCTTACTACGACTACTACGCTTACTACGAGTACTACGCTAACTACGCCTACTACGCTTACTACGCTTACTACGCGTACTACACCTACTACACCTACTACGGTTACTACACCTATAACGCTTACTACACCTACTACGCTAACTACACCTACTACGCTAACTACACCTACTACACCTATTACGCTTACTACACCTACTACGCGTACTACACCTACTACACCTACTACGGTTACTACACCTACTACGCTTACTACACCTATTACGCTTACTACACCTACTACGCTTACTACACCTACTACGCTTACTACACCTACTACGCTTACTACGCGTACTACGGTTACTACGTTTACTACGCTTACTACGCTTACTACGAGTACTACGCTTACTACACCTACTACGCTTACTACGGATACTACGCTTACTACCAGTACTACGCTTACTACGAGTACTTCGCTTACTACGCTTACTACGAGTACTACGCTTACTACGAGTACTACGCTTACTACCAGTACTACGCTTACTACGGTTACTACACCTACTACGCCTACTACACCTACTACGCTTACTACGCTTACTACGCTTACTACGCTTTCTACGAGTACTACGCTTACTACGCTTACTACGAGTACTACGCTTACTACGAATACTACGGTTACTACGCTTACTACGCTTACTACGGGTACTACGCTTACTATTCGTACTACCAGTACTACGCTTACTACCAGTACTACGCTTACTACCAGTACTACGCGTACTACCAGTGCTACGTTACTTTTAAACTCTTTACCACCAGAATGAGCAAGATGAGTAATATCCATTTCGTGAGTGTATATCATGAAGACAGAACCTGAATCTGAATCAGATATTTATGCGATATAGTCGACAGCGTCCTCACCCGACACACAACGGCCAATCATGTTGTAAAATTACATATAATACCACTATACCAAACTACGAAAGAATCTATCACTATCTCAAAAAAAAAGTAAAAATAAATTAAAATAATACAAAAAATATACTCACCACTGGAGACTTGTGGAGGTGTCAGAAATACCAAGATAAGACAAAAATTAAATACAGTTACAAAAAGTTCCAACATGTTATAAAGAAGCTAGGGCTGTTACGTTTGTGGTATGGAATGGAATCAGGTCGTACTTCCAGCTCTACTTCATTTTGCCAAGCGAAAATTCATGCTGATCCGCCACGAATAAAAGTTTGATAAACAAATCAGTTCCAGGAATCTTGTGACGGCCTGCTGCGCACTATACTGGGTTGTTTACACTTGTCACGACACTTGAGAAAAAATAGATAATAAATAATAAATCACTAGTAAAGCCAACGTTCAGTGAAACTCGATAACCATTTTATACATACTGGATTAACGAGAGTACGCAATTGCATGTATTTATTAAATAATAGCATTACGAAATGTACACAGTCTACAGAATGTAGATGTACACAGGAGTTGTTAAGCTGGGCGTAAGGCAATGCATATACATACTTGTTTATTCAGTACCATATAAATTAAAATATTTTCTAACATTTAACTTACAGGTACTTGCTATCAACAATAACCTTGGGGTTAACCGAGGTAGATAGCTTAATTCATACATAATTTACATTTCCTTAGTCAATCACAAATAACAAACAAATAGACATTTAAAAGTGAAGAAAGAGAAAAAACGAGAAGAAAAATTACAGATAAATGGATCAAAAATAAGAATTAATGAAATGAAATACAACTATAATCAGAAAAACGATGGAATAATGGCTTGGCAATTTTATAGATGTAACATTCGAACTTCGAATGATGTCAGTGTTGTAACTAACACTGTCATCATAGGAATCAAGTATATTTTTACAGATAATTTCTTTAAATTTTGTTTTACTCAAGTTCTTAGTAGATTCATTAATAGAATTCCAAATTTTAACACCAGAATATTTTATATTAAATTTACCGTAATTGGTTCTGATTTTTGGCAACGAATAGCTGGATTTCGTGGCCAATCTCGTATTATAACTATGTTTTTGATTAACTTGGACAAAATAGGAACTGAATGAATTTAAACAGGCAAATTTTCTGAATAGTCAAATCATACATAAATAAAGCAGTAATATATCCTCACTGCATACTCATTAACTCATCGTATAATTAAGTTATGGGAGGAGTCCGCGACTGATGAGTTAATAAGCATGTAATAAGGATAGTTAAGTTTTTGCGACAAGCATTAATTTGGGAGACAATTTTAACTGCTAGAAAACTTTCGCTAAAATGAAAGAAAAATGGTGCTTTCTAGAGACAAAATAACTCTTCGTTTTGGTGAAAGGTTCTCAGGTATTGAAAAGAATGTTCTTCATTGAAAATTCTCGCCAACTTGATAGAAAAACCAAAGACTATTTTTAATTCGTGGATTGGGAATCCACGAGTTATTGTGAGGGGCCGAATATGCAAATGAGTCAGCTTAGTACTTCGTGTATGACAACATGAAATGGCACTATTCAATCTATCTATTGTCTAACTAGAATGTTGCATACATAAAGTAGTAACCTATTGTGTCACTCACTCACTTTCCTGTAAACTTCCGGTCTGTGAAACTTTACTTCCGGCCTATTCCCGATAATAGGATACGGTGATAACTTCTGTTATAATATAATAATATTGCAGGCTCGTAACATGATATATGGGATCAAGCTCCAAATTATGGCCAGGATCAGGGATCAGAGGCTAGGGCTCAGGGATCAAATGGGTGGGATCAAGGATCAGGGACATTGGATCAGGATCAGGGATCAGCTCAGTTTTTTGCACCAAGGATCAGGGATCAAAAATTTCTAAAAATATGAGCTCAGGAATCAAAATTTCCGTAAAAACCCAGGATCAGTCAAGACGAAAATATACCATGTTTAATATGATAGGTGCATGATATTTTTTATATATATTGCTAATTTACATTTATAACCCCCTTAAATCTGTTAAGTATGTACAAATTATGAAAGAAGTTTCTCTATGAACCAAATATCGCTATGAATAAAATAATTAAATTACTCCATAAAAGTACTCATGATAGCCACCAAACTTAAACTTAATACGCTTTTTTGATGCCGTTTCGGCCAGCGGGGCCGTAGCGGTTCGGCACGGCCAGTTTTCCCGACGTAGCTAATCGAACCGTTCGGTAATCGAACTTTATCGAACCCAATCAGTCGAACTTAATCGAACGATTGGGTTCGATTAGTTCGATAATCGAACATAATCGAACCAAAAAATTTCTGTGCGAGTTCGATTGCGTTTGATTTTCGAACTTTATCGAACCCAATCGAACTCAATCGAACACCGTTGAAAAAAACTTAACTTCACACAAATTACCAAATTTCCACTGAAGCTCCAAGTACAAATGACGAGGGCGAAAGCCAAACAATTGACGAGAACTTTAAACCAAATCGGGGTACAGAACACGTTAAAAGAAATGGACGACTAAGGAATGGCAGCCGGTGGGATATAGCGCGACAGCTTGTTTGTTTTAAGACGGATTCACCGGGGATTCACATTGCCATTGCCCTCACGTAACCGGGATTATAATAAAATCGAAAAAAGCAATTTTCTTGGTTTACTTATTCGTTATTTGGGGAATCCCGCGCTAATGATACTTGTATTACCCCATTTGCAGTCGAATGCTATCTATCCTTTGTTCGTTTCTAACAAAATCGAACCTATTCGAACTCAATCAAACTAATCGAACTACTCGAATTCAGTCGAACCGTTCGATTAGTTCGATTGCTCAAAACAATTTGTGAGAGTTCGATTTTGTTCGATTATTGCCGAACTCAATCGAACCCAATCGCGTGATTGAGTTCGATTAAATTCGATAAAGTTCGATTAATCGAACGTTCGATTTGGTTCGATTAGCTACGTCGGGCAGTTTTATACTTTTTCGGCAGGCGGCAGTTCATGAGCTATAGGAAACATGGTGTTTGTGTACGAGTGTGTAAGCGTTCATATCTACAGTATTATGGATCAATAAAGAACAATTTTGCAACTAGTTCAACGTCTTTTTATTACCTTTTGTGCTGTATCCCTAAAACTCCACCATACAGAGGTTGTATACCCAAAATAGTTCCATTGTGCTGCATTTCACAACTGCCAAAAGTCTTAAAAACACAGCCGATACGACGATAGTTCAGTGACTGGTACTATAAAGCAGGCCCGGTAGCCTAGCCGGATCAAGCCCTGGCCCGTAATCCCCCAAAATGGGGGTGATACGGGCTGGCACTGCTGGGCTACCGGGCCTGCTTAATCGAGAGACTAGGCTACCGGGCTCATGGGCAGTTCGTACTCAAATATGATTTCGTTCGCTTTTTATTTCAACATTTACTCTCGTGCTGATAGAGTACAAACACTAAATGCTTGGATGGCTCGTTGATATTGGACTGGCGACGAATTTTGATATTGGACTTGCGACGATGTTTGTTGTTTGAAGACAGCAACTACAAAGTCCCGATTGCTTTCACATCCGAGAATCGAACAGCTCAACTTGGAGATGTGACGAATTCCAAGCTGCAGAGGGAGCTGAGAGTAGTTCAGTACAAAATATGACAAGGAATAAGAAATTATCTATTCAGATTTATAGGCCGGCATTTTTGCCTATCTTCGCGGAGTGTAGACCCGTGTACATGTAGACCACGAGGTATAATGTCGAGGGTCGACATGTTAAATTGGCTTGTATTACCGAGCAGTTTTTACCGAGCTTAGATCGTGTGCCTAAAAATTGTTGCTTTGTACACAAATCTAAAACAGTTACATTACGTTCAAAGCTTCTCGAGGCTGCTATACCAGGCTCGTATTAAACATGGTATATTTTCGTCTTGACTGATCCTGGGTTTTTACGGAAATTTTGATTCCTGAGCTCATATTTTTAGAAATTTTTGATCCCTGATCCTTGGTGCAAAAAAACTGAGCTGATCCCTGATCCTGATCCAATGTCCCTGATCCTTGATCCCACCCATTTGATCCCTGAGCCCTAGCCTCTGATCCCTGATCCTGGCCATAATTTGGAGCTTGATCCCATATATCATGTTACGAGCCTGCAATATTATTATATTATAACAGAAGTTATCACCGTATCCTATTATCGGGAATAGGCCGGAAGTAAAGTTTCACAGACCGGAAGTTTACAGGAAAGTGAGTGAGTGACACAATAGGTTACTACTTTATGTATGCAACATTCTAGTTAGACAATAGATAGATTGAATAGTGCCATTTCATGTTGTCATACACGAAGTACTAAGCTGACTCATTTGCATATTCGGCCCCTCACAATAACTCGTGGATTCCCAATCCACGAATTAAAAATAGTCTTTGGTTTTTCTATCAAGTTGGCGAGAATTTTCAATGAAGAACATTCTTTTCAATACCTGAGAACCTTTCACCAAAACGAAGAGTTATTTTGTCTCTAGAAAGCACCATTTTTCTTTCATTTTAGCGAAAGTTTTCTAGCAGTTAAAATTGTCTCCCAAATTAATGCTTGTCGCAAAAACTTAACTATCCTTATTACATGCTTATTAACTCATCAGTCGCGGACTCCTCCCATAACTTAATTATACGATGAGTTAATGAGTATGCAGTGAGGATATATTACTGCTTTATTTATGTATGATTTGACTATTCAGAAAATTTGCCTGTTTAAATTCATTCAGTTCCTATTTTGTCCAAGTTAATCAAAAACATAGTTATAATACGAGATTGGCCACGAAATCCAGCTATTCGTTGCCAAAAATCAGAACCAATTACGGTAAATTTAATATAAAATATTCTGGTGTTAAAATTTGGAATTCTATTAATGAATCTACTAAGAACTTGAGTAAAACAAAATTTAAAGAAATTATCTGTAAAAATATACTTGATTCCTATGATGACAGTGTTAGTTACAACACTGACATCATTCGAAGTTCGAATGTTACATCTATAAAATTGCCAAGCCATTATTCCATCGTTTTTCTGATTATAGTTATATTTCATTTCATTAATTCTTATTTTTGATCCATTTATCTGTAATTTTTCTTCTCGTTTTTTCTCTTTCTTCACTTTTAAATGTCTATTTGTTTGTTATTTGTGATTGACTAAGGAAATGTAAATTATGTATGAATTAAGCTATCTACCTCGGTTAACCCCAAGGTTATTGTTGATAGCAAGTACCTGTAAGTTAAATGTTAGAAAATATTTTAATTTATATGGTACTGAATAAACAAGTATGTATATGCATTGCCTTACGCCCAGCTTAACAACTCCTAATAGACTGTGTACATTTCGTAATGCTATTATTTAATAAATACATGCAATTGCGTACTCTCGTTAATCCAGTATGTATAAAATGGTTATCGAGTTTCACTGAACGTTGGCTTTACTAGTGATTTATTATTTATTATCTATTTTTTCTCAAGTGTCGTGACAAGTGTAAACAACCCAGTATAGTGCGCAGCAGGCCGTCACAAGATTCCTGGAACTGATTTGTTTATCAAACTTTTATTCGTGGCGGATCAGCATGAATTTTCGCTTGGCAAAATGAAGTAGAGCTGGAAGTACGACCTGATCTTGTAGCTGCTGTGAGTGAGGAAAGGCTGAGTCATTCCATTCCATACCACAAACGTAACAGCCCTAGCTTCTTTATAACATGTGTGAACTTTTTGTAACTCTATATATTTTTTGTCTTATCTTGGTATTTCTGACACCTCCCAAAGTCTCCAGTGGTGAGTATATTTTTTGTATTATTTTAATTTATTTTTACTTTTTTTTGAGATAGTGATAGATTCTTTCGTAGTTTGGTATAGCGGTATTATATGTAATTTTACAACATGATTGGCCGTTGTGTGTCGGGTGAGGACGCTGTCGACTATATCGCATAAATATCTGATTCAGATTCATTTAGTCCATTTCATTAATTCAACGGATACGAATACTGCAGGTCGCATATGAATAAAATTTCTAATTTCTTTTTGTCGAGAATCAAAATGCAAGTTCAGCTTTATTAAGGTGTACCTATTGATTTGTTTGTTGGGCATGAATTTCAATCGCGTCTTTTTACATCAAAACCTTGTCCGATTTCTGAGAAATTTGCAGCCATTTGTCTACAAGCCTTGAAATTTGTACCGGTAATTATTTTTCTGCGAATTAGATCAAGTAATTTGAGATATCAGACGATTTTTAAAAATGGCTTTTTGAGAAAAATTGGTCATAAATCCAAAATTCCAAGGTGAATTTTTTTCCTATTTCGTCAATCAAGTATAAAGGCATAGAGGACTACATACAACATGTATCGTGCCAATTGGTGCCTTAGAAGTTGCGATACAAAATTTGTGCTGCCTGTTACGACGCAAAATTATGTAGTCAAAACTACCGCCAAAATCTCAACAAAATTTCAAAAACAGCGAGAACTATATCTGCTGTAAGAAAGACAAATACCTATTGTAACTTGTAAACAAAAATTTGGAGAGATGAGAAGCTTAACGCCAATGTTATCCTCAAGCAAACTTGGGGAGTAATTTATGTGACCACGAGGTGAGCGTTGCGAATTTGTATTACTTCGACTTCTACAAATTCTATCGAATTGTTTCGTGAAATTTTCTTGGTATGGGATAGAACAAGATGTTAACATACCTGTTGCCAAGTGTCGTTGTGTTTGCTGCACTAGGTATAATTCAGTAAGCTTCAAAAGTAAGCAACTGCATCGAGTCGACGTTTGAGCTGCCAAGGTAAAGCCCTAAAGGTTTGTTAAATTATTCAAAACAACACCTTACTATCTGTTGCAAAATTTCACACGGGATTTAGACTCAGAAGCAATTGTATTCAGAGAACTACCGTCTTTATTCCCAAAAGTCTGGATCCCGTGCGGAATTTTGCAACAGATAGTAAGGTGTCGTTTTGAATAAATTAACAAACCGTGAGGGTTTTACCTTGGCAGCTCAAACGTCGACTTGATGAAATTGCTTACTTTTGAAGCTGAATGAATTATACCTAGTGCAGCAAACACAACGACACTTGGCAACAGGTATGTTAACATCTTGTTCTATCCCATACCAAGAAAATTTCACGAAACAATTCGACAGAATTTGTAGAAGTCGAAGTAATACAAATTCGCAACGCTCGCCTCGTGGTCACAAAAATTACTCCCCAAGTTTGCTTGAGGATAACATTGGCGTTTAGCTTCTCATCTCTCCAAATTTTGTTCACAAGTTACAATAGGTATTTGTCTTTCTTACGTACAGCAGATATAGTTCTCGCTGTTTTTGAAATTTTGTTGAGATTTTGGCGGTAGTTTTGACTACATAATTTTGCGTCGTAACAGGCAGCACAAATTTTGTATCGCAACTTCTAAGGCACCAATTGGCACGATACATGTTGTATGTAGTCCTCTATGCCTTTATACTTGATTGACAAAATAGAAAAAAAATTCACCTTGGAATTTTGGATTTATGACCAATTTTTCTCAAAAAGCCATTTTTAAAAATCGTCTGATATCTCGAATTACTTGATCTAATTCGCAGAAAAATAATTACCGGTACAAATTTCAAGGCTCGTAGACAAATGGCTGCAAATTTCTCAGAAATCGGACAAGGTTTTGATGTAAAAGGACGCGATTGAAATTCATGCCCAACAAACAAATCAATAGGTACGGGCCACCTTAAACGGATTAGAATTCTACTGTTTTTCTAATGAATTATTAATGAGTTAGATAAAGTTTCGACATCGTATAGTTTGTATTTTGTATTAATATTTGACATACAAAAAGTACAGATTTCTATATACACAAACAAATGCAATCACATTCAGTCACAAAAAGCCGCTTATTTGGAGATATAAAGTGTTGAAAATAGTATGCATTTAGTTGGATATGAGGCAAGGGACTGGACGGGCATTGATCCGTACATTCAAACATAACAGCAAATATCGATCAAAGTCTGGTTTAATTGGCTGATACACCATTCTCATCATATTCCCGACCGTGTTGTTTACCCGCTTTATTCAGCAAGGGTTGAGTTTGTATTCTGTTGCACCTTTCTTGATTCTACAAGTCCGATATGACAGGTGTCATGAAATAGAACTCGAGTTGATGCTGTGAGGCTTTGGGTTTTGTAGACTTGAGCGTCGACCAAGGTTTTGTTATGTTTCTTTTCTGTTCTTTTTGAACAATAAAAACATGCTGAATTATTTAGCATTGTTTGAACATTCCTAACTCATTCAGGCCATACTGCACTCAATCCTTACTGCAGCGATGATGGAATGACTTCTATTCTTCAATTCTATTTCAGATATTGTTACGCTGGAACCAAATAAATTTGGATACGTAAATTTTACATGTAACATAACTACAGAGGCAGAAACACTTACTGTCATATCTGACGGTCAGGGATGGTGGGCGCAGGCGAACCTTAGAGCTAGCAGACCATCTTTACAGTGTTATCACGAGCGAATTACTTGTAGAGATGTTCATATGAAAGAATTGTCTCACATAGCTCTCAACAAGCAAACGGCGCACATCGGGATGCACATGTCCAAGTGCTTGAATGGGACAACACTTTACTGTCTTTTGGGGTTTGCGAACAAAGACTTTCAACTTGAAAAAATGGGATTTCAAATACTATGTCGACTAGAAGGTTTGTTACTGGTACTTTAATTTACAAATTACATAATGATATTAATTGAATATAATTTCTAACTTGCATGAGTGCAACTGTTCACAATACAATACAATACAATACAATACAATACAATACAATACAATACAATACAATACAATACAATACAATACAATACAATACAATACAATACAATACAATACAATACAATACAATACATGTTTGTTTAGTACGGTTATTTGTATATCACATTTTTGAGGTATATCACAATACAGTGTATGTTAAGGTGGCTCGACCCAATTTTCAAGTAGAGCTACCAGTCGTCTTTGAGTGAAAATTATTTGTTCATGAGCAGTCTGATAGTAAATTACATATTACACCCTTATCAGACAAAGATCAAAGTTTATGATGACGTATGTTATATGGAGATCGGCGCTATTATGGCGACGCCTTAAAAGAATTCCCCTTTTTACATATTCTCGATTTTAATGAGTTCTAGGCTTATTCTTGAAAAATGCTCTTGTGATCTTGTAGTTAACATCATTGCCTTTAGCTCTAGCAAATTAAATCAATTTCTGAGAGAGCGTTTTTAAGATATCATCGATGAGAGATTTTAACTGCAAAAATCAAGCGTAAACAAAACAACTTTTTGAATCTCCTACAATTAAAAAGAAAGTAGCACATCTAAGTTAATTTTTCATCTCAAATTGTTGTAAATATATCAAATTTGGCTACTGAAAGAGACGAGAGAAATTACATTGATTGATATCGAGAAAAGTGAGCCGAACTCATGTATATGGACATGCTGATTTTGCGTCTGTTGCCCAAATTTCGCTCTATTGTTACATAAACTGCAACATTTAAAGATGCCTTCGATAAATTTTGTTTAAAAATTAGTATGGTTTAGTTTAGGTAATAGTTGATATGATATAGCGTTTTCAAATCCATTGAATTATTTTATGGCTGTAAAATATTAGCTTCAAATCAGTATATTTTTCAGCCGGATACAGTGGTCGACAACTCATTGATGCATGATGCAGCTCTTTTGTTTTAGTTTGTCATGTTTTCGTGCATTCTAGCACCTGATGCAAATTGCGGAACGTTTCAATACCTTCCGATTACTCTTCCGAGATATGGTAATCGCTAGAAAGAAATCTTTTTAACTGTACATTTCTTTGCAGCATGTCAGCAAATCGTTCTATTTTTACTTTGTCTCCCCATGATTCTGCTATTGACGAGTTTCCATCTGCGGTTGTGTGACAAAACGTTTCTTTCCTTTTTGGCATTCTTATGAAAATTTCATTCTAACAATTACCATATTTCGGAAGAGTGCTCGGAAGGTAATGAAGCGTTCCGCAATTTGCATCAAGTGCTGGAATGCATGAAAACATGACAAACTAAAACAAAAGAGCTACATCACACATCAACGAGTTGCCAACCACTGATTCCGGCTGAAAAATATACTGATTTGAAGCTAGTAATTGACCACCTTAAAGGGATTCAATGAACTTGAAAACGCTATATTATACCACCTACTACCTAAACTAAATCACATTAATTTTTAAACAATATTTATCGAAGAGATTTTGAAATATTGAAGTTTATGTAAAAGTAGAGCGAATTGTGGACAATGGAAGCAAAGTCAGCATGTCAATATACATGAGTACGGTTCACTTTTTTCGAGATCAATCAATACGATTTAACTCATCTCTTTCCGTCGAAAAGTTTGATATCCTTATAACAATTTGAGATAAAAAATCAACTTAGATGCGCTATTTTCCTTCCAGCTGTAGGAGATTCAAACAATTGTTTTGTTTACGCTTAATTTTCGCAGTTAAATTTTTTCATCGATAATATCTCGAAAACGCTCTCTCAGAATTTCGTTTAATTCGCTAGAGCTAAAGGCAATGATGTTAACTACAAGATCACAAGAGCATTTTTCAAGAATAAGCCTAGAACTCATTAAAATCGAGAATATGTAAAAAGGGGAATTCTTTTAAGGCGT
The DNA here is from genome assembly GCA_029948255.1 of Telmatactis stephensoni. NCBI lineage: Eukaryota > Metazoa > Cnidaria > Anthozoa > Actiniaria > Isophelliidae > Telmatactis > Telmatactis stephensoni. The sequence goes on along the minus strand of JALIZF010001468.1, from coordinate 222,578 downwards.
CGCCATAATAGCGCCGATCTCCATATAACATACGTCATCATAAACTTTGATCTTTGTCCGATAAGGGTGTAATATGTAATTTACTATCAGACTGCTCATGAACAAATAGTTTTCACTCAAAGACGACTGGTAGCTCTACTTGAAAATTGGGTCGAGCCACCTTAAAAAACAGGATATTAGGTTACCAGCAATCTACAATAACCAATTGTGTTTCCTTTTTTTAGAACATCCTACTACAGCATCACTGACCACTGTTGGTAAATCGGAATCCAAAAGTACAAATCCAACGACAGCTGTTCAAGGTCAGATGATAAAACAGAAAATGAGTCTTCCAGTCGCTTAATAAGCTTCCCCATGCAGCGTATTTCGTCAGTAGTTCCTTCGGGCTGTTGTGTTGTTTGTCTGAAGACACAAAAGTATGTTTGATAAATGCGGTTTTTCTCGGGTTCGAAATATGTCGTTATAAGAAATAGACGTACCTTTTCGCCGTAACACTATTTTCCAACTTCGTGCATCTTGAAATAAAACCCTTTGTCTTCCAATCAAGAAGACATTAATATGGCTCAAAGTTCTGTTGCTCGGAGCCTTATTTTTATGCGTTCTTGATTGGAAGACAAAGGGCAGTTTCATTTCAAACAAAAGAAGTTCTCATTCCGCACATTCTACGATGCAGTTCTTTGTTTCAAGATGCACGAAGTTGGAAAATAGTGTTACGGCAAAAAGGTCTTAAATAGAAATGTATCAGGATGCATTCAATTATCCACCTAATCATTCAAAACAGTGCTATGAAGCCAACTTGCTATAAAAACTTCAGAAAACGTCTGTCTTGGATAATGGTCTCAGTCACATGACTCTTTTTTGTGGTTTTAGATACAAGAAATTACACACATTTCACAACTTCTTCCTCTGAACCGAAATGCGTCGATACCTCGAACGAAACAGGTAAATTCTTCGCGGCAAATAATGCCTGACATTGGCTTAATTTTTAAATGGTCAAGTTTGCTTTGATACTTTCAGTATATTTAACCAAACTTATAACAGTATACATTTGATTGAACTGCCGTTAACTAAGATTTACACTTATATTAACAGATAGATTCCAGTTTTCCGTGCGTCTGTACTCAAATAGATGCACAGATGGCGTCAAAATGTTTTTATCACATTTTGGCGTCTTCTGTGCATCTACTAGAATACAGACCTACAGAAAAATGCAATATATTTGTTTTATGTAACATGTCATCGAAACATTTCAACCAATCAGAGCGCGCGTAAGATTCGATGACGTCATCTGTGTGTATACTGTTCAGTATCACCCACAGCTCTAGACCAATCAGAGCGCGCGTGTGTAATATACCAATTATTATACAACACAACATAATTTTATTAATTACTTTGTCAATGCAAAGGTCTATAACCAATTTCTTTCTTATTTTTACATCGAATTTAGGTCTGGTGATTTCTATAGTATATTTGCTGTTATATTTGGAGCAATACTGCTTGCAATCGCTGTAAAATATAGAAGGCAGATCTCCCAGATTTGTACTGAGACATGCATGTAGAAGGCGGATCCTAAAAAAATAAAACCTCTCGGGGTTTTAGGAAAATAGGCCTCAAGAACTGAATAACATCTAAATGAAAAGGAGAGAGAGAGAGAGATTGAGAGAGAGAGAGAGAGAGAGGGAGAGGGAGAGAGAAAAAGATATGTGTGTGAGCATATATCTGTCACTTGTTTGTCAAATTAAGTGGCGTCTTCCTTAATAAAATCTTATACAATGAACATGACTAATATCATCAAACTATCTCAACAACACCTCTTTAATTCGGAAGACTACAAAACACTGATCCCCAGTCCATGGACTCTTCATTTGGATTAAATGGACTGCCTCAAACAATGGATTACCTTTAAAATGCACCTATCTAGCTATTCAGGCTAAGTCAAGGGGAAGGGGGGGACAGGAAAGGAATTTGGGCTTGAAGCATTTCTTCTGGTCAGTAGAGAAATAATTTATATGATGGCCTATAAGGGCCATTTGAATTTTCTTTTTTTCATGGAATTTCTATTTTATTTTGCTCTGCGCAAAAATTGGCTTTGTTTGTTACTGTCGATCGACACTTATAACTGTCGAAAGATCGACACATGCAACGTACTAAGGTTTAGTATAGTAAAGTTAATAAAAATGTATAAAATGCAAAACAGTACCAATACAATAACAATACCTCCAACTTAATATTGATAAGTGCATTTTAATGGTAATCCATTGATTTGGGTAGTCCATTTAGTACGTAGTCCGTATGGGTAGTCCAAGGGGTAGGGCGTCCATGGACTGTATGGAGGTCAGTGTTTTGTAGTCTCTCTTTAATTCGGTTTTTTAGTCACTCCACCTTTCTCTACATTGCTGCTATTTTAAGTACTATTTTAAGACTATCTGAGACTAGAACTGTATGATGAGTGTGCCACATCTACATATCGATAGTAAACTGAGTTTGGTTATATATAGTCTCAGCGTTAGAATAGATGACATTATTCATCCCGGAATCTCGTCGTGTCTTTTACACACCCACGAAATAATAAATCAAAACAGGGTCCCCTATACCCCTTTGCAAAATGAAATCAAGTAAAAATATTTGTTCTTTTCACGCGTCATGGATAATTAAAAATCTCTTTAAATTTAAAACATATGCTCAATTATATGATGGATTCTTGAGAAAACTTGTTTGGGAATAATGAATAATGGTAGTCCAATTATTCTGCTTCCACCCTCGAATGTACAATCCTGTTTCTCAATTACTTGCTCGAGCCGCTTGAAACAGGGTCTTATTTTGGCCGGCAAAATTGAATAGACGCACGCGCGCGCGTTTTTGGCGCGAATCATTTAACTTCCGGTAGAGCGGCGCACACCTGACAAAAGGACTCATTTTCGTTCTTATTGCGCATGTGCGGGACACTTTACTTCCGGTTTCTTTAAAAAGCTATAATCTTTGGCGAATTTCATCAAAACGAAGTGTTTTTTCAATATTTATATTCTTTACAGCCTTTTCTTCAAAGCCGAGCATGGGATTTGCGAAAAATTGAGAAATACGAAAGTTATTGGCATAAATCGATCATTTTTGACGTTCAAAAAATCCTAAAAGGCTTATTTGGAAACCATTCTTAAAACCCATGCTCGATTCTATGCACCTTGGTCTCAAGATTAAAATAATGCATTTTAAATTCTCAAATATACAGTGCTGAAAAAAATTATAGCTTTTTACTGTATCTATGACGTCACATGATGACGTCATGCAATGGCGTCATAAAATGCAAAAGTTCCCTCAGGGAAGACAAACTACAAAATATAAAAGCGATATGACAATTTGGTGGCATTTTAGAGCATTTTCAAATTTCCCTAGCAACGGGCCATTTTTATATGTCAGTACATCCTTAAAACGACAATGTTGTTAGGGGGCAACGGCATTTGTTTATGACGTTATTCGTTTTCAAGCTAACGGTTAACGGTTTTAACGCCAAAACATAGGTCTCAAAACTGGCTCGTTTTTAACTCGTGGATTGCAAATCCACGAGTTATATTGTGAGGGGACAAAATATGCAAACGAGTCACTCACTCGCAAGTTGTTTAACTATGCTACTGCGCATGCTCGACGTGATTGACCGCAGGCCGAAAGTAATGTGGGCTCTGGGTACGAGATTGAAGGAAATATGATTTTGGGACTCCTGTGTTATTCAAATATGCATCGATGACATTTGCTCGAATTCTTTAGCCGATTGTACGGCGAAACTTGCTTTAGAATTGAGCGATCTAAAAGGCGTCTTCTGTAAACAAGGTCTGCATTTAATTATTATCGTAGAGTGTTGAAATTCTACTCGAGACTCCTTCATGAGTTTAAATCGTGGAGCCTTCAAGATGGTCCGAGATGATGGATCGGACACGACAACTTCTCTCATTCGGCCTCGTGCTCACAGTTGATTGGATGTGTCGGATGTTAGGGGAAATTGCTGATAGTTAATTTCTTATTCCTTGCCACATTTTGTATTGTAATACTCTGCTTGGAATAATTTCCATCGCATCTAGAGTGAAATCCTTTCTGGGTGGACTTTTTTACGTCGCTCCCTTCGTAATTAACTATGTTGTCGTCAAGCAACAAAAATAGGCGCACAAAATGCGCATGTAGCTACAGCCTTACAGTGTTACAGCGATTTTCGAAATTATGCGAACTCATGCATTGAAAAAGACCGTTGGAATATTTGGTTATTCACTTCTGTCAATCAATTTTAAAAATTAAAAATACGAAGATTTAACTTATACCAAAATCATATTTAGCTTTTACAGGTCGTTTAAAGATCATATTATGTCATTTGGTATGTTTTTAGAGATCTTTATGAGTATTTTTTGGGTTGTTTGTTTGAGTGAGCGGAAGGGAAAAACCAAATGCCAATGGACTGTTTGGAGGTAGGTCAGAGTTCACATTATTTCGAAAATCGCTATAATCTAGAGAGGAAATTACATTTTTTACAATAACAAATAATCGTTGGGATTGAATTAATTGGATTCCTCAAGGAACGTGTTTGATTGCACGCGTAATAAAAGTGAGCTACCTGAAACTGTATTGAAAATGCCAATCTACTCAATCAATTTGAAGTACCTATTATAAAAAAGCCCTGTCTCAATCGTTCCTAAAGTAAATGTAAAAGACACGTTAAGTTGGGAATCAAATACTAAAATAACTAAGGAGAAATAAACTGTCAGGCGAGAAGTCAAGATATTCGTGTATAAACAAACAGTACTTGAAGCGAAAATTCGTCTGTAGAAAATCGTAAGCAAGCTTCGCTAAAGTTGTGGCTGAAGTGTTCGTAAATTTCATGTGAGGACCCGTTTAATTGAGACTTACTATTTTTTTATTACCTGGCGTCTTTTAATTTGGCAGATACGAGGATCACTGTGAACCCTTTTTTTCCCGGCATCGGTTTTTCCTTCAAACAACTTCAAGTGCAGTTCACCGCTTCAGTGATCAGCAATACAGTCGAAGCAACAGACGCAAAATCACATTTCGATAAAACTGCCGGAAATTTTCAATCCAGTGGCTTGAAGCTGCAGTAACGAGATAACCAAGGAGTAAATTATAATGTAGTTCATACAGGGGAAACATCCATTCACGGAAATTCTGATAGCTTGGAAGTTTCAGATTAGATTCTACTTTGCTTTGTATTTTATCGTTTGTCAGATCAAACACTTGTACTTGCTTCTGATTGGTCAGTTTAGGACTTATGGGCTTCCTGTGTAGGGTTACTTTCTTACTTACTTACAACCCGATGGCATAGTAGCGTGTAGCTACGCCTCGAGACGAGGCTGTAGCTACAAAAATTGTCGCTGCAAGTCCAACATCAAAGTCATCCAAGCTTTTAGTGTTTGTACTTTATCAGCACGCGAGTAAATGTTAAAATAAAAGCAACCGAAAACATTTTGAGTACGAACTGCCGCCTGAAACAGCCTGAAACTGGCCGTGAGTCGAGCTGCTAGTTTGTGTTTGTACTCTATCAGCACAAGAGAGAATGTTGAAATAAGCAGGAAACGAAAACGGCACTGATTTGACTCGACTTTTCTTTATATTATTAATATTTGATCAAAATGCAAACATGCTTCATTTTATTCACCGTGACCTTTGACGAGTCAGCTAATTGTAGCTATTACTAGGCAAACCTTGTGTAACTTGGCCAAAATAACTCAGTGGATCTAATTGACTTTTTGTAAAATCTAGTGTAATTGATTGACTGTACACTTTGAGACGCATATTGTAACAAATACCTCAGATACTGATAAAATGAGAGATTTATATACATTGTATGTGATGCAATTGTATTTATCATTCGCTTGATCTATAGGGTCGAATACAGTAGACAATGCGGCATCTTTGACCGTGATGCAACGTACAATGAGTCTGATGCAGCATCACGCAATACAGGAAACCAATTTCGCTCCAAAAAGCGTCTAGTATTCATCAGTTTATCATACGTCTTCATCAATGAATTCAGATTTTGGCCGTCATGCACGCTACAATGAGTTTGATGTACATGACGCTCCATATCAAAGCACGCATGCTATTCATTGAAAAAAACCTGAATTATGGCTTGAAATTGCTACTAAAGGCTAAGGATTACACAAAAGGCACTTCATGGAAGTAAAAAAATACTAAATGGGTAAAAATATTCAGCTCTCAATGCTTCATGGGCTTCCGCTCTGCACATATAGCTCAATCCACGAATTATATCCGCCATTGGCGGTTTGATTCACTCAAGTGATAAGCGTAGTAGCTCATGGCACACGATTTAGTGAACTTTTATTTGTACATCAACAAACTTTCATAAACTGCATGCATGTTCTATGCGGCAGCTTGTCGAGCCCCAATAAGCATGGCAGCTGTCTTCTCGCAAAATCACATAAAATGTTGAACCTCTCTCGATATCATGCAGTATTCGACAAATACACACAGTACAGTACATTTCAAAAATTGTTGATCACAATATGAACAGTTGTCTAACGACTTTTCTCAACAAAAGCTCTGCACAAAATTCTCAACTTCGTACTTCGTTTACAATATTAGTGCCAGTACGTACGGGTCGAAAGAATAACAAGAGGTGTTAATGTCTATAAAAGTGCTTTCAATTGCTTGCACTTTAAATAAAAGTACATATAGAGGGCTAACAGCACTCATCTTGATTGGCCAAACAAACGAATCTCTTTCACCAGAAGACCGCGGGAACTCAAGCAAGTTTTTCTCGGGGAGTCTCGGCGAAATAGTATAGAAATAGTAATGAAATAGTACTGTTTTTTAAGTCCAACACTAAACTCGCAAAATCGGTTCTAACCACAGTCTACACTAAAATTTGTAAAATGTTACAGTAGCGTTGCAGCAACTCGTAAGATCTGTTGTGATTGGAGAAACAAAACAATACATTTCATTGTCAACTCGTTCTATTGTTCTATTTTCTATTGTTTTACACTGAGGGTATCGATCCAATAGGATCACAGGCGGACCATCCTCTCAGTTTGTGGTTTGGGCTTCCTGTGTCAGGGTCGAATGGCCGTTGGTTTCAAACAAGCTGAAATGTAGTGCTTTTCGCTGGCGATATTACTTGATTGCTCTACATCTCGAAATTCAAAATATTGTGTCAAAGTAAACTTCAATCCTTATATTTATCAGATATGAATTTTGTTTTGTCGTCCGATGAGTTTTAAGAGAGTTATTAGAGGGAGGCGTACGCTCACTAGTGCAGAAGAAAAATCACAAGGCAGGCAGCTTCGGCCGAGCGAAACGTCACTCGCGCCTACATTCCCCACAAAATCTCCCCGAAAAAAATATCCCTCGCCATTTAGACCCGGCAGTATTCAAGAATGATAACCCACGAATACCCTGATCGAGTCTCGTTGGATTCCGTTGGGTAAAAGTGCACAAAAATTGGTCCCGAACTCCGTTGATAGCCATTCATACTATGATCTGACCACTGTGCTGTCCTCTCGGCATCCCAAGAATGCAAAAAGTCACGAAATCTCAACTGTATTGTATCGTTTTCTCATAATATAACAGGCTTTTTAGATCATTCACAGTAATATTCATTTCTGAAATAACGTTTTTTATTGTAAACAACATTTATATAACTCTGTAAATCTAATATGTTATATAATTTATCTAAGATAAATAGAGATTTCGTGACTTTTTGCATTCTTGGGATGCCGAGAGGACAGCATAGTGGTCAGATCATAGTATGAATGGCTATCAACGGAGTTCGGGACCAATTTTTGTGCACTTTTACCCAACGGAATCCAACGAGATTCGATCAGGGTATTCGTGGGTTATCATTCTTGAATACTGCCGGGTCTAAATGGCGAGGGATATTTTTTTCGGGGAGATTTTGTGGGGAATGTAGGCGCGAGTGACGTTTCGCTCGGCCGAAGCTGCCTGCCTTGTGATTTTTCTTCTGCACTAGTGAGCGTACGCCTCCCTCTAATAACTCTCTTAAAACTCATCGGACGACAAAACAAAATTCATATCTGATAAATATAAGGATTGAAGTTTACTTTGACACAATATTTTGAATTTCGAGATGTAGAGCAATCAAGTAATATCGCCAGCGAAAAGCACTACATTTCAGCTTGTTTGAAACCAACGGCCATTCGACCCTGACACAGGAAGCCCAAACCACAAACTGAGAGGATGGTCCGCCTGTGATAGGATTAGGATTATAGATGACCAAATCTTAACCCACCTCTTCCCCGACCTGAGGATAAGGTCCACTTTAAGTAATTTACAGCTAAAATTGTTGCATCGCGACCTCCAATGTCGGTAAAGGTTTTCAGTGTCTGTTCTGATTCGTCCATCATTCTTGGGGGCGGAGCTTATATGAACTCGTTCAGTGATTGGTTGATTTGAAATAAGTGCCGCGCCACTGATTGACGGATCAGAAAAAAAAATCAAATTCAAACCAAAATTCGTAATTTGCTGGTCGCGATGCCACGATTTCGGCTGTAATACCCCAGTTTCGAGTTCTTGCTTAGTTAATTTTGGCAACCTTGATTCCAAGTTGTCTGTTCATGAATTGGGCAAAATGCTATGGAATTCGAAAGTTTTACTTTCATTCGTTTGCATTCCTTGCGTTTCGCCCTCGGGCTGTTACTAAAGTTCTATAGAATATATTATGCTTAATTGCTGGGTTTCATCCATTCCTTAGCTTTGGGATTCAAAAGAAAGAACCGGTAGCCATGTTGGATGAACAAACAAGAGACGCTAATGAGAAATCTTTTGTTGAAGTTCATCCAAGATGGCTGCCGTGACGTCACATGCAACCCAAGAATCGAGGCAAACACTACACAGCAAAAGGAACTTGAAATGGAGTTAGTTTTGTTCATGTCATCATGTTGCTTTCACGTAGACTGGATGCTTTTTGCTATTTTCTCATGGATACGATTACATACTAACTATGAACTCTTTGATCTTCAGCCTCCTTTGTTTCTGTTTTTCGTTTTCGGAACGAACCCGACAAAGTAATCCACAGCCATATTGGGCATAACCTTACAATGAAATGGTCTTTTGGCAAAACCGATGAAAAAATATTCCTTACTCACGGCAAAGAACAACGCAACAGGGAATTTCTCTTCGGAGAGTGGAGCCACCCTGGATATGTGAGCAGAAAAATTCTTCTCGTACGTGGTTTTGTAATCATGACAAAAACATCCTACGAAAAGAAAGTGAACTACGAGGGGAATCTCTCAAATCATTGCTCCAGCTGTACTGCTGAGATCACTCTCTTCAATCTTACACTTGAAGACTTCAATAAGACATATGGGGTCAGTGTGTTCATCTACCCCTATGTGCATCCACTGCAAAACTCGCTGACAATTCAACGCTATTGTAAGTAATACATATCGTACGTTTCTGGCAAACCCTCGGGAAACCCTAAACCCTCCCGAATAACGACTGTACAATCAACTCTCCACACTGCACATAACTGAGAATTTGTTTGTTTCAGTTGGGCCGGGTGTGCCGGCGTATTCCAGCCGAAAGCTATTTCATTCCGTTTTCAACTTGGGAGGTTTAGGGGCAGTTGTCAAAGTTATCCTCCATTTCTTAATTTGCAGTGTAGTTATTATTAAAACTGACTGTTTAAAGCCATAGTCTCTTAATTGTCCGAAGCCGTAGAAAAACTGTTGGCTAAATAATCGACTCTGCGCACACGCGGATTAATAGTGGTCTATGTAGTCCATGTAGCACAGTCCTTGATATCCTTGATGTCTCATCATACGTAAAATCATAAATCAAGAAAAATTTCTCTTCTACTCTCCCCTTCCAAGAAATGTAGTTCTCTCATTCGTGACATTAAAATCAAATTTGATAATTAATTCTGACTCCTAGGAGAGTTATAGTCAAAAAATGTTTATAGAGCGGAGCTGGAATTTTTCTTCGCTTATTGTGTTCTATGTTTTACTAGTACCTGCAAGAATTAAAAGCTGGCCCAAGAATATCGAGGCCCAAGAAGGACAAGAACTAAAGATACCATGTCACGCTGAAGGAAAACCTTCTCCATCGGTTAAAATAAAAAGAAATGGTAAAGTAGTTGAACAAGGAATCGGTGAAACCGAGCTTACAATTCCAAACGTAAAAATAAACGATGCTGGACTGTACGAATGTGTTGTTTATCCTAAAGACAAGGCTCAGTCTGTTATCAGAAAAGGAATGAAATTGGAAGTCCTAAAATTGAAAGGTATGATACGATAAAACAGACAAAAGAAGCAGGTTTTATAAAATAGGTTATAAGTGATTGATTTGCGAGATACCATGTTTATATCAGAAGACAAACTGAGACATGGATCGCAGGTAGCAGTAAACTTTGCTCGTCGTTAAGAGTCATGGCCGCTTTATTTCTATTCGAACTTTGATATCAACACCGAGGAAGATCAGTATAGGGCACTCAAAAAGCAAGAGAAACACTCGGCTACGCCTTGTGTTCCTAGGCTTGCTTTTCTCTTGCTCTACATCTTCCATCGCGTGTTTATATCACAGAACAGAGACATGCGCGCGCGTTTTGACTAAGACTGCGGGACGTTATAAGAGGCATGCAAAGATACTATTACAAAAATTAACTAAATGCATGTGAGTTTAGGCTTCCTTGCTTTTTTTCTCTCTGTCTTTTTTATAATCTGAACTTTTCTACTCTTTTTGTGACTGAAATTGAATGTCCTTTTATATTTTTCAGTAACAACCAAACCATCAACTGCCATTACAGTAACAGCAGCTGCAAAGTGGACCAAAGCGTTTTATCTTGTTTTACTGGTCTGTCTTGTCATAAGCAGCAATGCCGTCTAATTGGCAACTATCTGTTGTGTTAGAGCAACTATGTGTTGCTCTAATTAATGCTTTATCTTTAGTTTACGCAGCTGTATTTTGGACAGTTCTTGCTCCGTAACTGAGGTGCCTTCTCATTCGGGGGTTCATTCGACCGCCGTGCGCATGCAGCCTATGTGAGGCAGCTGCCACTAGTCGCATTTTAAGTTGAAGCATCTAGTTATGACATCCTCGCTCCCAGGGCCTTCTCAGCTTTCAAACGGAAAAATCGAAGGCCCTGGTAAGATACAAACCGGATGTCCCAGATTTTGGGTCATTGAAAGTGCGCATGCTTCGATATATTTTGACTGCTGGTCTTTTTATCATGCCAGACATATACAGTCTGCTATATTTTGCTAAATGCCTACCAAACAATCCAATATGATCTATACATAATACATTATAGCTCAGACAAAATTTCCATTCTGTACTTTTTACTTTGATTAATGGAAACAAAACTTACAAACCGCAGCAGAATGTTTTGATGTCCAAGCTAAAATGATTTTGATATTGCTGTTATTACATTGATAGATTCTAGAAGTGTCACAGTTACCTTTCTGTGAAATCATTTCAGTCACGGTACATTTCAGTTTCTTAACACAAGGTTTCAATACATGTATATTATACCATGTTTTCAATATGGAGCAGATCAATGATTATAGCAGTAGTGAGTTGCTGATGCTTTATTTGAAGCTCAATACTCGAAGTGTAACGTAATACAATATATGCTCATTACCAATACCATATATAGCTCCTCTGTGCACATCAACCTGATACTACGACATACAGTAACATCTTCAATTCATCCCCGGGGGGGACTCCTATATATAAGAGGACGGGGATGCTCGTCGGAAATTTTAAAGATGACCCCTAAAAGGTACCAAAGTCATATCCGGCTGGGCGTGGCAATACATGTTTTTACCCCTAAAAGGTATTAATCAATCAATCAGTCAGTCAATCAAGCGATCAATTGTCTATTTATATACGACCAATTTGATGGTCGTGCAATCTGATCTTTTTTTCCAGTATTTAATCGTTGATGGAGGAAAAAATCACCCTAAAAGGTACCAGCTAAGTCTCTAGGTAGTCCACTAAAGTCTAAGACACCCTAAAAGGTACCAGATCGCTGATTTTGACCCCTAAAAGGTACGACGAGCATCCCCGTCCATTTCCGATCGGAGTCCCCCCCCCCCCCCCCGGGGAATTCATCCACTTTATCTCGTTTTTGTGAACATGGCTGCACAAAGCTTGTACAGATTTGTGGCTGAGTAACACTTTTCATTGATTGAAAATATTATTCTGTACATTCTAAAATTATTCTTCAATTGTTACTAATATAAGGTCTCATAAACATTACTATCATTTCCATGATGATCCATCACTATATTTCGATCTGAACATTAAGCATGATTGACAGTAAATGCTTTCAATGTAATCAAGACATTGTACACAAAGCAGATTGCACTAAATACTATTTATAAGTAAATAATACAAAATCGTTTTTTTCCCAATGTTAATTATGTGTAAGGGACCGGACATTATTTAAGGGGGGGGCTGGTGCAGATGGAGGGGGGCCACAGATTTTTACGCTCACTCTGTAAGAATGTTATGTGTGTATGTATGTAGAAAGGTGGGAGGGGCCATCAAAAATTGAGCAGTTACCTTTTTCGTTTGCACCAGCCCCCCCTCCCTGTAAATGATGACCAGTCCCTAATTTTGCACTATTTACTAATTCCTGTTTCCTGGCTTAATTATTGAATACACTCTAGTTACCTGTATGCACGTAAAAGAACCTCTACACAGTGTAGAATGAATACCTATTGTTTCGTGGACATTTCTCATTAACGAAATTTCAAAGTTAACTCATTATATGTATTCATGTTTGAGTATATGTAAGATTGCTAGTGATTGGTTCCAAAGTTTTCTCGGGCTTGCGCATATGTGTGCGGTAACTGCTTGAATCTTAAAGACTGAACAGCCTTGAATAGCTCTTACTTGAAAATGTATATGAAATTGATCAACTCATCACAAATTAGTAACTCCCACTCGATCTAAGAATGATGGACATCCAAAGTTAATCATTCGCCCCTGTTTCGCCCCAAATCATTTGCCACTGCAGATTGCCGAAAAATATGCGTCTAAACACGACTGATCACATACAAAATCATCCGAAAACTAGGTCATATTCAAAGTTTACATCGTGAATTCAAATTACAGACAATAAAAAGACTTACCGTATTTACTCGAATAAGCGCCCCGGCGCTTATTAAATTTTTCATGGCTAAAACGGGGCGCTTCGGGGAGGCGCTTATTCGAGGGGGCGCTTATTCAGCGGGAGGAAATGCGTACACAACTGTCAAAGTATGCTTTCCTCTTAACTGGTATTAGTATACTATAACGAGGTGCGAGGCGCTTATTCGGGGGAGGCGCTTATTAATTTTTTTTTTGTCCAAAGGGGGCGCTTATTCGGGGGAGGCGCTTATTCGGGGGAGGCGCTTATTCGGGGGAGGCGCTTATTCGAGTAAATACGGTAATGCAGAATATCAAGAAACAGTCCCTCGCATCTTATGCCAATCCGATGCCATTCTGGTTCCATTGTGTAGATGACACCATAACCGTGTTACACCCTAGATCACATTAACGCGTTTCACGAACACTTGAACCGACAGAATCCTCATATCCATACAAAATGCAAAGGCTACAGCCCATGCAAAAAAAAACAACAAACAAACAAAAAACAAAAGCTGAAAAATGGCCAAAATTCAAAGGCTAAAGCCCATGCAAAATGCTGAAAAATGGCTCAAAAATGGCCAAAATGCAAGGGCTATAGTTAATGCAAAAAAAAAAAAAAAAAAAAAACTGAAAAATGGCCAAAATTCAAAGGCTAAAGCCCATGCAAAATGCTGAAAAATGGCCCAAAAATGGCCAAAATGCAAGGGCTATAGTTAATGCAAAAAAAAAAAAAAAAAGCTGAAAAATGGCCAAAATTCAAAGGCTAAAGCCCATGCAAAATGCTGAAAAATGGCCCAAAAATGGCCAAAATGCAAGGGCTATAGTCAATGCAAAAAAAAAAAAAAAAAAGCTGACAAATGGCCAAAATTCAAAGGCTAAAGCCAATGCAAAATGCTGAAAAATGGCCCAAAAATGGCCAAAATGCAAGGGCTATAGTTAATGCCAAAAAAAAAAAAAGGCCAAAAAAAGGCCAAAATGCAAAGGCTAAAGCCCATTGACAAAATGGAAAGGCTATAGGCCATGCAAAATGCTGAAAAACGGCCAAAAAATTGACCAAACGCAAAGTCTATACTTGTCCATGCAAAATGCTGAAAAATGGTGAAAAATGGATCGACAAAATGCAAAGGCTAGCTATAATCCATGCAAAATGGTGAAAAATGGTGAAAAATGGTCAAAATGCAAAGGCTATAGTCCATGCAAAATGCTGAAAAATGGCTTAAAAATTGACTAAACGCAAAGGCTAAAGCTCATGCAAAATGCTGCAAAATGGTAAAAAATGTACAAAATACAATTCTATAGTCCATGCAAAATGCTGGAAAACGGCCAAAAAATTGACAGAATGCAAAGGCTATAGGCCATGCAAAATGCAATACAGTTATGCAAGAGATACAAACAAATTTTGATTTTTGAAAAGTCGTATCTTTTTGATTTTTCAACTGATATCCTTTAAACTTCACAGTTTTACTTATTTTGATATGCTCTTTCCAACCATGGTAATTGTTTTTAAGTTTGGGAACTTTTGGAATTACATGAAAAATTAAAGCCGTTAGTATGAAATGACTGTAGCAATTCACAAAATACGTCATTTGCACGTATAAGATTGCAGAATACCAAGAGACCATAATAATATAATAGTATTATGGTCTCTTGAGAGTACGTCTTGGTAACAGTCATATTCGGGTTCAGCATGAAAAATTAGTTTAGAATAGTTATGTTACCAGCCTCTACCCCAAAATGCCTTCTACACTTTTTGCGATCGCGATCGACTTTTTCAGTTTTGCGCCTTGTCTACATCAAACAATGGCAAGGTGGCTATAAAACGGCAGAATGTTAGATCACCAAACAATGTTTGATCGTATTTAGTCATCAAACATTTCCCGTTTGGCGGGCCTTTACAAGAAGTGGCTCAGTATATATATCAAACAATTTATTTCAAAGCCACAAAAATTCAAAAATAAATCTACGCATCAAAATATAGAAATAACATGATTCTAAAAAAATACAAAACAAATATACATCACCTTGGATTCTAAAACTAAAGCCGGCGATACACGCTGCAATTTTTTCTCGCGCTTGCAATGCAATTTTAGGGATTTTGTTGCGAGAGCGAAATTGCCGAGTGTATCATGTCTGGCAACATAGGCAGCAACGATGTCTCGCAACAAAAAATTTGTTGCAGAAAGTTCAAAAGTTTGAACTTTTCTCTGCAACGTTGCACGCTCGTACTGAATGTTGCAGAGTGATGGTAGACGCTGCAATTTTTCTCTGCAACAAAATCTAAAATTCGTTTGCCAGCGCGAGAAAAAATTGCAGCGTGTATCGCCGGCTTAAAGTTTCATTTAACAACATTTGTACAACAAAAGAAAACTGGGTAAAGACTTGTTTCCATAGTCCAAACTGCCTTTAATCGGGAGAGGACTGGAATCAAATTTGTAATGTACCACATTGTAATCGCTTGATTCCAGTCCTCTCCCGGTCGAAGGCAGTTTGGACTATATGGAAACAAGTCTTTACCAAAGAACTGTGGTAGCCGGATAACTCTATTATTTATAGCGTCCCAAGGGAAAAGAAACCAAAAGAGTTATCCCGGACATGATCTTCATATGACCTCATAAATATAATTAGGGCCTTCCAGCACGAAGATTAATTTTGTAACCATTATTCGTTTCTCACTAAAAAATATTTCTCGGTTTCCGAGGACGTTTTAAATATAGTTCGTTTTAAAATAGCGTTCGGAATAGACGACTATATATCGTACACCTCTTTGAAGATCTATGGTATAAAAGAGGTCACGTGGGTACCAGATAATTAAAATCATTTTTTATTCAAAAGCGCCTTCGACACTAGTGAAAAACGTCTGCGCATGCGTGCATATTATTAAGGAATGTGTGAATTTTAGCTTGAAATGAAATGCTCGTGTTCTCGGTGCCTATACATAAAATTTCTCATGTGACTACTTTCCTTGGTTAAGTTTCCAGAATTGACCTTAAGCGTAAAAGCGAAATTTGCATAAGTTTAGAAAAGCAACGCGAAGACGTGACTTCGAGCATGCGCAAACGTTTTTCACTAGTTTCACCGGGGATGACCTACATAGCACTCAGTTCATGTAATGTATTCAAAAAATCTATTGTGTTCTATTGTTTCTCGTTCTATTGTATTATGTGTTTTGTATTATATTTTTATGAATATATTACATCAACTGCGTTGCTACGTAGTCTCCCAGTTTCACCGCCTTCATGATAAAACGCTTCTCCTAACACTTCTCTCGTCTTCTCACAATTCCCGCGTGCTTCCATAACTCAACATAGCACGCTGCCTCGTTTTCTATTTCCACAATACAAATATCTAATGAGATACAAAACCCAAAATATTGCTTAAATCGGCATTGCTTGCATGCAGTGCTTGCCAAAAAAATATTTTTAGTCTTTCTAGACTCTCGCAAGTACCAAAATGAAAGTATATTTCGGGTGTGGTGAGTGCTTATTTACAAATTGCATCTCATAATAGATATACTGATTAAATTAGATATTTGTATAAATGTATAGAGTGGTTTTCATAAACCCGTGAAATAGATACTAAACTAATACACATTAGTAGACCCTAATATATTAAATTGTTTTCTTTTGTCAATTCTTATTTGACTATTACACATTAACTGCTAGTATTTATTTCACCGGTTTATGAAAACCACTCTACTACAACTTTTCTGCAATCGAGTATATATCGTTTTTACTATTTTAATATTTTTTATTCTAATTAATTAATTAATTATTATTATTATTATTATTATTCTTATTCTTATTCTTATTCTTATTCTTATTCTTATTCTTATTCTTATTCTTATTCTTATTCTTATTCTTATTCTTATTCTTATTCTTATTCTTATTCTTATTCTTATTATTAGAGTGCACGCGCTTAATCCGTGAAACATAAATAGTACAAAATAGTGCTAAACTATGGTAATTTCTTTGTTTCCTATTGTCTAATCAACACTATTTAGTAGTAATTAGTAGTAGTGTTTGTTTCACGGATTAGAGTGATTTTCACCGGACTGTGAAATAGTTACTAAGCTAATAGACACTAATAGACTCTGCACCCATTGTTTTCTTTTGTTGCAATACAACTATTAGACACTATTAATCACTGACTATTAGTAATTGCTTCACAGTCTGATGAAAATCATTCTAGAGTGATGGCACTTAATCCGTGAAATATATATTAGTCTAACAGATATTAGTAGAAACTATTTCCATTGTTTTCTTTTGTTTTGATTAGACTATTAGACACTGACTATTGGATTTTGTTTCACGGATTAAGTGCCATCACTCTAAGTGCATGCACTCTATTATTATTATTATTATTATTTATTATTATTATTATTATTATTATTATTATTATTATTGCCTAGGTAACTGTTCGATCCGAGGTATGTGACTACATTACTGGATAGTTTTCACTGGTGAAAACCATTCGTTTCTACCTTTTCGCCACCATGGTTTTGTAATTCAATGTCTTCTCCCCGTGCGTTCCTTTGTTTATGAACCATGCACATGTATATCAAGATTCCCACCAAAACCAAACAGAGGAAAGCGACCACTGAAAATGCCACTATCCAACCAACTACAATTGAAATTAAATAATACTTGAGGTGCATACGTAAAATATAATAGCCTTCACATTTGGGTGTAAAATCTAAAAAAAAGCATGTTCCTTGTTGTGTACCAATCGATCCTATGAACTACATATCATTTTGAAATTTTAATTTTCAAATTTGTGAGCCACATTGTAATTTTGTAAGTCTTCTGATGTAAAATAATCGGTAGATTTTACCAACAATGGGAGGGGGAGGAGCGAGAGGTTAGACTCATTCCATAAGTCGTCTGTTCGCTCCTTGGGCTTCCTGTGTCGCTAAGCTGAACGACCAACCGATACAAAGGAGCGAAACTACGACTTAATCAGGGCTTAATGGAGTCAGTCTAGGCGAGGAATATGTGTTCATTTTTGTTCAATTAATTTTGTAAAAGATTGTACATTTTTATTCCTACCACTGCTGTTGTGATCAAGATCGCATTCCCGACCTGGGGTTTGGGTAGAATTTGTTGTTGTTACACCTAATGCAAATAAAGTCATATATAAGAATATTTAATAATAGTTTTCTCTTAAGCTTTGTTTAAAATAAATGATGATACTCCAATTAAAGTTTTAAGCTGTGTGATACAGTAATACACTACGGTCGGAAGGAAACAATGCCACAGGCGACAAGTAGAACAAAAAGACATTGTTCAGAGTAATCCACATATTCTTTGTTTTTGTCGTTTTAACAAATCGCGAGCTTCATTCTAACAGTAGTGGATGACCCGTGTGATGAGATTAAGCTGTGTGTTCTAGCTTTTCAGAGAAGATAGAATGCTGGACGTCAAACGAATACTTAAGCTCGCCGCACACGTTGAGGAAAAACTGTGTGAGGAAACTGCCACGCGAGGCACTCTTCTCGCCGTGTGCTCTTTTACCTGCTAAAGTTTTGGTTTCGCGTAGCCAAAGATGCAACGTCTGCGGCTGAGCTAAGCGGCCTCGCGTGGTAGTTTCCTCACGCAGTTTCTCAACGTGTGCGGCGGGCTTTAGTGAGACACGTGACGATGTCTGTTTTATCCGGAGAACGTTAATGACGTTGTACTGTCACACTTACCTCCTGTCGTGGGTGTCACTACAGGTGTCACGGAAGAAGGAAGTGATGCGTTTGACTGTTCTAAAGAACAATGCAAATAATATGTATCAGTTACAGTCAACTGTCCTGGCGATCACCTCTAGTAAGCGACCGCCTCCCATAAACGACCGCTTCATAAATAACCGTTTTCGTGTTCCACAGTCATTTAATGTAAGCTCTCTGGTAAGCGACCATTGATGAAAATTCTTAACCGACCCTGACCACGACCACTTTTTAACTAGAAATCTGACGGTTTGACATATTCTATTGCTTTTTGTCTCTTATAAAAGACCACTCAAAGGGTTTGTTAAAAATAATCGCTCAATACGTTTCTAATATCGGTAACATGTCCAAGGCACAAATGCCTGCGCAAATAAAGTTTTTAAAGTTTAAGAAAAACCGATAAATTGATTAATAAAACCATTTCGGAAAGCCGTTTAAGAACAAACAAGACGCCGTGTCTTCAAAAGCCAATAAAGTACTTTAATGAGAAGAACATTGCTAGTCACAAAACTATAGAGGCTTTGCACCATCACGTGATGGCAGCCATAACAGGAAATCTGGTTTAAACGAGAAAGAGTTCAGTTTCCCAGAGGGAAAGACTCCATTGTTCCTGCCTCTGTCATGGCTGCCATCACGTGATGGTGTAAAGCCTCTATAAAATAAACTAATCTCTACAGTATACTAATGCTTTTTAAAATTTTCTCGTAAAGCGACCATTTTTTTCTTGTACCAAGAGTGGTCGCTAACGAGAAAGCTGATTGTATGTTATTGTATCAGTTTTTTACATTGGCGCCATTTTGTTTTTATCCCCAAAATATCCCACAATGTACTTTTGACGTAAAAGCTTCTGGGGTCTTAAGGCCCGCGCAAACGACTTCAACATTTTTTTCAACATATCCTTTCGATTTTGTTGAGAATCAATGTTGAAGTCGTTTGCCCACCCCCCTTTCAACAATGTTGAAGCGTGTTGAAACGTGTTGAATCAATGTTGAATGAAGTTTAAAAGAGTTTAAACGTTGCTTCAACATTAATTGCTTCAATATTTCTTTTGTTCTCTGAATGTTGAATCAAAGTTGAAGTCGTTTGCCACCCTCTTTCAACATTGTTGGGTATGCGCTTGCGCTCTAATCCGTCTTGTAGTGTTTCAACACTGTTGAAAGGGGGTGGCAAACGACTTCAACATTGCAATTCAACAAAATCGAACGGATGTTGAAACAAATGTTGAAACCGTGTACTTTCTTACAAAGACTTCCATGGGAAACCTCTTGGTGAGAGAGTGACTGTATTCTTTTCTGTATGTATACATACATACATATACATACACACTTTATTGAGACTCCCTTTAACAGGGCTTTTCAGTCACAAAGTAGTACAAAATGTAGTACAAAATGATAAATATACAGTCAAAAGTACAAATACTGTTGGGAAGATACGAACCTTTAGTGCATTCAGTTAAATTAACAGAGTTCTTGGGGACATTATTTGTAATGTTAGGTGACTTGTCGAAGCAGTACCAAGGATTAAGAAGGGTTGCGTTGTACAACCCATCCAGATTCCAGAGCATCCATTTCTTGTCATCAGAAAGGATGGAATGATTTTGAAGTTTGGACCCTTTGCAGGCTTCATACAGTGATGGGTGACGGTATACTTCTTGACATCTTGGAATGAAGAATGGCGGATATGCCGCTGCAATAAACTCCAGGATACCATCAACCCTGACTGCAACAAACACTGCCTCAACCTCTTTAATGATACTGCAAAGAAGAGTGGTTACGGCTGCAACGAAATAAAAGAAAAAATTAGAAAAAGGAATGCGTACTAAACATTTAGTTTTTAAATTTTTGATCACAAAAATTTAGGACGATAAGTTTACTCGACGTTTCGACGCCTTCAGGTTAAAATACCGTATGGTCGGTGAAAACACGCATTGGATGGCACTTATTAATCGGGCTTCCTGTGGAATGCGCGAGTTTAAAATTGGGCTTCATTGTCGTTCAGTCACAAATCGTAGTCAATCTCGTGCCCAGAGCCTGCGTTGCGTGCAAACAGTAAAGCACATGCGTGGAAGTAAGCAAAGCACATTTTTGGAAATCATGACGGATGAACTGTTGAAGATGTCGCTATCAAATTTACGGGTAAATATGTTTTCTAATACGCTCAAACTACATACAAATACACACGCTGTTCGCGGTAGGCCCACACTGAAAGATGTCGAGCGTTTTCGGAACGGGTCGGTCCGAGAACTTTATGAGGGATCAATTTACGAGCGAACATTTCCGTGAGTGAACCTATCGAGAACCATGCTATATATCAAATATGTTATCCAATGTTTTAGCGTATTCATAAGCATCGTCGAGTATTTAAAGGCGATCGATCGAGAACCAAGTAGAATACCATTACGAACTATGGAACGTCTGAAGAACAAAGTAGAACAAGAACAGAAAGGTTCGAGAGTTTGTTTACGAACGTATTTGTTCAACTATACCTAAGTCATCCAAATTGTATTAATTGTATTATTTGAAAGCTAAAAAACGAGAAAACAAAGAAAAGTTTGTGCTTATAAAATCAAGAGAGGGAGGGCTCTATTCACTTGCATATTTTATTCTTACCATTGTTCTGAGTGCATCCAGGATCTGGTGGTTTGGGAGATGTAGTTGCTGTTGTTACACCTGTAAATAAAGATAAAGAAACCGTCGCCCATAAGTGCATCAGCTAGCTGAAGCCCCTGGGGGGGGGGGGGGGGACTCCATTGTAAAAGGACAGGGTATGTAGACTAATGCTCGTCGGAAATTTTAAAAACCTAAAAGATACCGGAAGTCTTTTAAGAAGGGTGTGGCTGGATAATTTTTTAAACGTTACTGTGTTTGGTTTGCTAACCCATAATTTTTGGCTCGTCTGTCAATTAGCTGTCATACTTTTATAACACATCCAATTATATGTCGCATTCTGATCACGTCTATTAAAAAATTGTTGGTGAAAACCTACCAACAAATGATATTTGACGTGCGTGTCACCGACATCCAATCGCATGAAAGGAAGCGCTAAAACGTTTTGCAAAGATTGTGTTATCTATTGTTTATTTGACCGTGGGAACACCCCTTTCTGATTGGTCGGGAATAGAACTTGTAACAATCATACACGCCCTTTTCATCACTTGTGTGAAATTAGCCAATCTGGCACGAGAGGAAATCATAGAAATCTCGATGAATGAGTTTACGCTCTATTTATAATAGTCATTGGAAGTTTTATGGCAAAATTGTCACTTTAAAACACACGGATTTGCAGGATTTACAGCCCTAAACTAAAGGCTGTTTATCGAGGTTTGTTGCATTGCTGCATTGCTACATTGCTTAAAAACTTTCCGCTTAGTTGAGTCACAATGAATCCCGCTGATATTAATGAACAAATTTGATTTTCAGTTTACATTTTTCCGTTTGCAAGTTAGAACTCCAAGTCTCGTAAAGGAATCTAAAGGGTTTTGAGCGGGCCGAAACATCATTGCTTTGAAGCAATATAGGCTTGTTTAAACTGGTATCGCTGATATCTCTTAGGGTTACGTTAAAAAATTATCCATTAAATGAACATTATGGTCGACACGCTTTTGTTGGGCAAATTTCGAACAATTTAGATCGCTAACTCTTCACGGATATATTGTAAGCACTCTAATGATAATGATGATGATGATGATGATGATAGTAGATGTAATGCCATTAGTAGTCATGAAGGGTTATGGGTAATGATTTGACAATTAGGTCAGTCTTTTATACTTCTGTGATAGTATTAAATTTTTTCCAGTTTTTTCTTTTTCTTTTTCTTTTTTGCTTTTAATATCTAGGACTAACTAAATTTTTGAACGGTTAGGAAATCGGTATATTCAAACAGGGGCTTTCCCTATTCAAAAGTTTGAATATATCGACTCTCGAAACCAGTCAATGAAGGTACAATTGTAGTTTGTAATCAAAAGGTTTTTTTTCTTTCCGACCTATTGACATGTTGTAGTGTCCCCCCATCATTTATTTCAATCATGACCCACCCCCTGTTATCGAGAATTACACCTGATTCTCCCACCCCCTTAGATAAATAATCGGACCTGTCTTTTAACCGTAAAAGTCAACACCCCATTGACATTACTTGTCGTACGTGTACCTTTGTGCATGCATATGCATATTTTAAAATGTAGCCTTGTATTCCGAGTGGCGTTACGAGTTCGTCTAGGCTTATAATTAACTAGACGCACACGTGCGTTCACTCGTGCCCCGGGAGCCCTTCAGTGACCGGCCCCGTGCGTACTCTTCCCCGAGCCGTTTCACGCATTCTTCACTTAACCGTAACATAATAAAGACCTTTTTTGACCTTTTTAGAGAATATCTGATTAGTCAATTTGTCTGTCAGCAGCTTAGTGTTTGCCTTTATCCCAACATGCAAAAATATACCAGTTTATTCAACTTTTTATTTCACTATATATCTCAATTGTTTGCTGTAAAGACTTCTACAACGACGTTTTTGACACAATAACAAATCGTGTATTTTTTCGGCGTTCATGTTTCAGATGTTTTATCTATTACGTGACCAAACGCATCAGGTCAAATAGAGCCTTGATTCCATGAAAATATATAAATAAATTGTCTGGCCAGAATTGTGTTAAAATTCATTACAAAAACGTCTCAATTCAAGATCTCTTGAATGCTTGAATGAAAAATATAATTGACTTGCCTCTATATGCGTTAGTTTAGCAACATGTAGGGTGAGAAATTCGTAGATTTCCAGCTCAAAGGAATTGCTACGAGTCGCGAGAGCTTCAGTTTTCAAGTACTCCATCGGAGTTCGATATTTGGTCAAAGTATTGGAGATCAAGCTCAAAATAACAGCCCATTCTGAAGCTCTTATAAGTGTCTAGGTACATCTCGAGTTAAAAGCTCCATTTTCTATTGTCTCACTGCTGGAAAAGACTGTCTCTGAAAGCAATTTTTTGGGCTGTCCGCCATTTTGCATTCCTAAAGTTCCTGACTGGCGTTCACTTCGAGGGCCTTCGAACACAGGCAGCCCAAGCTCATTATCTGACAACATAAACAGTTGTAAATACACGTAAATGCATGGAGCCTAAAATACGACTTTTGACGAATAATATTACAGAATACATTAATATAACATTCTATGTAACTTGTAAAGTTGTTATAATGGTAAATAAAGCCTTATTTCACGGTTTTTTTCAAGATCTCCCTCCCCCTACTAAGAAGAGGAAAAGGCTGGAAGCTTCGCTTCGAACGAGCTCCAATCGTCTGCACATTTCGAACTCAAAAAATACCTTTCGCTTGACCAAATAACTCCAACGCTCGTCCTCATTAGCATCGATAATTGTTCTAACCGCCCTGTAAACCTCATTCTCCAACGACCACGTCTTACGGAGAAACAAAATTATTTAGTTCGAATCTTCGGTCTCCTGTGAGGCTTGAAGCCCACCTCCACCGCCACTTTCAACACAGGCAGCCCAAGCTCATTATCTAGTAGATCTTTAAAACACGTGAAATAAGGCTTTATTTACAATTATAATAACTCTACAAGGCACATAGAATGTATTCTGTAATTTATTCGCCAAAAGTCGTATTTTAGACCCCATGCATTTACGTGTATTTTAACTGTTTAATGTTGTCAGATAATGAGCTTGGGCTGCCTGTGTTGAAAGTGGCGGTGGAGGTGGGCTTCAAGCCTCACAGGAGACCGAAGATTCGAACTAAATAATTTTGTTTCTCCGTAAGACGTGGTCGTTGGAGAATGAGGTTTACAGGGCGGTTAGAACAATTATCGATGCTGATGAGGACGAGCGTTGGAGTTATTTGGTCAAGCGAAAGGTATTTTTTGAGTTCGAAATGTGCAGACGATTGGAGCTCGTTCGAAGCGAAGCTTCCAGCCTTTTCCTCTTCTTAGTAGGGGGAGGGAGATCTTGAAAAAAAACCGTGAAATAAGGCTTTATTTACAATTATAACAACTTTACAAGTTACATAGAATGTTATATTAATGTATTCTGTAATATTATTCGTCAAAAGTCGTATTTTAGGCTCCATGCATTTACGTGTATTTACAACTGTTTATGTTGTCAGATAATGAGCTTGGGCTGCCTGTGCTTCGAAGAGTTCGCACTCGCTCAAAGGTGATGAATGAAGGGCATTGTTTCTTACGCTCTGAACCAATCAGGAGCTTTAACACGTGACCGATTGCGCAAGAAAGGCCTCTTCTGGCGGAGAAAAGAGAAAAAAAAAAACATTTGCAGTTTATAACTCGTTCCCGGCCTAAAGGCCTGGGCACGAGTAATAATATAATTTAATGTATACAGATTTGAGATTTTGTGTTCGCTTTGGCTATTGCATATAACTTGTAAGAGCGGCTGATATCTAAATGTCCTAAATTGAGGGAATTCACCGCAGCTATTATTATTTATGCCGACCTCAAACGTGGTTGCCATGATGAAATCGGCCATTACCGAACCCTTCGGAGTCGTTCTACAAAATACCTGGTAGTTTCGTCGTTAAAGAACGGCGCTCACAACGGAACAATGCTGAAAACAAGGCACCCCACACTATGTTTTGTACTGTAAAGCAATACTTTCCGGTGCACGACGTCAGAGCCAAGTATTTTGCTGGCTGGCAAATAGTAGATTTGTACTGCTTCAAGACTTACCGCCACTGCCAAAATCAGTGCAAAAACTTGCAAGCCACAGGGCCAGTAAGAGAAATAGAAATCCACGAACCATGGCTGAGATCACTGGCTAAATATGTTAGAATAAACGGATGACACGTTATTGGAGTGACGTCATGTTTGTCACGCAACCACTGAAATTGAACTGAAATGCTGTGTCGATCGAATATTTTCTGTTTCAAATCAAATTTTCAGACCAATCGCCATCAGCAATTATAAAGTTGCATTTACTGGATGTTGGTGTATCTTAAAATACAGTTGTATACATTACTAATGCATCACGCACGCTTAAGCCTTGGACTTTGGACTTTGGACTTTCTATGTAGTAGCTTTCGTCAATCAGTGAAAGGCTATTATTTCTTGTCTCCAACTTCTGTATAAAATCATAAACAAAACAAATAAAAAGCATATAAACAAATAAAAATGTAAGGCTGTGTGTATTTAGCGACTGTTTCTCGAATCTAAATTTGTCAATACAGTTAAACATGACCTTACGTAACCGGAATATTTAACGTATGCGGAACAATGCGGAACTAATTATAGCAAAGTGGTTCATGTCAAATTCATTTTAGAAGCTATAAAGGTCCAGTATAACTCAATATTTGAGATGTTTGATTACCAAAATTTATTTAAATATATAGTAAATATGAAGGATGAAAATATAATAAAAATAAGTAGTCAATATATATACGAACTACTAGAATGCTATAGGTTAGTTAAATTAGTTACAAATACAAAATGAATATAATTGTTATTGTATTACTTACAGTTACTGTTAATATTTCAAATATATATCTATTTATATATACAAATACAACTAATTTCAAGTAGTGATATCAAGGGCGTTAAGTACTTAATCTCTTTTCCCATTACCCCTCCCCTCCCCCATAAATTCTTCCCAACTACCCTTCCCCTCCCCTTCAGGCAAACTACGCCAACAATTCCAATATCAAACTGATAATAATAAATTTAACCGAATTAAAATTCAGCATCTACAGATCTACATGAAGTAAACTGTTCTTGTGCATGTTCATGGCGATTTTAATATTGCCTTTATAATTCAATCTCAATAGATATCGCTGTTAAACTAAAGTATGAAAAAGTTCAATTCAGTTTCTTCTTACCAGCAGTACAATCTCCAACACAAAACCACAGCCACAGGACCACTGCGATATATACTCGAGTTTTAGACATCGTGGGTGAACTAGTTCATGGATGATAACGCGTTAACGCACGGTAGCCGGTTACAGCCAGACAGTCAAGTAAATGAACCAGGTTTTGCAGGATTAAGCATGCCTGAGTTAGTCCGGCGCGCGTACAAGAATGAAATAACTTTCCACCGATATTATTACTAGTGTCTTTTTTCCACTGTTCCAGCCTGTACCTGCCTACAGGCTCTTTGGGGAGAGAGAAATGTTTTCAAAATGTTATTTTTACAAACAGTGTTCGTAAAACGCCGCCGGGCACTGTCACGTGCTACTGCAGAGTCAAAATTAAACATCTCTAATGAAAACCAGGTATAATATCTTCTAAAATAAGGGCAACTTTATGTACACTTTTTATTTCCACAGCTAGCTTGAGTAATAAGCTGTCAGCTGCAAATCAATTAACACTTATTGACTGGGACCGAGGGAAACAGTATGTTTTGTGGTCCCGAGACCGCTGATGTTTCCCGAAGCGGAGCTGAGGGAAACATCAGCGGTTCGAGGGACCACAAAACATACTGCTTTCCCGAGGTCCCAGTCAATAAGTGTTTTGTTATATACCAACTGTCAAAGAACGAAATAAAAAGCAAAACGTCGCTGCCTACAAATAAGGTTTTTAATCAAAATTCCGACACAAAACTGACCTTTTTTCACACATAGTTTTTCGGAGAATTATTGCAGCTCTTTTGGTGACATTTCTGGTTGGTTATCATCTTTTTCTCGGAATAAATGTTGTATATATTGGTCTTAAAAGTTTGACAATAAACACGAGTTTTGCCTCATGAATGAATTTGTAAACGCGCGCGCGCTGCCGCCTTCAAAGCTCAATCAACTTCCGGTTTTGTTATTACCGGTCAATAAAACTCACTGTTGCCCGCTGAGAGTTGTTGCTGGGGAAACAGCAAAATTTGTTGACGTTCACGTGATGCGCTCTCGTCCAATCAGAGCACGGAAAAAATTGACTTTGACAGTTGGTATATAACAAATATATTTGTAAGACGAAAATACTCCATTTCTACTAACCTGAGTATCAGGCCCTTTTGGGAGGGGAGGGGAGGGGAAATTAAAGAGGGGAGATACTCAGGTTACATTTCTACAAGCGGACGCGATGCACT
This sequence comes from Telmatactis stephensoni, assembly GCA_029948255.1. Classification (NCBI taxonomy): domain Eukaryota; kingdom Metazoa; phylum Cnidaria; class Anthozoa; order Actiniaria; family Isophelliidae; genus Telmatactis; species Telmatactis stephensoni. Next base: position 194,754 of record JALIZF010001468.1, on the reverse strand, counting down.
GCATGTCATGCTATATATGGTCATAACGGAAACTCTCGAAGACGACAAATTCGCGTGACAATGTCCGAACAATTTCGTGACCGTAACATAAAGTACTCTACTTGACAGCTAGAGCTGTGTAGTGGACAAATGTTATTTATAGGCAAAGTCCCTAATTTACATTTCTAAATACACTACAGGTCAACCAACGACAGATAATTTTCGAATCTTCTATTACAAGCGCCTTCGCAACTACAATTTTTCTCGATCACGAAGAGAAGAGATACATATATATTTACCAATTGCGAATGTAATTTTACTTAGTCAAAGCATAGTTAATAGAGGGCACTGAGCTAATTAGTTAATCCTGCTAGAGTGGTTTTCATAAACCTGTGAAACAAAAGTTAATTATTAGCTAGTAATAGCCAGATTCAAACAATAGAAAACAAAAGAATTAGAGACTTAGGCCTAGTTCAAACGTCGCATCTCACATGTGCTGAATTCAATGCAAATGAGATGATAATGAGTAGAAACAAAAGATTTGACTAATTTGCATTGAATTCGACACATGTGAGATGCGACGTTTGAACATAGTTAATAGAGGGGAATGGTTAGGAAGCCTTTTGTTACATTTCTTTGTTCTAGTCTGGATGTTGAACTGGTCTTGACCGTGCACAAAGTTTGTTTAAATTCATTAGAAAATGGCTATATGAATGAACCGAAATGTTGTCTATTGAATTATTTATTGAAATATTCTAATATAATTAATTTTGAACTAGAATACATCGAACAAGCAGCGGAAAAGAAACATTTGGGTTCAGTTGCTCAACCATGGCAAGTAAGGCGAAACAATGAAAAAATAAAAGATTTGTGCACGGTCACGGTTGAAAAAAATGAACAAAGACATATAACAAAAGGCTTCATAACCAGTCCCCTCTATTAACTATGGTTTGAACTAGGCCTAATAGTACTAAATACGCTAAAATGTATTTCACGGGTTTATGAAAATCACTCTATCTCTGCAAAGTTTTACCTGAAGTGGTACAAAGGATTAAGAAGTAGTATCCACAGCAGTGACCCTGCATTGAGTAGTGAATACAATTTTCCTTGTGTCAAAGCCACGGCGTTAATACTTATAATTAAACCCATTCGTGTTGGTCGAGATCAGGATATTTGCTGGAACCCAAAATTTTCTAAATAAACTGCAGTTATTCTGCAACTTCCAAGAACTTCAGGATCAAGCCCGACTGACACTGCATGAGACGTCTCGGATTTCGTGGAACTTATTACGGATGCAAACATCAACAATGTCGTCGGTGTGATTTTCAGTCAGCGAAAGCAAATATAATTTTACTTAGAGACAGCGAATATTCAATTTGAAATGTTCGGACGACCATGTTTTAAAATACTACAAACTTCTTTAATTGACAAAGCAAAACCATTTCAAAACATCTTGGTATCTAAATATTTGTCAAATTAACGTGAATCAAAAGATACTAAAGATATAACATTTGTAGAGCGGATTTAAGTTTACTCATTCTCTGAGTCATGGCTCAATGCTGGCCGGTTTCAGTAAGGACTGAACAAAACCAAGGTACTATTTTTAAGTCTTTTAAGCGCTTCAAAACTTACCTGCACTGCCGAAATCGACACATAAACTATTTGTGATCCACATCCACAACAAAATCCATAAAAAAACACGAAACATGTTTAGTAAATACAAACTATATACGTAGAGTACTAGATAGCAATGACACTGCAGGTTTTGAAGCACGTGTACGTTTGTAGTTCCACGTGACACGCGGCTTAGCGATGTCAATCACTGATCGCTCTCAAAAATTATTCGGTGCCAAACATTTAGTTCCATCACTACAATTTTAAAGTCTTATTCACTGCATGGATGTCTAATTGTAACTAGGCTTTTGTCCTGCTTCTATGTAACATCCGGATGTAACGCACATTAGCTGGACTTTGGACTTCCCGCCCATTTTCGCGGGAAATGAAGCAAAGCAAACAACGAATAACACAGATAAACAGTCTGCGTCGATGAGGAACTATTGTTCCTTATCTTCTTCTTTACAGTAAACATGTAAATTATCAATAAAACATGTAAACAAAAACACATAAAAACAAACAAAAACAAAAATATTATAAACATATTATATCATAGTGAGGTCCAACGCGAAACGTGATGTCTTGCACGATCTAATGATCTGATATTAAAAACCGAACAAATCAAAGTACCATCCAAAAATTTTGAGCTGTCGAGTTTTCCGAACCAAACAAGTAGTGTTGTTTGAGAGTAAAATTCCCTAGTTTCATTTACATACGGTTTGAAATGCGTGAAGTTTGCATTTTTTATCCAACAGCAGCAAATAAGAGCACACCAAAAATAAACATCTTAAAACGTCGCGATAATATCTAAAAACTTCGCGATGGTATCTTGAAACTCCGCGATAATATCTTGAAACTTTGCGATAATATCTTGAAACTTCGCGATAATATCTTGAAATTTCGCGATAATATCAGAAAACTTCGAGATAATTATCATGAAATTTTGGGATAATATCTGAAAACTTCGTGATAATTTATCTGAAATCACGAAATCTAAAAAAGAAAACGACCATAAAAAAGAAAACAACGATGTCCCTTATAAGCCACCGTAGGATAGACAATATAAAGTATTTCATTTACAGCCCAGTCTTAGATTCGCGGGTAGACAATTCCTACAGCCTTACATCTGTGGGTATAAAATGTCAAAGTTATTTATTGACATCACAGCCTTAGATTCGCATGTATAAAATGTCAAAGTATTTCACTTCCTCGCCAGCCTTAGATTCGCAGATCAGTCAATGCAAAAGTATTTCACTGACATCCCAGCCTTAGATTCGCGTCTATGAAATGTCAAAGTATTTCTTTTCAAACCCAGCCTTAGATTCGCGTCTATAAAATGTAAAAGTATTTCATTTCCACCCCAGCCTTAGATTCGCGTGTATAAAATGTGAAAATATTTCATTTCCATCCCAGCCTTAGATTCGCGGATCCGCCAATGTAAATGTATTTCCTTTAATTTCAGCCTTAGATTCGCCGGTAGACAATATAAATGTATTTTTTTTAAATCCCAGCCTTAGATTCGCGGGTAGACAATGTAAATGTTTTTCCTTTAATTGCCAACCTTAGATTCGCGATTAGACGATGTAAATGTATTTTTATTAAATCCCAGCCTTAGATTCGCGTGTAAAAAATGTCAAAGTGCTTCATTTCCACGCCAGCCTTAGATTCGCGGATCAGTCAATGCAAAAGTATTTCACTGACATCCCAGCCTAAGATTCGCGGGTAGACAATGTAAATGTATTTCCTTTAATTTCCAGCCTTAGATTCGCGGGTAGACAATGTAAATGTTTTTCCTTTAATTCTCAGCTCAAGCCCCAGAAAACTTAATTTGGAACCAATCATGCACTAGCAAGCTTACATACTCAAACATGAATACATATAATGAGTTCACTTTGAAATTTCGTTAATGAGAAATGTCCACGAAACAATAGGTATTCTTTCTACACTGTGTAGAGGTTCTTTCATATGCATACAGGTAACTAGAGTGTATTCAATAATTAAGCCAGGAAACAGGAATTAGTAAATAGTGCAAAATTTGGGACTGGTCATTATTTACAGGGAGGGGGGTTGGTGCAAATGAAAAAGGTAACTGCCCATTGATGGCCCCTCCCCCTTTCCACATACATGCACACCTAGCATTCTTACAGAGTGAGCGTAAAAATCTGTGGCCCCCTCCATCTGCACCAGCCCCCCCCCCCCCCCCCCCCCCCCATGTAAATAATGTCCGGTCCCTTACACATAATTAACATTGGGAAAAAAAACGATTTTGTATTATTTACTTATAAATAGTATTTAGTGCAATCTGCTTTTTGTACAATGTCTTGATTACATTGAAAGCATTTACTGTCAATCATGCTTAATGTTCAGATCGAAATATAGTGATGGATAATTATGGAAATGATAGTAATGTTTATGAGACCTTCAATATTAGTAACAATCGAAGAATAATTTTAGAATGTACAAAATAATATTTTTAATCAATGAAAAGTGATACTCGGCCACAAATCTGTACAAGCCTTGTGCAGCCATGTTCACAAAAACGAGATAAAGTGGATGAATTGAAGATGTTACTGTATGTAGTAGTATCAGGTTGATGTGCACAGAGGAGCTACATATGATAACGGTATGAGCATACATTGTATTACGTTACACTTCGAGTATTGAGCATCAAATAAAGCATCAGCAACTCACTACTGCTATAATCATTGATCTGCTCCATATTGAAAACATGGTATAATATACATGTATTGAAACCTTGTGTTAACAAACTGAAATGTACCGTGACTGAAATGATTTCATAGAAAGGGAACTGTGGCACTTCTAGAATCTACCAATGTAATAACAGCAATATCAAAATCATTTTAGCTTGGACATCGAAACAGTCTGCTGCGGTTTGTAAGTTTTGTTTCCATTAATCAAACTGTAAAAAGTACAGAATGGAAATTTTGTCTGAGCTATAATGTATTATGTATAGATCATATTGGATTATTTGGTAGGCATTTAGCAAAATAAAGCAGACTGTATATGTCTGGCATGATAAAAAGAGCAGCAGTCAAAATATATCGAAGCATGCGCACTTTCGATTAACCAAAATCTGGGACATCCGGTTTGTATCTTACCAGGGCCTTCGATTTTTCCGTTTGAAAGCTGAGAAGGCCCTGGGAGCGAGGATGTCATAACTAGATGCTTCAACTTAAAATGCGACTAGTGGCAGCTGCCTCACACAGGCTGCATGCGCACAGCGAATGAACCCCCGAATGAGAAGGCACCTCAGTTACGGAGCAAAAACTGTCCAAAATACAGCTGCGTAAACTAAAGATAAAGCATTAATTAGAGCAACACATAGTAAGAAATGGTAAAGTAGTTGAACAGGGAATCGGTGGAACCGAGTTTGCAATTCCAAACGTAAAAATAAACGATGCTGGACTGTACCACTGTGTTGTTTATCCTAAAGACAAGGCTCAGTCTGTTATCAGAAAAGGAATAAAATTGGAAGTCCTAAAATTGAGAGGTATGATACGTTAAATAGACAAAAGAAGCAGGTTTTATAAAATAGGTTATAACTGATTGATTTGCGAGATATCATGTTTATACCAGAGGACAAACTGAGACATGGATCGCAGGGAGCAGTAAACTTTGCTCGCACTAAAACGTCGTTAAGAGTCATGGCCGCTTATTTCTATCCGTACTTTGATATAAACACTGAGGAAGATATAGGGCACTCGAAAAATAAGGGAAACACTAGGCTTGCTTTTCTCTTGCTCTACATCTCCCATCGAGATTATATCACAGAACAGAGACATGCGCGCGCGTTTTGACTAAGACTGTACTGCGGGACGTTATAAGAGGCATGCAAAGATACTATTACAAAAATTAACTAAATGTGAGTTTAGGCTTCCTTGCTGTTTTTCTCTCTGTCTTTTTTATATTCTGATCTTTTCTATTCTTTTTGTGACTGAAATTGAATGTCCTTTTATATTTTTCAGTAACAACTAAACCATCGACTACCATTACAGTAATAGCAGCTGCAAAGTGGACCAAAGCGTTTTATCTTGTTTTACTGGTCTGTCTTGTCATAAGCAGCAATGCCGTCTAATTGGCAACTATCTGTTGTGTTAGAACAACTATTTCAACCGATGGAGAAGGTTTTCCTTCAGCGTGACATGGTATCTTTAGTTCTTCTCCTTCTTGGGCCTCGATGTTCTTCGGCCAGCTTTTTATTTTTGCAGGTACTAGTAAAACAGAGAACACAATAGGCATTTGCATGATGGCGTCATATACTACAACTACCAGAATGCTTTACCCACTTTCTTTTGTAAAATACAGCGGTTTGCAGCGGAGCGTTTAATGCAAACTGTTTCAGCGTTTGTTTTTCGCGTTTGAACTCTACGTTGTCAGGGTAAGTTTCGATTGTTTCTAGGGGGCGGAGACTACGTTTCGCACGTTTCGCACGTGCTTTTGAAGTATTTCTCTCGTCTTGATGTTCACACTCTATATGGCAACTCAATCATCGGCTGAGTTCACTTCGCTACAAAAATGTGGAAAGTCAGTAAAAGTGGATTTTTGCGCTCTGTTTTGAATGGCGTGCGGCTGTTGAACTGGTTGAACAATCGGGTGAGATGTAGTTGTATTTGTGGTAGTAATATTGACAGATGGAGAGTCACAAGCCACAACGTTTATGGATAAGTCTTGTCCTTTCTCTAACAGCTCTTTCATTTGAACAGAGAAGTAAAGAGAAGATAAATCAACTTCGATATTTTCTTCCATTACAGTCATTCGACTAATTGTAGTCAACTTTTGTAAATGAATTACTTCTTGAAGCAACCTTTCTTTGAAGTCAAAGTAGGAGAAGCTCAACAGATCATCCTCACTTATGTACAACGGAGTTATCCTCTTGTTCGAGTAGTAATCATAGCGTACTTTTACACGAACCTGTCTGCTTGACGCCATTGTGAAGATGAACTCAGCCGATGATTGAGTTGCCATATAGAGTGTGAACATCAAGACGGGAGAAATACTTCAAAAGCACGTGCGAAACGTGCAAAACGTAGTCTCCGCCCCCTAGAAACAATCGAAACTTACCCTGACAACGTAGAGTTCAAACGCGAAAAACAAACGCTGAAACAGTTTGCATTAAACGCTCCGCTGCAAACCGCTGTAATTAGTGCCAATTGTTCGACTATTCTCAAAAGGGAATAAGAATCTGAATAAAAAAGAAAATTCGTAGAGCATTCTGGTAGTTGTAGTAAAATAACACCATCGTGCAAATGTCTTATTAGCGACCGGAAGAAAAATTCCAGCTTCGCTGTATCGCCAATTTTTAACCAACTCCCCTGGGAGTCAGCCATTTTAATTAAAATTATCAAATGATTTCATATGATTAGATTTTAATTTCACCGACGAGAGAACTAGGGAGGGGAGAGTAGAGGAGATGTTTTTCTTGCCTTATTATTTTACGTCTTTTTCGTCTCCCGTGAGACGGGACATTAAGGACTAAGGTACATACACCACTATCAATTTGAATTTTAAAGAGTCGATTATTAATTAGCCAATAGTTTTTCTATGGCTTCGGAGAATAAATTGATGATTGATAGACCTTGGCTTTAAACATTCCGTTTTAATTAAGACTACGCCGCAAGTTAAGACATGGAAGAAACACTAACACCTTCCAAGACAAAAACATGCAGAATGACTGGAATAGCTTTCACTCGGATACGCCGGCCTACCCGGCCCAACTGAAACAAACAAATTAAATTCTCAGTTATGTGCAGTGTGGAGAGTTGATTGTACAGTCGTTATTCGGGAGGGTTTGCCAGAAGCGTACGATATGTATTACTTACAATAGCGTTGAATTGTCAGCGAGCTTTGCAGTGGATTCACATAGGGGTAGATGAACACACTGACCCCATATGTCTTATTGAAGTCTTCAAGTGTAAGATTGAAGAGAGTGATCTCAGCAGTACAGCTGGAGCAATAATTTGAGAGATTCCCCTCGTAGTTCACTTTCTTTTCGTAGGATGTTTTTGTCATGATTACAAAACCACGTACGAGAAGAATTTTTCTGCTCACATATCCAGGGTGGCTCCACTCTCCGAAGAAAAATTCCCTGTTGTGTTGTTCTTTGCCGTGAGTAAGGAATATTTTTTCATCGGTTTTGCCAAAAGACCATTTCATTGTAAGGTTATGCCCAATATGACTGTGGATTACTTTGTCGGGTTCGTTCCGAAAACGAAAAACAGAGACAAAGGAGGCTGAAGATCAAGGAGTTCATAGTTAGTATGCAATCGCATCCATGAGAAAATAGCAAAAAGCATCCAGTCTACGTGAAAGCAACATGAGGCCGGAGGGCGAAACGCAAGGAATGCAAACGAATTAACAAATGAAAGCAAAACTTTAGAATTCCATAGCATTTTGACCAATTCATGAACAGACAACTTGGAATCAAGGTTGCCAACATTAAGCAAGAACTCGAAACTGTGGTACTTACAGCCAAAATCGTGGCATCGCGATCAGCAAATTACGAATTTTGAATAGAATTTGGGTTTTCTCTGCTCCGTCAATCAGTTTGGCGCGGCGCTTATTTCAAATCAACCAATCACTAATCGAGTTCATGTAAGCTCCGCCCCCAAGAATGATGGACGAATCAGAAAAGACAAAAACCTTTATCGACATTGGAGGTCGCGATGCAACAATTTTAGCTGTAAATTACTTAAAGGGGACCTTACCTCAGGTTGGGTAAGAGGAGGGTTAAGATTTGGTCATCTATAATCCTGTTGGATCGATACCCTCATTTAAAACAGTATAAAATAAAACAATAGAACGAGTTGACAATGAAATGTATTGTTTTGTTTCTCCAATCACAACAGATCTTACGAGTTGGAAGATTTTACAAATTTTAGTGTAGATTGTGGTTAGAACCGATTTTGCGAGTTTAGTGTTGGACTTTTTTTTTAAACAGTATCATTACTATTTCTATACTGATTTCACCGGGACTCCCCGAGTAAAACTTGGTTGAGTTCCTGCAGCGCGGTCTTCTGGTGAAACTAAGAGATTCGTTTGTTTGGCCAATCAAGATCACTGCTGTTAACAGTGAAAAAGTGAAAAGTTCACTAAATTGTGTGCCATGAGCTACTACGCTTATCACTTGAGTGAAAAACGAGCCAGTTTTGAGACCTATGTTTTGGCGTTAAAGTTTAAACTACAATGTTGTTAGGGGCAACAACATTTGTTTATGACGTCAATGAACTCATGAAACTCGAACTCACTGAACTCATACCTTAACCATAACTTTGTAACTACTTTATTCAACTGAAGATAGCTTTATGAAAGCTGAAACATGCCTTGGAAAATCAAAAATGTTGTGATTTGTCTTAAATTAAAACCGTTAACCGTTAGCTTGAAAACGAATAACGTCATAAACAAATGCCGTTGTCCCCTAACAACGTTGTTTTAACGCCAAAAAATGGGTCTCAAAACTGTCGCGTTTCTCACTCAAGTGATAAGCGTAACTGAGACTAACTGTAGCGTTTGAACATTTCAGTAATAGTTGTGTGAACTCAGTAACTTTGCAGATTTGCTAGTCAGTGGCGGATCCAGAGTAGTTCACTTAGTTTCCGGAAACTACTGAGATTTTTTCCAGAAAAAAAAATTATTGAGATAATACAAATAAAATATACAAACGGAACAAGTTAAATCGTATTTTACCTTTATTTGGACGCCATTTTGAATTATTTCCACAGGAAACCCACATGTTCCCAGGCTATTTTTGTAGCCTTTTCAAGTTTTGTTGAGGGAGGGGTCCCATAGGAATTTCTAGCTATCATAACGTGTTAGTTCACAGTTTGGTATCCCTGTGTGAACTACTGCACCGGAAATAAAACACCCCGCCAGTAGTTTCCGAAGTGATTCACAGGAAGTAAAACACCCCACAAGTAGTTCACACAGGAAACCCACAGTCAAACCAAGCACAAATTTACCATTTCAACTTGATTCTGATTGGCTAAAATCGGCGTGAACTAGTCCAGAAACTACTGACAAAAGTATAAAAAGGCCAGCCTACCCTGGTGAGGTTCTTTGTACATTAGAATCTTCGAACTCGTAACGAACAGAATTAAACACATGATCGAACGAACTTTCTTCAATTGTGGAACTGTTGCGATGGAAATTCAACGTAAACAAGGAAATTGGGCAAATATTAAGCTCTAAGTTTAAGCTTGAGCTAACAGTTTCCTCGGTAAGCTATATTTACAATTGATAGCTGATGTTTTATATGAGTAGTTTTACTGAAATGTTCATAATACGCGAACTCTGACCTTCAAACAGTGCGTTGGAATTGGCAGTTGTAAACCACGGACTGGACTGGACTGGACTGGACTGGACTGGACCCGAAAACTCAGTCTGCGTTTTACAAATCAGTCTGCGTTTTTCAATAAAACACGGACTCAACTCAGTCCGCGTTTTACAAATCAGTCTACGATTTTCATAAAACACGGACTCAACCAGGAGCCCCTGACTCAACTCAGTCCGCGTTTTACAAATTAGTCCGCGATTTTCATAAAACACGGACTCAGTCCGCGTTGATCATAAAACACAGAAAATTAAAAAAAAAAACAATTAGCATGGGGGAGAGTTGTTCATTATCTGCATTTATTTATAAGACAGCCGGGAAATTCCTTGATGTGCACAAATTTAATCTAATTGGCAATGTGCTTGGTATTACTCAATCAATCCTAATGAATGTTGTGTCGAGTTATTTAGCAAAACCCGAAGCCATGCAGTTGGGGATAGAATGCTTTGAAATTTTCTCTTGGCTTCCAAATACTGTCCAGTGGTTTCTGGTGTTGATTCAAAGTCTATTTCAGTTTCGTACGTGAAACCCAAGGATATTATTCTCCGAGGTCGCCAAAGGTCACACGTTCACAACTGATTACGTACAAAGCTCGGGGAAAACTTTTCAAACCTCAAAATACAAAAGAAAATATAGTCCATCAGAATTAGTCAGTAGTCATTATTTAATTCATTTCTTTACGCTATTTACTGCACTCAGCTGCTTTCTCTCATTTTCTTATATGCAGTCTCAAAGTTTTGTATATTCTAACAAGAGAAAATCATTTTATCTTGATAATTCAGTAGTATACATTGAACTTTTGCAAATCATCTTAAAGGCATGGGAAAAAACATTGACATTAACTAAATTTCTGATAAACGCTACTCCATGCAACACCCTTGGTGAGCGTTACTTGCGCTTATAAGCCAATAACATAAACTTTATAAACTCCTTGGGAAGGGGTACTCTTTTGTCAGTGGTCGGAGCGATAGGTGGTCAGGTTTTTTTTTTTTTTTGGACATGTTTGAAAGGTTGCCCTTCATTTGGATGCTTCAAACCCGGGGCTTCAAATCAATGATATCGGAATGAATACTGAATATACTAACCTTGCTCCAGGGTTTGACCCCTTCAGCAACCGTTCAGTAAGACACAGTGAATTCCGCCAAGTTAAATTCTAGATTTGGATTTACCAGCCGAGGCAATCAGTTATGTTGAATCAACACCAGAAACCACTGGACAGTATTTGGAGGGAATAGGGAGCCAAGAGAAAATTTCAAAGCATTCTATCCGATCCCTAATTGCATGGCTTCGGGTTTTGCTAGATAACTCGACACAACATCCATTAGGATTGATTGAGTAATACCAAATGTACATTGCCAATTAAATTAAATTTGTGCACATCAAGGAATTTCCCGGCTGTCTGATAAGTAAATGCAAATAATGAACAACTCTCCCCCATGCTAATTGATTTTTTTAAAATTTTCTGTGTTTTATGATCAACGCGGACTGAGTCCGTGTTTTATGAAAATCGCGGATTGATTTGTAAAACGCGGACTGAATTGAGTCCGTGTTTTATGAAAATCGTAGACTGATTTGTAAAACGCGGACTGAGTCCGTGTTTTATGAAAAACGCGGACTGATTTGTAAAACGCGGACTGAGTTTTCGGGTCCAGTCCAGTCCAGTCCAGTCCAGTCCGTGATTTACAACAATTTGGTTTCTCGCTTCCCCCACTTCAAACAACCAACCAAAAGATACTCATAAAGATCTCTAAAATCCTAGGGAGATCGTGTAACAGCGCAATATAATGTCGGTTTTTAGTTTAATAATAGATATTCGTATTCTTGATTTTCAGTGTGATGGTTTGTCTCACGTCCACCAGCATGGCGGCAAACTTTTAAGAACATAATTTCAAACACAAACGTGGCAAATATAACTTATTTTAACTACAATTAGCAATTCAAAGTGTATATAAACACAAAATACTGTGATGTGAAAGAATTTGCAGTGATTTCCCTGGCTTTTCAGGCGCGTGACTTTGCGTTGTGTGACATAACACCGGCTACAACTCTTGCCGAATAAAACATTTTGTGCATCAAATTATTTCGATATAAGTTCAAAAATTATCTAAAAACACAGTTTCCTAGACCATATTTTAGAATAAAATCGATTGGATGTGAAATTAAATTTAGTTATATTTTTCTTGAACCTATGACGACGACTCGATCAGTGTCTGAGTTCGCATGATTTTGAAAATTGTAGTAATGTGTTTATTGTGGGTGCTAATAATGCTCAGAATTTGCAAAGTGTAAATGGTATCATAGGATTTAATGATATTAAGTTTCGGTCGTGTTGGAAACTACTCAGCCAAAATGCTAGATCCGCCCCTGCTAGTCAACATAGTAATAGTTCAATACTTGTTGACAATTACTTGGAAAAAGTTAAACTTGTATCGTAGACTTAGGACACTGTTTCAAGCGGCTCGAGCAGGTAATTGAGAAACAGGACGGTACATGGCTAGCACAAGAAAAGCATCACAAAAGTAAATGAATCAGATTATCAATCAAATGAATTTCAAAGGTGAAATTGAAAATGAAAGTATGCTCAACAGGAGAACAAAATAATAAAATATCAAATAGATTATCAATCCAATGAATTTCAATTCAAAGGTGAAATTGAAAATGAAAGCGAAAGTATCAAAAGTATCGAAAGTATTTTACTATAGTAAAAGTAAAGTATGTTCAACAGGAGAACAAAATAATGAAATATACAATTCTTTGGCAGATCGTGTACAAACTAGCTAAGATTGACTAATATCTGCGCTTTTTGCAAGTGCACTGAGCTAATTAGTTAATCCTGCTATCTCTGCAAAGTTTTACCTGAAGTGGTGCAAGGATTAAGAAGTAGTATCCACAGCATTGACCCTGCATTGAGTAGTGAATACAATTTTCCTTGTGTAAAAACCAAGGCGTTAATACTTATAATTAAACCCATTCGTGTTGGTCGAGATCAGCCTTGCTGGAACCAAAACATTTCTAAATAAACTGCAGTTATTCTTCGAAAATACAACTTCCAGGAACTTCAGATCAAACCTGACTGACAGACGCGACGATTACGGATGCAAACATTACTCGGGCTACCTGTGGTAGTTCGATTCTAGGTTTACCTTTCCTATCAATCTATCTATCTATCTATCGACGTCGAGAATCTGCCATGAAAACGAGGCAAACATGAAAACGAGACAACCCACGTTTTGAAATCATGTGACTGCATAGTGGATTTTCAGCAAGTTTCGAGGTTTCTGGTGAGCAGAAAATGCAGTATTTTCACGAGTTATCATGTGGACGTTTAGTAACTTTAACTGCACCTTTATATGCTATAATTGCGTTATATAGCAGCTTCACATGAGTCTCAATCAAGGTGAAATCTAAGTTTCTTCATTTGAAATTTACGAATCGACGAAGCTTACTTCCATGAGTTCAAATGCCAGCTTGCCGGCGGCGAAGCGAAGCTTCGGTATACCGAACTCAAAACGTGACTAAGCTGGCTAAATACTTATTTGTTTATCCCTTCTATCGTAGGGATGACTTTTGGAATTTATATGACCATTTTCATGATGTTGATGAAACTTTTAAGCAATAGAAAACTTTTTCCGTGTTTGTATACTTGATATAAACATGAGAGGGGTTGGGAGAATTCGAGACAGTTATGCAAACGAGATGAAGTGGAGTCACAAGTCAATCGAGAGTGGCGTCAGCGACGCAGAAATGTCGTCGGTGTAATTAAGTTTGTTCTACCCAGTTCAGACGACTCTTGCAACCATTAACGAAAACAAGACTTTCACATCAGTTGTCGGATAACGAAGCCTCGATCAAATAGCTTTCAAATTTTACATGAAAAGGCTTTCACTTTTGTCAAATTAAACAAAAAACTTTTCATGCGTAATGATTGGTCTATCTGATTGACATAACAAAAAATATCAACAAATTAAACAATGCAATGTCTTGCAGGGGCTAACGACTGAGCTAACAGTTGATGGAATGTTCCAGTTCATGGAAATCATCTAAATTATTTCTAAAAAAAGACAATTTTTTAATAATGCTTTGACAGGCCGGCTCCCTACACCTTTTGCGTGAAACGTGAATGGCTGATATTTTTTGCCGTGAAACTCGAGTTGATGCTTTGAGACTTTAGGGTTTTGTAGACTTGAGCGTCAACCAAGGTTTTGTTATGTTTCTTTTTGAACAATAAAAACGATATACTGAATTATTTAGCATTGTTTGAACACTCCTAACTCAGTCAGACATTCAAGCCTTACTGCAGCGATGATGGAATGACTTCTACTTTTATTCTTCAATTCTATTTCAGATATTATTGTTACGCTGGAACCAAATAAATTTGGATACGTAAATTTTACATGTAACATAACCAAAGAGGCAGAAACACTTACTGTCATAGCTGACGGTCAGGGATGGTGGGCGCAGGCGAACCTTAGAGCTAGTAGACCATCTTTACAGTGTTATCACGAGCGAATTACTTGTAGAGATATTCATATGGAAGGGTTGTCTCGCATAGCTCTCAACAAGCAAACGGCGCACATCGGAATGCACATGTCCAAGTGCTTGAATGGGACAACACTTTACTGTCTTTTGGAGTTTGCGAACAAAGACCCTCAACTTCAAAAAGGATTTCAAATACTATGTCGTTTAGGAGGTTTGTTATTAGTACTTTAATAATAATATATATTAATTGAATACAGTTTTTAACTTGAGTGCAACTGCTCACAGTACCAATTGTGTTTCCTTTTTTTAGAATATTCTACTACAACATCACCGTCCACTGTTGGTAAATTTGAATCAAATAGTACAAATCCGACGACAGTTGTTCAAGGTCAGATGATAAAACAGAAAATGAGTCTTCCAGTTCTTAATAAGCTTCCACACCGTATTTCGTCAGTAGTTCTATCGGGCTGTTGCGTCACTTGTCTGAAGACATATAGGTTTAATAAATGCGGTTTTTCTTGGGTTCAAAATGGCGTATGTATGTTAGTGCTTTAACCGCAGCATAGTAATTCTCTGCTGTTCCAGTGTCTGGCAGAGTTTTTTTCGTTTAGCGCCGAGCACTCGTGTTGGTTGGGTTGATCCGCGACTCGAAAGGAGGCATAGGCAGAGCACTATATATGATGGAATGTTTGACTTCGTCGCCATTGTAGAAGCTAGGGTGGATTGTGAATGAATTTTATTGATCAAAACACGCCTATATACATGTGATTAGTTCATCATTAACCCTAAACCACTACAGGCCCCTTCCCCCCTCCCCCATGAAATTCCTCACCCAGGACTTATAAACTGTAGTTGTATCAGGATGCATTCAATTGTCCACTTAATCATTCAAAACAGTGCTATGAAGACAACTTTAGTACTTTAAAAACTTCACAAAATGTCTGTCTTGGATAATGGTCTCAGTCACATGACTCTTTTTGTGATTTTAGATACAAGAAATTGCACACATTTCACGACTTGTTCCCCTGAACCAGAATCCATCGATACCTCGTGTAAAAAAGGTAAATTCTTCGCGATAAATAATGCCTGACATTGGCTTAATTTTTAGTGTTAAGTACTGTTTCAATTTTTAAATGGTCAAGTTTGTTATACTTTTAGTATGTTTATCCAAACTTATAACATGCAGTATCCATTCGATCGAGCTGCCATTAACCAGGATTTACACTTAACAAATAGATTATATTTTTCCATGCGTCTGTGCTCGAATAGATGCACAGATGACGTCAAAATGTGTTGTTCTTACCACATTTTGGCATCTTCTGTGCATCTACTAGAATACAGACCCACAGAAAAATGCAATATATTTGTTTTATATAACATATTATCGAAACATTTCAACCAATCAGAGAACGCGTAAGATTCTATGACGACATTTGTGTGCACGCTGTTTAGTATCACCCACAGTTCTAGAGAGCGCGTGCGCAATATACCAATTATTATATATTATTATATGGCTAGATAATTCCTGAATTCTGATTAGCTAACGCATGGTCTGTATTTTGCCATATCAGGACTGCTGTTCCGGATGAAAAGAGAAGTTTGCGTTTGGCAATTGTTTTAGCGGGACTTCTCAAAGTCATATAATAAAAAAGTTATTAACGTACTCGTTTGCTCGGTCTGCATGGGAAAATATCAGACCTCGGTCTGTACTGTCAAGACCTCGGTCTGATATTTTCCCATACAGACCTCGCGCTTGGTTAATAACCCTTTAACATAACATAAATACATTAATTACTTTGTCAATGCACTGGTCTATAACCAATTTCTTTCTTCTTTTTACATTGAATTTAGATCTGGATATTTGTAGAGGATTTGCTATTGCACTTGGAGTAATACTGGTAATATTTACTGTAATAGCAGCTTTAAAATATAAAAGGCAGATCCGACAGATCCTTTCAATTTTGGCCGGTGTGTGTGCGAATAGATCTGTCACCTGTTTGTCAAATTAAGTGGAGTCTTCCTTAATAAAATGAACATGACTATTAATATCATCAAACTGCATGCATGTATCTCAACAACACCTCAGTCTTTCATTCGGGAGACTACAAAACACTGACCCCCAGTCTATGGACTCTTCATTTGGATTAAATGGAGTACCTCAAACAATGGATTACCTTTAAAATGCACCTATCTAGCTATTTAGGCTAAGTCGAGGGGAAGGGGGCAGCTACGACAAGAAAGAACAACAGAAGAATCATGCTATAATGGCAGAATTGTTTAAACCGTTCACCTGATAACTTCGTCAATATTCACTGCATAATCTCCTAAAGTTAGCACATTTATTTCTATATCACATTTGATATCTGATTCCCTTTTAGTGGATCTTTCTGAAAATCATAAAATTTATAAATGGATTGCTTCTTCGAGTGTAGATTTTTGCTCGGAAAAAATCCGAGCCCTCAGCGTGTTTTGAACCCACGACCTTCAGATTTCCGGTCTAGTGGTGAGCTGTTCAAAGGTCAAACAACGCTGAGGGCTCAGACTTTTTTCCGAGCAAAACTCTACACTCGAATTCACATCTAACTAACACATTTCCGAGTGACAATCCATTCACAAACTTACATATGTTATAGTTCTGCAGGTTTCTGTACGAATCATTCCGCTCGTGTTATCGGACAGCGTCCGTCCCGCGCGCACTCAGCATAAGTAACGAACTTCGACCTGCTCGCTACTAGAGCCTTCAAATACCTCAGTTGGGTGAGCGTCGGACCGGAAATCCGAAGGTCGAGATCGTGGGCTTTCAAACCACGCTGAAGACTCGGATTTTCCCAAGCAAAAATCTACACACGAAGAAGCATTGACATCTAACTATCATAAAATTTGTTTGGCAACTTTTGCGCCATAAAATATGATCAAGCATAATGATCGACCACAGGAGCTGAACACAAAGCTTTCAAGCGCAGGAGGGGGACATGGGGGTTGCCGAAATCCGCAAATCCGCAAGTAAAATCGTCTGAAACCGCAAATCCGCTTGGGAAATTGATTAAAATCCGCATGTGTGATTTCTGTAATAAAAGCACTTGAAAACTACTTTATTTGTAAAATAATGTTACAACAAATGCTTATTTATACATTTGCATGCCATGCTTTGATATAAAGTTTGTTCTGTAATAGAATATTGTTAAAGAAAGCGATTTCTCAGATGCAAAGTACGTTACAGATGTTCGCAAGTAGCATGGCTATATAAATTAAAGTTCTCATAGGATCATTTCTTCAAATCCGCGATTCTGACCATTGTGGGTGGATGTATCCGCAAATCCGTTCTTAAAAATATCATTATCCGAGAATCCGCACGTAAAAGAAGGCTCAATCCGCCGATCCACAACCCCCCATGTCTTCCTCGCGCAGGAACTTTATGGGAATTTTATTTTATGTATTTTATATTTTATTCGGTGTGAATGTCTTTTATATTCATTTAGCTATCTCTTTGCTAACTACATACAGCATTAATTTGTTGTGTTTTCAAAGATTTTTAATTAAGAATATAAACTAAGAGAGCTTTTAATCGATTGGTAACAATAATGTTTATGTTTATGTTTATTTCGCTTCGCCTAATAACAAACAAGAAACAGACAAACAACAAAATACAATATAGGCAGGGACACCACAACAGTGTGACCAATTACTGTGGGCCCAAATAATAGCAAGGCGTCGTTTTTAACTCTCTCTCTCTCTCTCTCTCTCTCTCTCTCTCTCTCTCTCTCTCTCTATCGCTCGATGGAACTGGTAATTTGAATGACATGATTTTGCTTTTCTTGTAGTCCAAGATTTCTTTAGAATCTGATAAGCCGTCCAAAACCCATGTCGATTTGCTCCACTGGCTCCAGGAGAGAGTTATATCCCTTGCTGACAGTATGACAGTATGTACAAAAGTTTTACTAGTTTAAAAGAGTCAACTGTTCATAGACCGCCGCCTGTCTATATACATTATTTCAAAAATCCATCACAAACGTTGACAAAACATCGCAATTTTGTTCGCAATTTTCGTGAAACGACATTTTTCCTCTGTTGCCGTTTTTGCGTCTCTCTTTGGCTAAACATACTGATAAAATGACAAGGCCAACAACTGAAAGACCACATAGCACTCCAAGCACAATCGTTGAACTTCTAAAAGCACCATCGAAGACTGAAAAGAAGACAAGGAGTTAGATTAGTAAGGCAATAGAGTATAATACAAATATGGTGGGGGTGGGGAGAGTTATGCCTAGTGCAGATTTCGTATGAGTGTGAAAAGGCCGCGGCACGGTCGCGGCGCGGTTACGGCAGAATTTTCGAATGTTTTGATAGGAAACACGGCACTGACACAGTCACGGCACGGCGCGGTCCTTTTCACACTCATACGAAATCTGCACTATGTGGATGGCACAGGGAAGGTCCAACCGAAGGGGGTAGCTTTTTCACTCTCGAGGTAATGAAAGGGTTTCAGTATTTCATGCTTAATAGTCCAGTTCAGAGATATGCTTCACCTGACACACAAAGGACTCAGAACGAGGCTGCATGCTACAGAACGTTTGTCTTCTCACAAATGACTGAGCTTCATGCACGTAGCCTCGTCTTGATACTTTTGTAAGTGGCAAGTGAAGTGTATCTCGGAATTCGGATATGACGTCTATTGCAAACAGGCAATAGATTGTTCTGGTTATGAAAAGAAATACAGAGTTATTGTCTTCAACTTAATGAAACAAGTAGAGTCTGCATTCTCTTACCTCCACCTCCTGTTGCTCGAATACCTCCACCACCTGGCGTCGGAGTTGGTGTACGTGTGCTGGGTGCTGTCGTTGGTTCATCTAGTTCTGTAAAGAAAAGATATATTTATCATAATTATGAATCCATAGTAAGTGCTAATGAAATAGGTTAGATAATCAATTTGGGCTTTTGTGTTCAACAATAATAGAGAGCTTAAGCTTCACGCGACATACGGGAAACGGCAGACGGCTGAGAGGGTCACGTGATCTGCTTTTTTCGCGTCTGGCGTTTACGGATAAAGCTGAAAGTGAGTTATATTGCGTTTGTCGTAAACGCAAAATGTCATGTTCAACGCACAATGCCAGGCGCGAATAAAGTAGACCGCGTTAACCGCTTTCCCGTCTACCGTTTCCCGAGTTCGTAAAGCTTTAGCTTTTTAAAGCAACTGTTTTGTGAAGAAAGTTACCATTTAATTTGTATGCATTTCTCTTACCTCCACCTTGTGGCGTCGGAGTGGGTGTAGGTGTGCTGGGCAGTGCCGTTGTTGATTCTTTTGTTAAGAAAACAATACATTTAGTATAAGTACAGATTCATAATACGTACTAATGAAATAGGTCGATGGTATGAGTGTACCATATGGCCATTAAATGAATCTTTTATTGATATCAAAAATTTGACACTTTCTGAAATTTTGGACCTTCCGAAATTTTCAAATTTCATTTTTTACATTTCCACAAAAATTCTGATTTTTTAAAATATTATTCATTTAAAATGAAGAAAAAGGAGAAAAAGAAAGAAAGAAAGAAAGAAAGAAAGAAAGAAAGAAAGAAAGAAAGAAAGAAAGAAAGAAAGAAAGAAAGAAAGAAAGAAAGAAAGAAAGAAAGAAAGAAAGAAAGAAAGAAAGAAAGAAAGAAAGAAAGAAAGAAAGAAAGAAAGAAAGAAAGAAAGAAAGAAAGAAAGAAAGAAAGAAAGAAAGAAAGAAAGAAAGAAAGAAAGAAAGAAAGAAAGAAAGAAAGAAAGAAAGAAAGAAAGAAAGAAAGAAAGAAAGAAAGAAAGAAAGAAAGAAAGAAGAAGAGGAGAGGCAGGCAGGCAGGCAGGCAGGCAGGCAGGCAGGAAATTGAATTGTTACAAAGGGATAAGTCAAGACATAATCTACCTAACTTGAGCTGAAATGACCTTGCGAAGTCAGTTCATCATTTCATGGACGGCCGTATATATACCTCTTTCGTGACAATACCGTCTTTATCGATCGACTGCTCAAACCACGAACACCAGGAAAAAGTTCTTTGAGTGCTCTACTGATGTCTCGGGGGCTTTCATTTCGCTGTATGACGACTAAATATCTAACATAAATCTTCATCAATTCTCTCCTTGACATCCGCCATGTTTGTAAGCATGAGCCAGCAATATTGGCATAAGCGGTTGATTAAAATATGGATGCACATCCATCCATCCTTCCTTCTTTAATTCCTTCCTTCCTTCCTTCCTTTCTCTCTTTCTTAAAAAATAATTTTTGTGGAAATGTCGTAAAAAATCAAATTTGAAAATTTCGGAAATTCCAAAAAATTTCAGAAAGTGTAAAATTTTGATATCAATAAAAGATTCTTTTAATGGTCATATATGGTACACTTATTCGTACGAACTTTTAGTGAGAACCGGACAAACGTTTATGCGGTACCACTTCCCTTCGACATTGTTTTTAAGAGGGGCGAATAACTCTACCACACACTTAAAACCGGTTCCGGTTTTACAGTCAGGCATTTTCCAACGAATGTAAATGGTGCGATCACCAGTTGAAGATAGTTCCTCAACTTCATAGTCTGTACACGTGGAGGACTCATGATGACACTGGAGGGGTGGGTTAGTCCCGTTTGCGATGTTTGACGTTTGGGCTAAACGTTTGTTTCCTTCCATCAAAAAGACGATGCGAGCGTCTTCTTGAATCTCAACTTCTGAATAGTTACATGGCATCGTGAAAATGCCATTCTTGTCCGGGTCGATGAAAATAGTATCTTTGGTTTGATCATTCCCTGCAAGCACAAAATTTAACAAAGATTAATTAAAATATAATAGAGCGGTTTTCATAAATAAAACCCTTGAAATACACTTTAGCGTATTAGGCACTACTACACTCTTATTCCTTTGTTTTCTATTGTATTTATCTGACTATTATACACTAACTAGTGCACTTTGTTTCATGGTTTGCTTAATTTTGTCTCAAATATGATCGATACAAACATTGATCGTAAACACTGATCTCAAAACGCTCTCATTGATTGTAGCCTACGTCACATATCCGGACTTTTCTTCCGTTAAGTTACCCTGGGCTCCAGGGGTTTATTATTCGCTTTCTTTAGAGACGATAAACCCCTGGAACCCAGGGTACCGTTAAGTCCGTCGGACTTAACGGAGGAAAAGTCCGGATGTGACGCAAGCTAATTGATTACGAAAACATTGCAAATATTCACTGAACCCCAACGATACGAGAAGATTGCATGTCTAAAGAGCGTGTTTAGAGAGCAAACCCTTCTTTCATGTATTTTCTTCAATTAAATCCAATAACAGCAAAGCAGAGAGCAGGGTTCCCTATACCTTTTGCGTGAAACGTGAATGGCTGATGTATTTTTGACGTGAAACGTAATTTAAGGTCTAAAATCTTTTTGCGTCCACGTGAAAGCAACTTTTGATATTTTTGTGCACGTGAAAGAGGTTTTTGAATTATCCGTGACGCGTGAAAAGACCAAATATTTTTGCGTGATTTCATTTTGCAAAGGGGTATAGGGGACCCTGAAAGAGGTTTTGACGGGGTCAAAACCACAAGCGATGCTCTGGAAGATTATGTTATTGGATTTAGCGCTCAGATTTCACAACAAACGATGTTTCGTTTTATTTTAGGCTTTAAAAATATTCCTTTTTCGTATCTATTGGTCCCTATCCCAGCCATACCAATCGATAATTCCGATAATCGATAAAAATCGATAATAATCAATATTTATCAATCGATTGATATCGGAAATCGATGAAAATCGATAACTCAGAAATGTGTGAGTATCGATTATTATGGATTATCATCGATTTTCATCGATAAGTTTCAAACCCGTGGCGAATGTAAGAATCGATGAAAATCGATAATAATCGATATGATTAGAGTAACTTGGGTTGTGAGTATCGATTTTCATCGATTTCCGATATTAATCAATACTAATCAAGTGATTAATATTGATTAATATCGATTAATTCGATTAGTTTCCGATGATCGATTTTTATCTGTTTTTATTATAAATACTACCGAAGCAGGTAGAGTGTGAAATGAGCTCAAGAAAACACACTCGTTTGACACATTCCTGACCTCACGTGCTCAAATTCCTGAAAACAAAAATTTTAATATAACCGTTTACGTAAGGGTTAAAGAATGAACACGAGTGTTCCATGGGATATAGAGTCCCGAGCATAAGATAAAATGTAGTTGTTTCCTTTACCCCACAATTTCCCTGTGCTTCAAAGCCCTCACCACTTGACACCTTTAGTTACTCTATGGAATATAAAGCACCAAAATACTAAGCGCTGATTGGGCGAGTGAGTGTGATCATTTTCTAATTGGATGAAAGAGTGTTTAGTTGTGTTTGAATAACCAACTTACATCCAGGAATGGTAAAAGAACTCATGATAATATGTAAATCCGAAGATTCAAACATAGGGGAAAGAAAGGGAGGGGGAGGGGACTGGGGAGGAGGGGAGGGGACTGGGGAGGAGGGAAAAGAAAAGAAAAGTATGTGAACGCAGCTCAAAACTCAACGGCCTAAATCTAAGTGAATACGCCTCAAACCCCCAAGAAACTAGTCAGAAGTGTTCAGAAACTATTAATCTCTATTTCTAACAAACTTTCGAAGAATCGATTAGAAAAAGAAAGCTTTTCTGAGGCAAAATTAAACTCATGCTATTGGCAACTACCAAACAAGGGGTTGAATTACAACACAGGGATCCCAAACTCGCTAAACGGGAACTAACCCGATTCACAAACGTTGAGGATGGTAAGCCTGTGATGTGACGCAGGCTAGTTTGAAAAGGCAATAAATTTGAATAAAATTATATGTACATTTCGGCTTAAAACTTGTGTTGTTGTATGAGCACTAGTCAACCTGTTTGAAAACATTTTGGGTAATACAGTATATGAGTACTTAAACTGCTCGCAGCACTTCACTTTCTGTTAGAAACGGCTAGTGTCGCTAGTCTAATTTCTGATTTATATTCCTTCCATCGACTTACCTGCATGTCCACAGTTGAAACAAACGTACCACACGATCATTGGGAGATAAAACATGGTAAAATCCCTCGTATCCATGCTGATCGAGCGTTAGAGTTGACGCGTATGATGAACTGATGTTTTCAATAACGTGACTAGGCAATTATAAACTTCAAGCAACGAGCATGCTTGTTGAGTTGAGCAATCGAATTCCGCATTACTAGCATGTGAATCATCTCCAAAACAGTTGACATGAAGTAACATGAAGTAAGGCCAGTAAGGTTTCAGTATTGGAAAACAGAGACGTGAATCGTCGGACCCGCATTGAAACATATTATGAAAGTAGAGAAAAGTCATCCGACGTAGCTAATCGAACCGTTCGGTAATCGAACTTTATCGAACCCAATCGAACTCAATCGAACACCGTTGAAAAAAACAACTTCACACAAATTTAATACCAAATTTCCACTGACTGGAAGCTCCAAGTACAAATGACGAGGATGAAAGCCAAGCAATTGACGAGAACTTTAAAACAAATCGGTGTATAGAACACGTTAAAAGAAATGGACGACTATAAAGGAATGGCAGCCGGCGGGATATAGCGCGACAGCTTGTTTGTTTTAAGACGGATTCACCGAGGATTCTCATTGCCATTGCCCTTTCGTAACCGGGATAGTAATAAAATTGAAAAAAAGCAATTTTCTTGGTTTACATATTCGTTATTTGGGGAATCCCGCACTAATGATACGTGTATTACCCCATTTCCAGTCGCTATCTATCCTCTGTTTCTAACAAAATCGAACCTATTCGAACTCAATCGAACTAATTGAACTACTCGAATTCAGTCGAACCGTTCGATTAGTTCGATTGCTCAAAAAAAATTGTGAGAGTTCGATTTTGTTCGATTACCGAACTCAATCGAACCCAATCGCGTGATTGAGTTCGATTAAATTCGATGAAGTTCGATTAATCGAACGTTCGATTTGGTTCGATTAGCTACGTCGGGCTTTATGTAGCCTCCTCCGCAGGCGTCTTCATAATCTAAGAATTTGAATTTTTACGTATCTTGGGTTTCCTGTGTTACTGGTAGAGAGGTACTAGGCGCTAGTTTGGTTTTCCACAGGAATCCCACCTGAATCGCAAAGAGATTAGAGAATATTAGAGATGCCTGCGGAGGAGGCTATTGAAACCCAAGGTATTCGGGCAGGCGGTCTTTCATTTCTTCCTCCGCCCAAAAACCGCAGACCGGCAGCAACGCAGGCTAGACTCACCCTCGTCAGTGCCATCTTCCAGCGTTTTCTCCACGGTACAGTCAGAGACATAAGCCATCGTTTTATATTGCTTAAAAATGCGAGAAATCAAACTGTACTTGAACATAGAGTAAAAATCGGGCATGCGATGGAGTTGCTGCCGCTTTATTTTCGAGCGCAACAAAGCTTTTCGATCTGAACGTTTCCAATTCATTTAATTTGCATGTTAGTAAGACATACAATTGTGAGAGGACACTCTGTAGAGACTTTTTGCGGTTCTTGGATGTTTTTTTTAATCAACTCAACAACTGAAAAACAACTGAACAACTAAGTGACTAAGTTAATTTTTCGTTGACGTCAGTGCAAACGATCAATAGGAACTTGTTGTGAAAATTATTCGATATTATCTAGGAAAATTCCAGAGGCGCTGCCTCATAAATGAAAAGTGAATATTGGAAAGTTTGGATAATAAAAGAGAAAGATATAAAAATCAGGTACTGGACGATTGAAGTACGATCTACAAGGAAGCGTTTGGTCATTGAAGGTCAACAGGAACTTTTGTTTAAGAGGTTTCCGGAAACAGTTCAAGTGTCCGATTAACTTAATAATAAACTTTAGAGGAGTCATAGAAGCCAGGAAACACGTACAGGCCAAGGTTGGTCAAGGTCAGGCTTGGGTGGTACTAGTAAGTGGATCGTACGACCATCACATGACTTTCTGGTTAACGGCTTGCCTTTAAAACAATTGTTTTAAAGTCATATGATGGATCGTACGACCATCATATGACTTTCTGGTTAACGGCTTGCCTTTAAACAATTGTTTTCAAGCCGTTAACCAGAAAGTCAGATGATGGTCGTACGATCCACTTACCACCCAAGCCGACCCGTTGACCAGCCTTGGCCTGTACGCGGGCGTGTAAGTCGTACTTTGCACATGCGCATGCGTAACATCCGTTAATAATTGTTCAACAATGAACATGAATGAAAATAGATTCAAAACTGAAAAATATTTGTTCTGAATTCTGTCCTGTAACACAATCGTCAGCTCGACAACATCATATTTTATATCTTTGATGATACAACATGTGGAACTAACAAAGACAGAGAATAAAATCAGTGTGCCAGTTCATCTGAATGGCGGCAGTTTATGACGTTTAATTATCTATCTGATGGTGAACTTTAGCTTTCGGCAGTGGTGTCTGGAGCTTTTAGTCTTTTAATCGCTCTCCTCATCTCGATGAAAACCGCGTTAAACTCTTAAAAAATTGTTCTCGTGTGAATCTTGTGATTTGTGTTATTAAGTTGAACATATACAGAATTTTCTACGTATTTTTTTCTTCAAAATCAACCATCTATCTCTTGGGGAGCTGCTGCGAAATGATCTTTAGAGAAAATGCTTTCGAACTTGTGTTCGTGCCGTGGTGTAAGTTCTTTTCTTTAATTAACTTTCGTTTTAATCTTGAATAATGATAAAATAATTAACACGTACGCCTGGTGCATCGATGGTGCATGGAACACAGGTGAACACACAGGTTATTCCAACCTCGTTCCCAGGCCCTTTTCCCTTCGCTGAAGAGGGCCTGGGAGCGAGGTTGAGCTTATTCGGCAATTTACGATACACCTATTTCAGAAAAGGTTGTCACCGCTAAGAGCGATAGGCGATAGGTAATAGGTCATTCCAAGACCGCAAAGCACTATTGATTTCTAATTGATTTACATATGAATAGCCAAATATTTGATGGAAGAGTGTAAAGAAAGATTTAGGATGGCTTAATTAAGAAACCAATAGTGCTTTGCGGTCTTGGAATGACCTATTACCTATCGCCTATCGCTCTTAGCGGTGACAACCTTTTTTGAAATAGGTGTATACAATGACCAAAGGAAAAGGAAATATATATATATATATATCAAAATGAATGAACTAAACCTAAAGACAACACAGCGGCTAAACGAACCTGCTTTATTATTTGTTTTACCATTAGACAAAACACAAGGAAAATATAACATATATTATCCGGATCCGTTTCTAACAGGAGGTGATAAAAATAAGCTTTGTTTGCATTTAGCTAGTATAATACGATAGCTACACAGTGCTCTGAGGAATCACATCCAACCAAACAATCGTTCTAGATTATCGTAACTTTTGTAGGAGTCCTTCAAAGTTAAAGATGGGGTGCATGGGGGGCAGTGGATGGAAAACTGACTCGTATCATTTCAAGAGTGCGCAAATGGTCAAGGGAAGGGAAAGTCGAGCGCGCACTGGGAACGAGTCAGGGTGGAGAAGTAAAACTAGAGGTGCCTGCACCTTTTCTTCTTTTCTACCTTTTCTTTCTCCCCTCTGGACTGCTACGCAGGCTCGTTCGATGCCGATATAATTCAGGCATAAGGGTGACGGGGAAATGCAAAGCCCTTTATACATGTAGGATATGAAATGTTTGAAAATCTCACAGTTTAGGCTGTGAATTTTGGGAGGGCAAATTTTGGGTAGGAAACTCTCCCAGGCATTTGGCCTGGCAGATGGCCGGTTTAGGGGGCGACCTTCAGCCTCCTTAGGGCTTATCATTTTAGCTTCACATCTTCGTGTAACTTTTATACCTGAATACTCTATTTGGTCTTATGTGGGAACGACATTTGGCCTGTTTGTATACGTGAAGTATCTCCTACTTCCTTACCCTGTGCACCCTCCTCCATCCTTTTGGCTACCACTCTAGGCTTTCTTACGATTTGGATAATCATATAGCTGTAGCTATTTAACTGCGTATAACCAATCAAATAAATGCCCAATTTATAGCATAAACATGTCCAACTGCATGCTATTCACTTTCGGTTAGAAGTTAGAAACACAAAGAAACATTTCCATTCATTAGTTCATTTCATTTCATAACATGACATGTCCAACTACTGTTACGGGACACAATTCAGAACAATTATTTTGAGGTTATCTTTAATCTATTTTTTATTACGGAATCGTTTTGATAATTATTGACGCTTGTGCGCGCATGTGCAAAGTACGAATTGCAAGCCCGCGTTGGTCTCGAAGGGAAATCTGGACAGGGAAGTCATATGATTGTCGTATGATCCACATACCAGCACGTACTGACCTTGACCAACCTTCCTCTTACATAACCTTGTTGGTTTGGCCTGCACGTGTTCCTGGCTCCTACGACTCGTGTCCCCTTGGTTTAACGACGCCTTGTCCCCTGCAGTTTATTAAAGTTAATCGGTACTTTAACAGCGCCCTAAAACCTTTTAAACCAATGTACCAGTTGACCTTTTCATGACCAAACGCTTTCTTGTAAATTGTATTTTAATCGTACAACAACTGATTTTTGATACACTTAGTCTCAAGCATAAATATTGTAATTTTCGTGTTCTTATTAAGGGGCACCGCCCCTAGAAATTTCCTAGTTAATATCGAATAATTTTGACAGGTTGTCAGTTAATTAGATTTTCCAACAAGTCCCTATAAAAGGGGTGCATTGTAACTCGGTAATTCAGATTAAGGAGACTGAGAAGATGCAGAAAGTTGCTGTAGAATTGACTTAAAGTTCAGAATCTATATCGATTAAAGAAGCCAAGAAAAAGTCTCTACTGAGTGTCCCTTCACACTACTACACAGTTCGAAGTTGGAAACACAAAGAAGTATATCCCAAGCTAGATGATCTTAGTGAAATGAAATGAAATGATAACTTTATTTGAGTACGATAAAAGATTCAGCATAGCTGGTGGGGTCGTACATTTAATTAGTTAAATAAAATAAATAAATAAATAATAATAGAAATATCTGTAAAAACGTTAAAATATGAGTGTATTAGTACCCAGACTAGCCACAAGACAGGTGAGTACCGTCGAATATAACGCTGCTGAAGTTGGTGCTGCTGAAGATTGTGCTGCTGAAGTTGCTTCGACGCTTGCTGAAAACCAAAAAGTCATTATTATTAAGTATTTTCATTTCAGATGTTTTTTGTAGCTAGTGATATAAATCCGTTTCTGGAGATATTTGGGTTTTATCGTACGTCTAGTTTGCAATTGTCTTGTTTCATATCACTTCTTTCTTTCTTTCTTTCTTTCTTTCTTTCTTTCTTTCTTTCTTTCTTTCTTTCTTTCTTTCTTTCTTTCTTTCTTTCTTTCTTTCTTTCTTTCTTTCTTTCTTTGTTAATGAGTTTTCGATCTCTTACTTTACTTCATTTCTTATTTGCTCATTCCCATTGTTATGCCACGCCCAAAAGCATTTTAATATTAACTTAATAATCTTTTAGCAAAAGTTAGCCTGATTTAAACATTTCATAAATCTAAGTTTGTAGTCCTGAACAGTTTAGTCGTTAATAATTGTAGGACTGTTTTCAATGTCGACCGTGGACGTCGTTATAGTGAAAGTCAATTTAGTTCCTGTTTACGACACATTTGTAATTCAGTTTTAAGGCTAACTAGATTTTAAGTAGGGAATTCCCCTTTTTCAGTAATTGCCATTCGCAAGTTCAAGGCTAACTAAATATTAATTAGGGAGTTCCCCTTCTCAGCAATTGTCAATCTTTATAGCTTAAACTCTATTCCTAAAAAGGAAAGTATTTCACTTTTAAACAAAGAGCATATCTAGGTAAATAAGCTGTAAGAGTTAATAGTTTTAGGAGAGATTAGAAGACACCAGAAGAGTAATAAAGTAATAAAGCAAGAAGAGCGAACGTAATAAGAGATCAAACTTAATAAAACTCGTAGATCAATATCGGTACCGCAACACCATACAACCAACGCAACGTCTACTGTGTACAGATTGCTCAAAAAGTTGAAAACTAACCAGTCGGTTTTACAGGATATTCAGTAAGCATGGGATCCCTGCAGATACCTCGATAGCTCAGTTAGTAGAGCGGCACTGGACATGTATCCCAGAGGGCGTGGGTTTGAGTCCCACTTGAGTCAGGGATTTTTCTCCTTCTGCTCTTAGGGCGTACATTTACACTCAAACACTTCAACTTTCCTTATTTCTTCTCTAAAATAGCATCATAGGGAAGCAACCCTCCCTCTCCCGGGAAAGGGTGGGGCATTAATTATTATTTTGTAAAACCCTCTTTTTTCATATTACCTTTCATTTTTGCCTGAACGTCCAATTTCATTCCCTCTCTAATGACAGGCTCAGTCTTTGCTTTAGGATAAACCACGCAGTAATAATCTCCAGCGTGTTCTGGTTTTACGTTGTCAATACTTAACTTCGTTCCACCCATTCCTTGGGCAATTGTTTTATTGTGCCTTTGTATTTCTACTGATGGTCTTGGTTTTCCTTCAGCATGACACGAGATGCTTGTTGTGTTTCCCTCTTTGGCCCTGATATATTTCAACCAGTGTTTTATTCTGGCACGTTCTAGTAAAAACATAGTAAGTTTTAAGTAAAGACGTAAAATTCCTGGCCTCAGTTCCTGAAAGAGCCCAAATACCATCACTAAATAATTCAGGATCAAACCATTCATTTTAATACTGGATTAGGGAAACGACAGACTGTAAAGAGGATCACGTGGCCTAAATTCCTCGTGCCTTGCGTTGCTCACGTTTGGCAAGAGTAACCTTTCACGTTTACGGCAAATGTGACTGAAATGATCTGACGTATAAACGGCAACGCCAGATGCGACAAACAAAATGAAACAAAACAAAACAAAACAAACAAACAAAAACAACAAACTAAAAAGGTCAATTTTAATTTTCCGCGTGATTTTCTCCTAAACTAGCCGTTTCTAATAGAAAGTGAAATGCTGCGAGCAGAAAACAGCTGGTGTATCTACGTTAGCAGAACTGTTCCCCTAAAACTCACGAAAGTACACCGCTTTGTCTGATATATCAAATCTCCTGTGCGTTGTGTGACGAACACTGCTAGTTGACCTTCAGTATTGAACTACTGAACATAATTCTCCAGGTTCAGTGTCGGACACACACAGTTCAAAATATTTAGCACTTTGAGTAAATTTATTAAAAAATTGGGGGTAGCTCATCACCCTTCCTCGCAGCCAAGTGCTGAATTACGAAGGGCGCAGCTCAACGTGATCGAGTCGAAGGTTTACAAGGGCGCTTTCATTACCAGACAATTGAACAATCACACATTTACATACAAATTTACATACACATACACGTAGCAGCCACCATACGACCCATGTCTGCGGATCACGGAGATCACGGTTTTTCAAACAATCACAAACGGCTAGCGATGGCAATGATTATAAAACTAACTGACTACGACAACACAAGTTTTAGAAATGCACAAGTACATTTTATTCACTGAAATATATTGCTTTTTCAAACAATCACAAACAGTGTTAGGAATGATTATAAAACAAGACGCATATCTGCGTGAACTCGGGCTTTCTGTAGTCTACCCTCTGAGTTTTCTTCGTACAAATTTCGGTAACTACTCATGGCTGTTCGCCACAGTCGTTCTTCCTTGTATGTAGATGGCTACAGCAACACTTTGATTGGGCTTTGTTTTGCATGTAGTCGCTTGAGGTAATATGCTGTTTGAACATCATTAATTTTCCCCCCTTTCATTTCAACATTACATTGTTATGTATACTCTTAAAATAGTGTACCAGGCTGTCAATTGTTGATACTTCAAGAAGCACACATGCACCTTGAGAGTGGCTTCTACCATATAAATCTCTTGCATGAGAATCAAATATTTTAAATTTCATACTCACCATACCCTGGATACCGGGGTGGCTTGTCGTCTTCCGTGGTTAGTTAAAAGAGTCGCGAAGCGACGAGAAATTGATTCGCGAAACGAAGATGGTCGAGTCGCTAAGCGAATTCTACCAAACTAACTAAAATATAGACAAAATTTCCTACGAAATCTTAAATCGTAAAACTTCTCAAACCTCTGGCACCGATATTACCTTGGGCCATGTGCGACAAATGCAGACTACAGACCAGAAAAATTCGATTGGCCAGTAGTAAATAAATGGATAATCAAAACAATAAATACATGCATGAATAAATAAATAAATAAATAAATAACAAAATAACTAAAACCATGTACCGGCGTTACGATTATATGGTGACCTCAAAGGTCACACATTGTTGCAACACACTGCTGTCCTGCATTTTAACATACATTAAAAAACTAATTAATAATTCATAAGGCAAACACAATGAAAATCGCCACCGTGACGAGTGCCTTTATATCTGATAAAGATTCGGCCAAATTTACATCAACTTTAACCTCGATTTTCTCCAAGATAAATGAAGATATTTTTGATTTTCTTTTAGAGAATAACTCTAATATGCGTTGGAGTTTTTTAAGCCGTATAAAGAACTCGAGATCGTGTTTTATCGGTATAAAGATCCTCGCCTACGGCTCGGATCTTTATATCCGATAAAACACTCTCTCTCGTTCTTTATACTATACTTGAAGCAGGACCAGGATACTCTTCACATAATGATTCGCTACGTGGCTCTGACTCTTGTAAAAACTCATAGGTTTATTACATGAAAACAATGACAAATACTGACTAGCTTTATGTTTTAACTTCATCATACGATGATGAATTTAAGCACAAACTTTCCTTTATTTTCTTCATTTTTTAGCTTTCAAATAACAATATAATTTGGATGACTTAGGTATAGTTGAACGAATACGTTCGTAAACAAACTCTCTAACTTCTCTGCTCTTCTTCTTCAGACGCTCCATAGTTCATAATGGTATTCTACTTGGTTCACGATCGCGTTTAAATACTCGACGGTGCTTATGAATTCATACGCTTTACATTAGATAACTCATTTGATATAGCATGGTTCTTGACAGGTTCACTCGGAAATGTTCGCTCCTGATCATGATCTCTCATTAAGTACGCGGACTGACCCGTTCCGAAAACGCTCGAATGACATCTTTTTGTGTGGGCCTACGGCGACCAGCGTGTGTATTTCTATGTAGTTTGAGCGTATTTGAAAACATATTTACCCGTAAATTTGATAGCGACCACTTCGACAGTTCATCCGCCATGATTTCCAAATATATGCTTTGCTTATTTCCAAGCATGCGCTTTACTATCTGCACGCATGCGCTTTACCTACTAGACTGCGATTTGTGACTGAACGACAATGAAGCCCAATTTTAAACTCGGGCATTCCACAGGAAGCCCGAGTAACTAGACGCACACGTGCGTTCACTCGTGCCCCGGGAGCCCTTCAGTGACCGGCCCCGTGCGTACTCTTCCCCGAGCCGTTTCACGCATTCTTCACTTAACCGTAACATAATAAAGACCTTTTTTGACCTTTTTAGAGAATATCTGATTAGTCAATTTGTCTGTCAGCAGATTAGTGTTTGCCTTTATCCCAACATGCAAAAATATACCAGTTTATTCAACTTTTTATTTCACTATATATCTCAATTGTTTGCTGTAAAGACTTCCTACAACGACGTTTTTGACACAATAACAAATCGTGTATTTTTTCGGCGTTCATGTTTCAGATGTTTTATCTATTACGTGACCAAACGCATCAGGTCAAATAGAGCCTTGATTCCATGAAAATATATAAATAAATTGTCTGGCCAGAATTGTGTTAAAATTCATTACAAAAACGTCTCAAGATCTCTTGAATTCTTGAATGAAAAATATAATTGACTTGCCTCTATATGCGTTCGTTTAGCAACATGTAGGGTGAGAAATTCGTAGATTTCCAGCTCAAAGGAATTGCTACGAGTCGCGAGAGCTTCAGTTTTCAAGTACTCCATCGGAGTTCGATATTTGGTCAAAGTATTGGAGATCAAGCTCAAAATAACAGCCCACTCTGAAGCTCTTATAAGTGTCTAGGTATATCTCGAGTTAAAAGCTCCATTTTCTATTGTCTCACTGCTGGAAAAGCCTGTCTTTGAAAGCCATTTTTTGGGCTGTCCGCCATCTTGCATTCCTAAAGTTCCTGACTGGCGTTCACTTCGAAGACCTTCGAAGAGTTCGCACTCGCTCAAAGGTGATGAATGAAGGGCATTGTTTCTTGCGCTCTTAACCAATCAGGAACTGTGACACGTGACCGGTTGCGCAAGAATGCCGCATTCTCGTGGACGACGAGAGGAAAAAAAGAAAAAAAAGAAACATTTGCAGTTTATAACTCGTTCCCGGCCTAAAGGCCTGGGCACGAGTAATTAATTGATTAAAGTTTGTTTAGTAAAGGATGTGTATCGCTCCCTGGCAGCCATAAAAAGAGTGCTTGATAAATATCTGACACATTATTTGCCTTGTAATGTATAGAGAATGCATAAATATATGTGGATTTAACTGAACTACTGAGAGTAGTCTGCGTAAAGAAAGCAAAATTTCGATTCACCAAAAATTTTAGCGATATCGTGTGGCTTTCTAAAGAGATTTTACCTCTTTGAAGAGGAGAACATTGGAATGCAACTTTATATCGTCTTGCTTCGATCGAGCGTACAACGCGGCGATGAAAAACTCATAAAAGGACATTGTCTTTCCTGAGAAATATCACTAAACAGTTCATGACCTTGCTGAACACTTCCACGAATACAAAGCAGGATTCAGTGGATTCCCGGGTATGATAAATCTGAATAACAACGACAAGTTTAATAGCTAGAAAACAAAGACTCCAATCGCGTGGTTAGCGATCATTCCAAGCATATTTTGATGACGTCACAAATCATCGTTCGCTACATCCCCAAACGTACGTGCCTACCAAGAATCGAGTTCAGAGCCGGTACATAAACATGCCGCGCATGTGCAAGATTAGTGTCGCTGCTCGCTTCGCTCGCAGCAATTAACAGTCCCGTAAAAAAGTTATCTGGTTTTTCGAGAAACGGGTCCAAATAGATGCCAAATTAAAACGCAAAGAAAGCAAAGGGAACTAAGACCCCGTCCACACGTATGCGTTTACGTTTGTAAACGCATACTTTTTTATGCGTTTAGGCCTTCCGTCCGCACGAAGACGATGAAAACGCTCACCGTAAACGCATAAATTCGAAAACGCTCTCCAAAGTGGATAAATTTGAAAACGACTAAAAAGCGTTTACGTGTGGACACCCGTAAACGCATACTTCCGAAAACGCTGACGTCACAATATCATTCAATACCTGCTTAGTCAAGCGTTTAACATTGTTTTCGAGTTGAAGCGTTTACGTGTGGACGAGTCTAACAGCATAGAAATGTATACGTTTACTAGCATCAAGTTGTTCGTGTGATGCCGCTTTAAACGGCCATCGTTTTCGTGTGGATGCAAATACTTTTATGCGTTTACAAACGTAAACGCATACGTGTGGATGTGGCCTAAAGCTACTTACCACGGCGATCAAGTTTCAGCCAGCTTTGCAGCGGATTTACGTAGGAATAAATAAACACACTGACTCCGTACATCTTCAAGTCCGCTTCAGTCAGGTTAAAGAGCGTTATCTCAGCAGCACAGTTGGAGCACTGATTGGTGAGATTGCCGTGGTAGTCAACTTTGCTTCTGTGGGATTCTCTCTTCAGTACTGCAGATCCACGAACAAGAAGAATCTTGTTGCTTACAAAGCCAGGTGCTTTCCATTCTCCAAAAAGAAATTCACGATCTTTTCTGAGATCGTAACAGATCTGTAATCTTTCATTGGTTTTAGCATAAAGCCACTCCAGTGTAATGTTTTGTCCTATGTCACAGTATACCACTGGGTCAGGTTTAGCAAGCAAGCGATAAGCACTGACTGAGGCTGTAGAAAAAAGGGTTTCAACAGTTATTAATCAGTGTTATTTTTGGGTTGCATGTGACGTCACGGCAGCCAGTTTGGTGAACTTCAACAACAAAATTCTCATTAGCATCTATTGCTTGTTCATCCAACATGGCTACTGCTTCTTTGTCTTTTGATTCCCAACAAAGGAATGGATGAAACCCAGCAATTGCTATGCTTTTACACACAAAAGGCATAACGTGAAACGTTGCATGACAAATCTTCTGATAAAAAGCAGTTCGTAATCAACAAAGAATGTGGCTTTCACTTTCATTTTCGAAAGGTTTAAATTTTATGATAAAATTGCGAAAAAATGCGGAAGAAAAAGAAAACCTCATTTTGTTATGAAATCACAAAAAATCATTTTCGAATGGTAGTACTCAGTTAATATTTCATTTTGCAATTGGATGACCCCGACATGTTCGATGTAAATATTTTGAATTCAATAAAACCGAGTTGTGTATACACCTATTTCAAAAAAGGTTGTCACCGCTAAGAGCGATAGGCGATAGGTAATAGGTCATTCCAAGACCGCAAAGCACTATTGATTTCTAATTGATTTACATATGAATAGCCAAATATTTGATGGAAGAGTTAAAGAAAGATTTAGGATGGCTTAATTAAGAAATCAATAGTGCTTTGCGGTCTTGGAATGACCTATTACCTATTGCCTATCGCTCTTAGCGGTGACAACCTTTTTTGAAATAGGTGTATGTCTATATCTGATTCATCGACCCAAACACATGCCGATTACACCAAAGTTCTCAATAACAATATCCATCATTGTTGCCAGTTACTTGTTCAGGTATTGTTGGATGGCTGTTCAAACACTGTTCAAAAGGACCCAAATCATAGTTCTTGTATTACACTTTGGTGAAAACAGAAAAAAAGCCGAAAAAGAAATGTTGGACATTGTTGTCTCAAAGCACTGTCAAACGCAACCAACATGTTCGAAAAGAGACAAAAATAAGCGGTGAATAGGCTAATCATATTTTCGATACTCCAAAAAGCTGTGAGCCAACAATGTTGGAAGTTGATGGCCAACATTGTTCGGAGCGTTTGCTCAGAGCTTATAGATCCTGTATTACAACTATTCCCTTCCCTCTGTTGATATCGATGTTAATATCTATAATTTGGCTATATATGGTCACAGCCGGGCCCATGACCCTAAAATAACACGAAACGATATATGTAGCCTGTGTTCAAGCAGGCCTACTCTGGGATCTGATCTCGCCTTAACCCGCTGCGGGTTTCAGCGAGTTTTGGCGGGTTAAGGGAAACTGGCCACTCTAGAGCTATGCGGGTTATGGTGAGTTTAGGCGGGTTTAAGCGAGTTAATGGAAACTGGCCCTTTCAGAGCTCTGTGAGTTATGGCGAGTTTGGGCGGGTTAAGGGAAACATAACCTACTCTGGTAACAGTGCATAATATATAATGGTTCACAATAGCATAATACCATAGCATAGCACAGCATACTATGAGATGGGTACACTATGGTATAATGCTATAGCATAGTACATTATACTATGAGATGGGTTCACTATAGTATAATACTATAGCATAGCACAGCATACTATGAGATGGGTACACTATGGTATAATGCTATAGCATAGTACAGTATACTATGAGATTGGTACACTATTGTATAATGCTATAGCATAGTACATTATACTATGAGATGGGTTCACTATAGTATAATACTATAGCATAGTACAGTATACTATGAGATGGGTACACTATGGTATAATGCTATAGCATAGTACATTATACTATGAGATGGGTTCACTATAGTATAATACTATAGCATAGTACAGTATACTATGAGATGGGTACACTATGGTATAATGCTATAGCATAGTACATTATACTATGAGATGGGTTCACTATAGTATAATACTATAGCATAGCACAGCATACTATGAGATGGGTACACTATGGTATAATGCTATAGCATAGTACAGTATACTATGAGATGGGTACACTATTGTATAATGCTATAGCATAGTACATTATACTATGAGATGGGTTCACTATAGTATAACACCATAGCATAGTACAGTATACTATGAGATGGGTTCACTATGGTGTAATGCTATAGCATAGTACAGTAAACTATGAGATGGATACACTATGGTGTCAGTAATGCTAGAGCGCATATACAGTAAACTATGAGATGGATACACTATGGTGTAATGCTATAGCATAGTACAGTAAACTATGAGATGGATACACTGTGGTGTAATGCTATAGCATAGTACAGTAAACTATGAGATGGGTACACTATGGTGTAATGCTATAGCATATATACAGTAAACTATGAGATGGATACACTATGGTGTAATGCTATAGTAATGCTATAGCATATATACAGTAAACTATGAGATGGATACACTATGGTGTAATGCTATAGCATAGTACAGTATACTATGGGATGGGTACACTATGGTGTAATGCTATGGCATAATACAGTATACTACGAGATGGGTACACTGTGGTGTAATGCTATAGCATAGTACAGTATACTATGGGATGGGTACACTATGGTGTAATGCTATGGCATAGTACAGTATACTACGAGATGGGTACACTGTGGTGTAATGCTATAGCATAGTAGAGTATACTATGAGATGGGTACACTATGGTATAATACTATAACATAGTACAGTATACTATGAGATGGGTTGTTGACCCCATTTGAAATCCATTGTTTTTTTGGCCTCCAATTAATTTGATTTTCCTTTCAAAAAATCAGCCCGACACGAAAGAATTT
This sequence comes from Telmatactis stephensoni, assembly GCA_029948255.1. Lineage (NCBI taxonomy): Eukaryota > Metazoa > Cnidaria > Anthozoa > Actiniaria > Isophelliidae > Telmatactis > Telmatactis stephensoni. Next base: position 156,645 of record JALIZF010001468.1, on the reverse strand, counting down.
GTAGCCAATTTCTGTGTATCGCAGGCAGATTCTCCTTTTTCCTGAACAAAGCTTGTTAAAGTATCAGGCCAACAATCATAAAGTGCAAATTAGCCTTATAGCATAATACAGTATACTATTAGAGGGGTACATAGTGTGGTGTTAACACTAGTATCATAGTGGTCACAAAGCAGCTCCATCGGGGGGACAAAACAAAAGGCTTTTTTTGCTCTTGAGAATCAAAATTCATTGATTTGTCCCCCAGACAGAGTTGAATCCCAACATGCTGCAAGGGGTCTATACTTTGAGATGGGTACACTATGGTCTGATACTATAACATATGATATAGGACAGCATGTACTATTAGATTGAATGAGTGAGAAATACATTTGTTTTTTGTTTTACCTCACTTCCCTTGCCTATTTAATAATATTTCGTTACTTTTTAGAAAGCAAAGAATACAAATATCCCCGTCCTACTAGGCTTCCAGATCAATTTTCCAGATCACAACGTATCGGGGCCCCGCAGAGTCATGGTTCCATAAATTGGTTTGTGACGTCACAGTGCGTCGTGTAAATAATCATATAAATGACTTGAAATGCCACACAGATATATAAGAAAGTCAAACACAACAACAACAAAAATTGTTCATTTATACACAGTCGATTTTTTCGATGACAATGCTAAATAATTATAGGTTTTTGTCAGAGTTTCTGTGTCCTTGGGCTATCTGTGCCGGTAAATTGTTGGGGGGACTGGGTAGAACAACATTTCAAAATGGCGGCAAAGAAGGTAAAGTCTTTTTATTTTGCATTGGTTTGCATTGGTTTGCTTCCTTGTATTAAACAAGAAAAGACAACAATTAACAATATTCTGGTAAGCAAACCCTTAACGTATTGCAGTTGTTGTGCACTTGACTTAATAGAAGAAATGCTACAATGCCTTGCACCTAGTCTTTACTTTTGTACTAGTTTACGTAAACTAAGTTATTTATTTCACGAGGTTTTTGACTTCTCTCTAGGGATTAAGTAAACGAGTATCTACACCGTTTTGAAGGCCATGCACTGATGAAATCAGTGAAAATAACTGTTTGTCTTAATATCTCAATTCAAACTCCCATAACTGTAAGTGAATTTTTAAAACATATAATGCATTAGAGTGATGGCACTTAATCCGTGAAATAGGTATTAGTCTAACAGACATTAGTAGACACTATTTCTATTGTTTTCTTTTGTTATGATAAGGCTATTAGACATTGACAACTAATAATATTTTGTTTCACAGGCTAAGTGCTCTCACTCTATTTTTCATTTATTATTGTTAGTTTTAAACACAACCTCTAGGTAGACCAAACTAATAGCTACTAGTGTTTAGTAATTTAATCAATGAAATAAGGGTCTACTAGTGTCTATCAGTCTTCTAACTATTCAATGGGTTTTTTATAGTAACTCAATATTGACACTTTATCCAATATTGAGGTACTTTAAAAAACCCATTGAATAGTTAGAAGACTGATAGACACTAGTAGAGCGATAACACTAAAACCGACGGTGAAATAACTTAGCAACTAAATAGAGACAAATAGTAGCAAAACCCTTTGTTTTCTATTGTTTCATTAGTACTATTTGTACTTTTTAGTTAGTACTTGTTTCACGGTTTTAGTGTTATCGCTCTAGACCCTTATTTCATTGACTAAATTACTAATAAACACTAGTAGCTATTAAGTTGTGTTGCACATGCAGGTTTTTAGAAACCACTCCATAACTGCTTATTTTCTAATTTCTATTTTCTGATTTCTAAATGTTCAGGGGAACTGACAGGTACATGAGGTACCTCTTGCAGTAGCATAATAATTATTTATGAGACTTATTAAATTAAGAGTAGTGGTTAAGGCTAGTTAAGGGAATTTACTGACTTTGGGTGTAGCGAGTTAGTGTGGGTTTTGGCGGGTTAAGGCGGGTTAAGGCGGGTTAAGGGAATTTCTTCATGTTGGGTGTGGTGAGTTAGTGCGAGTTAGGGCGGGTTTGGGCGGGTTTGGGTGGGTTAAGGCGAGATCAGATCCCAGAATAGGCCTTCAAGCTTTCTTAATACAATAAAAGTGTGTGGATGTTGTTTTATGTGAACTGATTCAGTTAGGTTATAGATCCCAAATACTAAGACCTTTCTTGACTTGAACCAAAAAGAACCAGCGTTTTCATAAAGCCTGGTTTCCATATGATCACCACGATCACTGCGATCGCTGGAGTTGTGTTTCCGTGTTTCCATTTGATCGCTGCGATCGCCGAAACACGTTTTTGGGCGATCCTGGTGATCGTAGCGATCGTATAGCGATCAAATGGAAACCAGGCTTAACACGAGTCACTACTCAGTGCAGGTCGTGACAACTGCCCAACTCATTGTAGCTCTCGATCTCTAGGCGAAAGTCGTATGCAAGCTGTATTTTCATAAAGTCATGCTAAACACATACGGCACTGAAACATTTCTAGCACTGAGTTAATCAAGTAAGTAAAGAAGTCCAGTCTAATTTTCAGAACTGATAAAGACAATGTTTATATACGATATAGAACGCGGATAGAACGCATGGTTCAAGCTGCCCGAGAGTTTTACCTGTAGTGACACAAATATTGCAAATCAGTATGACAAGAATCAACACTGACGTCGATATCCTTGCTTTAGGTGAATGGCGTTTTCCTTGAGTTGAAGCCATGATTTTCCAGAAAACTGATGTTCTTGAAGGACAATGACAAATTTTTGCGCCTTTTCAAGTTCCTGAGATCAATTACCAAAATTAAATTCCGGGAAATGCCATGCCTTAATTTTTCGCGGAATTGTTTGATAAATCAAATATACAATGAAATTGTAAAACGTACAATCCCATAAAAAAATGCTCATCATTTCAGTAATAGAGACTCTGATAATAATAGTCATTCCTTTATTGATTTTTGTTAATACCTAGCAAATAGAATAAAATGTAGCTACAATTGTAGCTTCGCAAATACATCATGTTCATGCGTGACGGAAGACATGCAGACAATTGGTTGTGTTACTTCCAAGAAACAGCGGAACAACAGCTATTCTGGTCACGCACAAAGTAGTTCAAGACGGGGCTCCGGGGAACAAAAGAATATATTATATAGGATTACTTCATTGTTTCCCCGGGGTCTCGATCGTCTGTAATAGTCCATTTTCAAATTACTAGAGACCGCTGAGCTTCCTGACAAAAGGCGCATTTACACAGCGTTAGCCTCGAGTCAACGTACCGGTGAGATAAATGCAGAAATTGTTGATTAAGAACAACACAACAATCGAGTATATTTCCATGGGTTTTCTTGAAAAGGAGGCTAATCTAATCTCAATCCTTTGTATGTGTAAGGTGAAGCATATATATCTCGGAAATGGAGTAATTTGGCGTGACCGTAACATGAATTGGTATCCAGGAAAGGTAGCTCAGGGGCGTAGCGAGGACCTTGGATTTTTTGTTCCTTTTGATGGGGGGAGGGGGCCGGAGGCACCCATGCAGGCACCCAGAATAAAAAGTAGACAAAACACTTATTATTTTAAAAACACTTTGACAATTAAAGGTACACCAATATGGCGGCCCCATACATTCTTACCAACAACAAGCCCACATTCAAACATTTGTATCTTCGTGGTGAAAAGCTCTTTTGGCTCAATATTTTCTAGAGTTGCAAAGATTTAGTTGTTCTTTGAGGTACAAGTATTTTTATTTTATTTGATGCTCTGAAACCGACTTTATTTTTCTCGATGACGTCAGTGAAATCGATCTATATGTAAATATGTTTATTAATGACTAGACGTCTTTTCATCTGGACGACCTTTTTGAGAATGACTGTATAATATGATAGGTTTCATAATAAAACGCAGTCAAGGACTGCATGGGCTTCTGTTATTATTACCGCTACAAAATTGCGTTGTGTGACGAACACTGCTAGTTGACCCCTTCAATATTGAATCACAAATCATAATTCTCCAGGATCAGTGTCGGATACAGGCACAGTTCAAAATATTTAGCACTTTAAGTAAAGCAATTTTTCAAACCGAATAACAAAGGGCTAGCGTTGGCAATGCCTTAAAACTAACTGATTTTAAAAAGCTAGTTGTACGTTGCATCATGGTGAAAGTGATACCACATTGTCTACAGTATTTGATGCTTTAGATCAAAGGAATGATAAATAAAATTCCATCACATACAAAGTTTAAAATTTTCTTTCATAGGCCGGTAACCAAATATATTGCAGAGATTCTCAGCGCGACCTGACTTCATACTATGAGAAAATTCGTAGATTTCCAGCTCATAGGAAATAGTCTTAATTGCGAGGGCTTCCCAGTTTCAACGGTACCTCCAGCTAGAGTTCGATATTTGGTCAAAATATTGGAGATGAAGCTCAAAATAACACTCCATTCTGAAGCTCTTATAAGTATATAGGTATATCTCGAGTTAAAAGCTCCACTTTACTTGTCTTACTGCCTGAAAGCTATTTTCACAATAGTATAAAAACATTCTAAAGCACATGGAGAAGACGTCTAACGTTGGATTTACGTTGTAATCAATAAATAATCGTAATTGTCGATAAGTAAACGAACACTCACGAAATCATTCGCGTTGTAATCAATAAATAATCGTAATTGTCGATAAGTAAACGAACACTCACGAAACCATTCGTGAAATTAGCGGAGTCGCTTTTCAGCCAATCCCAAGGTACTACGGACTACTGTGATGTTCGGAGATGTCGATTTTACGCCGAAACCTCTCCGAAAAACGGACTTACATTACATTACATTACTTACACGACGATGACAATAGGCTTCTTTCTTCCTTACGGAAGACAGAAGCCCAAAAATTACATGACGTATCGCCATCCGAAGTTGCATGTCTATTTTTAGATCATGCATAGCACTTCCACGAAACTATTGTAGGTGCTCCGCCCTATTTCCATTTCAGTTTTATGTGACGTTTTATGAACATAAATAGTCAGTGAGGAATGATTTCCTGGAATGGGTGCAACCATCCATGAAAGTACTGATGCAAGCTACCAGAATTCGTCCTAAGATGACTGTAAAGTACCATAATGGCATGGTAGGGAGTCATTTGAAGTAGCATGTATTATTGTTCACTTAGTGAAGACATGAAACCCACGGCACTGTTTGTAAACATACTCATTCTATGCAGTCTTCTGAACCAGACAAAAACAGGTTAGTAATTGATTTAAGAAGGTATTGATAGTTTTGAAGTTTAAATTTGTTCATCAATTAATAATTGAAAATTAGAAGAATATATGCACAACAAGGCAACCTGAGAAAATGGAAATACGTAGGCGTTCTACTTATAGATGTTGGCTTTTTGAAGTCGAAAGTATCTTTAATTTTATTTTCAGACATTTCCTCTTTAAACTGAGGAATAGAATTGATCTACTGAAATACAAAGGGTTAATAAAATCTCTGAGACGAAAAACAATCCTTGATGATTTCCCGGAAAACTGAGTAATACTAGTAAACATCCCCGAGTAACGTGAAACTCTATCATGAAAGTGAATTACTTTTGAATCAAGTAAATGTTTTCATTTATGGTTTTTATGGTATAGAGACTAATTAATTATTCTACGTTTTGGAATCTGAAGGGAGAGAAATTTGCTAATTTTTAAGTTCATGCACCTAGTTCTGACCTAGAAAGCTGCCCCCTGCAGCGTTCCAAGCATTGTAAAGGTTGTCACTTGAGAGGCCTAAAGTTCGAGTGACTCGCGCGCGCGATCGCTGTACGATCGACATCCGGTAAGCATCCTATTACAGCAAATCACATGAGCGTGTAATATAAAGCGCTGGTACGTAAATAGTAATCTATCTGTTCATGCCGCAGTTTTCCAAGAAGGAAATTAAGCTCAAAACGGAAACTATAATTTGTCTCTCGCGGAAATCGTCTGTGCTAGCTTGGCCATCCCTTCTCAATGAGTCAGTAAAAATGAGGAAGAAGAGAGAGCTATCTAGAACGCTATAAAGATTTTGATGGACTCCCGGAGTCAAAATAGAGAAGGGAGAGAGCACAGGGGCAAAATCAAGGTTATCCTTCAAGAGGGGGATGTAACTCTATACCAACTGGAAACCGTCCAGAGGAAATTTGGGAAAAATATTGAGGGAAAACGGCTTAAAGTGGCCTCAGGACGGGAGCACACCCCACAGGTAACCCAGGCTAATTACTTGTAAAGAGACATGTGTAATAAATATGGCTTCTCCTCAACTATACAATTTACCTCTGAAATTGTGGAAATAAAGCTTAGAATTTAAGAAAACAAGTTTACTTACCGTCTCGTCTTGACATTTGTCGATTTTGTGCGTTTTTAAGCCATTTTAGGTACCCCCCTCCCGTTCCCCTACGTAAAAAATTCCAAGGTTGGTCACTTCGCTGAAGATTTTCCCCAAGTCACTCTACTTCAACTCGATTTTTTTGTCCAAAAACGAGGTTTCCTCCAGTTTCAAACACACTAGGCCAAAGAAGAATGTTTAACGATTCCTACAATGTAAGTCATTGCTAAATAACCTCTCTGGAACTGCTTGAAATCGGCCGTTAAATTTCAATAATCAGCCTCCTGGAATGCCGTCTACAGAAAACCTGGACGGAAACAAGGTCGTTACTCCACAGGAAACCCAAAAGCAAACATGATCTCGAAGCTGATTGGTCGAATTTCAACAAGTAAAGAGGGAATTCAAATTTCTAAATATGGGGGAGTGCGAAATTCGACCAATCAGCTTCGAGATCATGTTTGCTTTTGGGTTTCCTGTGGAGTAACGACCTTGTTTCCGTCCAGGTTTTCTGTAGACGGCATTCCAGGAGGCTGATTATTGAAATTTAACGGCCGATTTCAAGCAGTTCCAGAGAGGTTATTTAGCAATGACTTACATTGTAGGAATCGTTAAACATTCTTCTTTGGCCTAGTGTGTTTGAAACTGGAGGAAACCTCGTTTTTGGACAAAAAAATCGAGTTGAAGTAGAGTGACTTGGGGAAAATCTTCAGCGAAGTGACCAACCTTGGAATTTTTTACGTAGGGGAACGGGAGGGGGTACCTAAAATGGCTTAAAAACGCACAAAATCGACAAATGTCAAGACGAGACGGTAAGTAAACTTGTTTTCTTAAATTCTAAGTTTTATTTCCACAATTTCAGAGGTAAATTGTATAGTTGAGGAGAAGCCATATTTATTACACATGTCTCTTTACAAGTAATTAGCCTGGGTTACCTGTGCACACCCCCAGCACCCTCCCCTAAATCCATCCCTGGGACATAAGTGGGAGCTACAATCCGCGCAAATTTCAATTGACACACTTTCGAAAAAATGGTCAAAACTCTACGTTTATGAATTGTTACTTTTTCCCCCTCGCCCCCTAAGCAATGTTGTCCACTATAGCTAGTCAGATTCCAGGGTGGGGGAGTTTTCTCACCTCAACATTGAATAGGGCTAGGGGGAAATGACTGAATTAAACAAACTTAGTTGCCAGTGAGGATAAATTTAGTAAGATACATCATTTTCTTCCACGATTAATGTGTCATTCAAAAAGGCGCTGATGACAAGGAAATAGTACATTGCATGTTGTACCAAGAAACTACTTTTATCTTTACAGCCAGCCCTTTTGTTTCGCGTCCTCCTGACACAGCGGCAGTACCGGAAGGCAGTGATGTGGTTTTTGTCTGGAAATACAAGTTCTCACAAAACAAAAAGCCCCGTGAAATATTGTTTGGTACTTGGAAAAAGCCTGGTTTTATCAAGAATAAAATCGTAAATATGAAGCTACCTAAACAATCTGGTTCAAATCCAAGTTCACAGGTAATTAGGCCTTGTTTACATCAAACTATGATACTATCTAAATGTTTTATTATTAAATATATGGTTAATTCGTGCGCGCGCCGTGTTATCTCCCAGGAAAAATTTTCTTTTTATTTTACACAAATAAAATAGAAGCTGCAGCTTCTAAGCAGACGTCTGTTCTATTCTGGGGTCCGTTATTAAATTTCCTCAATGAAGCAGATTTTATTATTATTCTCTAAACGTTTTCACTCAGCAAATGTTTTTGCGTTTTGTTAATTGGCCGAGAAAGAGATTGACATTGCGCGGTGTACTGTCCTTCCTAAAAAGGACATCCTACAAAAAAATCCGTCTTTTCTGAGAATCCTGACGATTCTAACTTCTGAGAAGTTTTCCTTGGCAAGGTTTTTGACAGCTTCATTTGTTCCTGTGTAGGGAGATAAGATTTTTTGAATTTCATGGAAGTTTTTCTTGGCACTTTGATTCATCGATTTCCGTTTGTACATGCATTTGTTAATTGAAGTGTTTCTCGGAAAGTTTTTGGTGCTTTAGGTCTAACTATTGGAAATGGGCAGAATGTTGGAAATTAATAGTTGGAAACAGGTTAGACATTTGCTAGTAATTGCAATTTCCAACTGTTATAGAAATGATCAGAAATTGCCAGTGCGTGTTATACAAAAAGCAAACGAATGAATGAAAAAACGAACTGCCAAAATTTAATTTTGGAAGAAAACCGCATGCGGTTTGGGTCATTTACTATATGACGCGCGCTACCGTGGCCACCCAACATAACTTATTTGCTAGCTAGCCAATCAGTTGTGATCCACATTCATCTCACGTGCGAAGTAGTAGTGTGGCCGGGCCTTTCTTTAATTTTCATGTTTTTCAACGTTTCCTTATCATAACGATATGCATGTAAAGTGCAAAAAACTGCCAGGAGTTTTGAAGGGTTTTAAGCTAATTTTTAAAATTTTTCTCCCACTATACATAAAAGAACTAGTAAAAGGGGAGATAAAGAGAGAGAAAAAAAGCTCAAAACCCTTCAAAACCAGAAAAAAGCATACAAACACATTAAAAAGATAATATTTACTACATAATAGGGAGAACAAAATTTTATTCCACGAGGATTCGATTCCGAACCCTTACATTTGCTTTATATTGCTTTAATTATACGCTGATGTTACGCGCTGCTCTAAATGATTGCCTGGGATACCTGTGGTATAAAGAGGTCAATTCAGTGGCCACGGTTGGACGCGTCGCACAGGTTCTAAGGAAATTTCCCTTCATGTTTTTGTTTGTCAGATAAATCCTTCTCACCAAAACCGCCTGACGTGTACAGGAGTCCTAGACAACCCAGGAACTCTAAACATAACCTTGTATAAAGTTACTCGTCAAGATTCCAGCTCCTATGGAATTCAGATATATCTTAAGACAACTGGTGGAGTCTTTTATTCTCCATTGACGGATTACGTCTCATTGGTCGTTTACAGTGAGTAGAGGGCGATCGTGTCGAGATCAAAGAAGTGAGGGCACTGAGCTCAAGGTGGCGGCCCAGAGGATGAACGAAAACAGCACGAGAGAAAGGCTAATTGAAAATATCACAAGAAACCAAGGTTGAAAGAAAAAAAAGAAAGAAAAAAAAAAAAAAAAAAAAAAAAAAAAAAAAAAAAAAAAAAAAAAAAAAAAAAAAAAAAAAAAAAAAAAAAAAAAAAAAAAAAAAAAAAAAAAAAAAAAAAAAAAAAAAAAAAAAAAAAAAAAAAGAAAAAAAAAAAAAAAAAAAAAAAAAAATAGAGAGAAGGATAGTCCTCAACCTCAAAATGCGTGAATGAATGTGATATGATCGAAGAAGTAATAACAGCATACTCAACGCACACTGACACTCCCTTGTTTTTCCACCAAGAAAATAAGATAAATGTTTGTTTTGCTAATGCTCATTCCCACTGGCGAAAAACACTTTACTGATGAAACTGAGCTTTACCATATCTATAAAACATGCTCGAGTCTGATCGCTTGTGATTTTTTAACGCTCTAGTTTCACCAAGAATAAACTACACAACAAAAAGCGTCATAGCACAAGATGGAGCAACCACAACATTGACATGTGAAGCAAGTGGTTACCCGGCGCCAGAGATCACGTGGTATCAAAAAGGCCACACTCAACAAAACTACACTTATTTGTCCACGTCAGCAAATGTTTCTGTTAGAGTAGGTTTGCACACGGAGGGATTTTATCTTTGTAAGGCAACGAATGAATATGGATATGATGAAGCAATAGTTAATTTAACAGTGAAAGGCGGTAAGCACCTTTGTAAAGCTAGAGTCTTAACTATGGAATCTTAAATGACAAATAATTGTATTTCAAAGCTGTTTTAAAAAATGATACTGTTAGTTAAAAGTCAAAAAAATAGTTGAGAGTTTATAGTATCTTCAGGAAGGATATCTGAATTCTTCATCCCTTGTAGGGAAGGATTCACGAAGTGACTACGAAGGAGGTGATTGTTGTGATCATGAGATCCTATTACTAATCGTGAGCTCACAAACAGGGTCAAACAGTGGCAGTCTTTCTTTCTTTCTTTCTCCCTCCCTCCCTCCCTCTCTATCTTTCTTTCCTCCTTCCTTCCTTCCTTCCTTCCTTCCTTCCTTTTTCTCTCTCTTTCGTCCAGCCTTTTTCTTTCTTGCTTTTTCTTCCTTCCTTCCTTGTTCTTTCTTTCTTTCTGTTTCATACTTTCTTTACTCAATAAAATATTAATTTTCTAATATTCTCGACTTACGTATGCAATACCTCACTGAACAGCACCTCCAACAAGCCCTCATGTTATTGCCAAAGTAGTCGAGAATGATTCAGTGCAACTGTTTTGGAGAGAAACAAAGCGTCCTCGCTACAAAATCCTCATGTACACGATATGGGTCAAGAAAGATAGATTTCCATGGAAAACCATCAATTGCACAGCAACCAAATATACTGTACGATTGTGGGGGGTAGGCTGGTATGAGATTGGTGTCACGGCCTGGAATCGGTGGGGAGGAAGCAAGGTAGAAGGCAACAAAACAATAATGATATCAGTGATGAATGTCTCAACAGGTGTACCACAAGATAACATGACTGCAGGAACTGATGACAATGCTACAGGTTAGCACGTCTTGAAACGAGGCGAAGACTTGTGCGAATGTGCAAAGAATCATGGATTTGATCTAAGTCGGCCATCTTTGATCGCTGATTTGTGGAGAAATTTAAAGTGTTCAACACACAAATTTTCACTCAAAATAGCTAAGGAATGTATATTTTTGGTGAATCTGTGCTCTATCTGTCTGCCTGCCTGCCTGTCTGTCTGTCTATCTGTCTGTCTGTTCTGCTGTCTGCTGTCTGCTGTTTGTCTGTTGGTCGGTCGATATCGCGCGGTTGGTCGGTTAGTCTCTCTGTCTGTCTATATTTTCGAGTATTTAGATAAACTCACGCGTCTCTTGTTTCGTCTCTAAAGGGCTTCCTCCTCCCCGCATCACAGTAAAGAAAGTTGCAACAGAGAAAATCACGACTCCTAACTTGATGACACATCTTCTCATTTTGATCATTGTGACGGTTTTCGTCACGTTGTTATTCACAGTGGTTATCATCATTGTTTGCAAGCAAAGGAAACGTAAAGGTTGGTAGATTCGATAGAATAGCTGGCCCTTCCTCAGGCCCTCGGTTTGATTTCCTTGCCCCATGTAACGGAATCCAAGAGGATTCCGGATTCCGGATTCTGGATTCTGGATTCCAGATTCCTCCCTTTCAGGTTTGTCTTTGGTATTCCGTTTAGTGGGGTATGAAAAAACGGAAATTCTATTTGTATGACACCGGTCTTGAAACACAAGAGATTTACTGTCATAGAGCAGATTTCGTATGACTGTGAGAACGGCACAGTCATGACACGGCACGGTTACGGCAGGAATTTCGAATGTTTTTATAGACATTCACAGCACTGACACGGGCACGGCACAGCGCGGTCCGTTTCACACTCCTGTGAAATCTACTCTAGCTCATGGTGTGTACGGGTGCCAGGGAGGGAGGGGGGTCATTCGAAGAAACGCTGGAAGAGTAAAGAGCTTTTAAAATACCTTTTATTACTGTCACAAGTTGCAATATTTTTGAATTGCAAAAAGGCAAAGTTCGGTCTACTAGCTCTTTGCAGCAAAATTTTGCAACTTGTAACAAGAAAATAGGGTTTTTACGGCATATCTTGGTTTTCACGATTTTTGTTGTCCCTATCACCACGCCTTATCCTAAAATATGAATTTGATAAAACCATTTTATCTTCGCTTCTTCTTCCTACAGGGAAAGTCAGGAACCAGAGGTAGGCTCAATGCATCAGTCTAAAAACCCGTTACGTATGGCTAATGGACCATTTCACAGTTATATCTTGCTGAGCGATAGCCTCGACTGTGCGTAAAGCCCCTTACAATGCAAGCGACCCCAACAATTAACACAACTTCGCCAATCAGCTACCAGCATCACCCAGTAAGGTGTGCAAAGGAAGCTCGAGTAATCATGTTTGCTTGCAACTGAACTAAGCCACCTTCATAATTTTGGCCACCTGCTCGTTTGAATTGACAACTGCAACGCAGATCTAGACTCGGTCTACCACAGGTAACAATGCTGGGCGTTTTTGGCCAAATATTGGTTGTGATTGAGAACGTTTCCACGAGGCATATTCTTTGGAGTTTTGCTAACAGTGAAAAGGCATGAAATGAACATGAGTGAACTAGGGACGTGGGGATTAACAAAGCAAACACTTTCAGCGGACGTGGCCTTTGATTATCCTCATAAGACCTTATAAAAACACTGATGTACATGTCAAAAGAAAGAGGATTTGTATCAATGCTTGGTCAACGTTAACCTTGATGTCATAAGCATTTTGGCAACTGTGAAAAGTTTTTTGGTCAAATCTAATTCGCATCTATGGGATTCCCAAAACGTTGCAAACGAAATATCACCTTTTATATTAAATGCACAGGAATTATCAAATGCTTTTTGTGGTCATTAAATCATTTTTCTTTGATTCTTTCTCTCTATTTTCTTTTCTCTAGTTCGAAGGCAAGGTTAAGAAATGATCACGAAGAGGTCCAGGAGTGTGAGCCAGATGAAATTGTAAGCGAAAATAATTAATAATTAAAGTTAAAATACAGCTAGCTTAAACCATATACTTTTGGGGTGAAGTGAATAGTTTTTATTTTTATTTTTATTAGTTTACAAAACAAACAAACAAACAAAAAACATACATGAAAGCGGAAAAAATGGAGAAAGGAATGTAGAAACTATTAATATAAAAAATACAATTGAATGAAGGGAACACTTTGGTTTCGAAACAAAAAGGTGAAAGGGGAGAGAAAGTTTACCATCGTTTTTATTTTCAATACACTTTTTCATCTTTCTTCCTGCTGACTTACCTTTTTCTCTCTTTTTCTTTATCTCGCAAAAGCTTGCCATTGATTATTGAATAACAAAATATTTTTCTAAACTTGGTTTTCATTATATAAGTCTAACATCTTTCTTTTTAGCCTGATGAAAATACCAGCCCGTTTCACCTGCCATTTGATGATACAGACACCGTTAACAGCTTCATTCAGTTTGAAATACCCTGCACAGTTCATCATTCAGCTTCGTTGACTTCATTCGGCCATCATAACAGTGAGAGAAGTCGGTGGCCTTTGCAAACAAATCAATCTACCTTGCCGAGCGGAACACCAAATTGTGAGATGAATTCAGGAATGGCAGGGTTATCAGATGGTGTTGATAACAAAACTCATTTATATGAGGACATTGAGTCGGTTGGGATAGAAGGCCTTCATAAGATTCCACAACGCACAAGATCAGGCAAGAGGAATAGTTGCGCGAGGCAATGCTCACAGAAAAAGTTCGCGACAGTTGAAGACATTCACGACAAAAACTTTGATGAGTTTTGCCAAGACGAAACCGACAGCCAGAAAACCTCTAGAGAAACTAATATGGACAGAAATCTTGGAAAACGTGGACCTAAAAAAGCAAAAAAGTATTTGCCATTTCACAGAAGGCAAACATGTGCAGAATCTTTAAGAATGTCTTCAGCTTCAAGAAAATCAGAGTCAAAAAGAGAGGAGCATTACATCTCGAAGACTCCAACCACCGCAGATGTACCAGATGACACAGATTACTTGAAAAAAAGAAACTTTTCAGGGAAAGCTTTAGTGTTTCAAAATAATCATGAGCCGGAAAGTAAATTGTATGCCGAAGCTGTGAAAAAAGAATGCAATTCTGAGGGAGTTGGGTGGGAGGTGTCACCGGAGAATGTAGTACTAGTCAATAGGATTGGTGCTGGGTCATTTGGTCAGGTTTGGAAAGGGTATCTTTGTGGAAAACCTGTTGCTGTAAAAATGTTAAATGGTAAGACATCTCTCTGTATACTTGCTTGTCTTTATGTCTGTTTGCCTGGTTATCTGTTTGTCTATGGTACTATCTTATCGTTTGTCTGTCTGTCAGCCTATCTGTCTGTGATTGTTTGTCTTGAGTGTCTATCTGTTTTTCTTTGTGTATCTGTCTGTTGCCGTGCTTGTTTTAATGACTGTTTACCGCTGCGCCCTTGTCTTTATTTTTGTTTGAACAGCGGGTTGTCTGTATATGTAGACTTTTCTTCTATGAGCGTGCATGTTTCCCTCCCCCACCCCGCCCCCCTCCTCCTCCCTGAAGTAGTGACCAGCTTACGGGAACTGAAAATATTCAAAAATACGTGTACCTTGAAATATTTTCCACAGCAAAAGCTGCTCCGTCAGACAAAAAAGACCTGTTATCAGAACTTGAAGTCATGAAAGCATTGAAACCTCATCCAAATGTTGTCAAGTTAAAGGGGTGTATAACTACTGCTATGGTCGATGTGACATTCCGTAAGTCTCAAAGCAATGCCAACGTTTAGTGCGGCGGCGATAAATCGCTTTACGCCAATAGAGCAGCTTTTGTATGACTTTGAAAACGGTACGGTACGGAATTCGGATAGACACAGACACGGTCACAGCGCGGCGCAACCTGTTTCACACTAATACGAAAACTGCTCCAGCTTGTGAAAGTGCGTGAGTAGTCCAACAGAGGGGTGGGACGAAGACCTGAAGACAGGGAAGGTGAAGGTGTCTCCAGAAGAATGTTCACAGGCTCGATAAATCTATCTCCCTTCTTAGCATTTCCTTGGCTTCTGCTCCTAACAGCTTATCCGCTAGAGAAGCACCCTCCCTCATTCGAAGAAAGTGAAAAGGAGTTTGATATTTATTCTATATCTTGTTCACAAAATATTATTTTGTATGAATAAACTAGACAACTGTAGTTACTGAAGCTGCAATCTTGGACAAATAATCTTGAGACAAAGGAGTTTCTTTTTGTTTTTGCAGAGATAACACTCCCACCTCACTGTCTTCACAAAATATTCCAAACTTTGTCAAACCCCCCCCCCCCCCCCTTCCCCCACCGTTTTCAATGTTGTTTGAGATGGTTGTCAATGTACTACTCGGACCTGATCGTGATGTTACCACTTGGATATATTCAGTCAATTTCCGAGATTCACAATGCACTTCAGCATTGCAATACACTATCAGTTATCTAGTATCTATATGACACTTAGTCTCCTTCGCAGCTGTTATTAGTGTAGCTCCCATTCCCCTGCGGTCCAGGAGAATGGGAGCTAGACTAATAACGGCTGCGAAGGAGACTATATGACACTATGTTTTGAAATAGTTGTATACTATTTAATAGGAATTATTTTTGTCTGTAGAACCCCCTATGGTGTTCTTAGAGCTTGTTCTATATGGTGATTTGCTTGGTTACCTACGAAAAGGACGAGGTGAAGACGATACTTACTACAGCAGCGCTGAAATTATGAATCCAAAGGAAATTGACGCACAACAGCTTTTCAACTTTTCTCTGGATGTTGCAAAAGGAATGGCTTTTCTTGCAGAAAATAAGGTCTTTTTCCGATGCTTTGCTAGATTTTTTCGTTTTCTTGGAGAGGCAAGATGTACAATGACTCCTTAATTTTCTTATTTTTAAGATCGTTCATCGTGATCTTGCTGCAAGAAATATTCTCATTGGCGACAAACTAAGGTGCAAGATAACGGATTTTGGCATGGCAAGAGTACTGGCCAATGAAGACATTTACACCAGACGTTCAAATGTAAGCGGCTTCTTTGGGCTTCCTGTGGATTCATTGGAACAAGCCATTGCACATTTCAAAAGTGCTCAATTCTGCTCAAAAATCGAAGAAAAAACTACTAGGGTCATTATTGATTGTAGTCTTATCGGACTTCGAAAATTAATTACTGAATTTATGTTTTTTAGGGTCTTTTGCCTGTCAAATGGATGTCTATCGAATCTTTACTGTATCAGAAGTACACCACAAAAAGTGATGTGTAAGTCAAACATTTCCAAGTTTTAGGTCTTTACTATCTCTGGTTGCGTGTGTCCCATATAATTTCGTATTTTGTTTGTCTTTAAGCTGGAGTTATGGAGTTGTACTATACGAGATATTTACTTTAGGTAAGATAAGGCCTACTCGGGGACCACAAGTTGCCTTAAAACGCCTTAAAATGCCTTAGAACGCCTAAAAACGCCGTAAAAGCCTTAAAAAATTACACAAATTTCTCCACATTTTCTTAAAACGCCTTAAATTGCATTAAGTCGCAGTAAAAAACGGCGACCCGGGATAGGCCTAAGATATCAGTCTGAACTCACTTCCTACACTTGCGCTCCCTCCTTCAAAGTAAGAAAAACTGCTCTCGCATCAAGGGAGCCACCATAGTTGTTCTGTTGCTGTCACAATTTAACTCCTTCTTCCCTAGCAACTGTTTCTCATATTAAGGCACGCATCATTACACATCTTCCGTCTTTCTTGGGCCAAATTATCTGGGTTGCTTACTAAAGCATAGTGCATTGGAATTCTATCTAGGTGGTCAGCCATATGCTGGCATGGCTGGAATTGAAGTATTAGAAATGATCAAGAATGGAAAACGTCTTCCTAAACCATCTCACGTCTCAAGTAAACTGTAAGTGCAGCAATTCTAACATTCAAACAATATATCTCATTTTAGAACCAACAAAGGCGTGGTCAGTGAAATAATCAAATTTAGATGAGATTATACTGAATTACTCTGGTCCTTTCGTATATTCCGATTTGTGAGGTTGGAATATCACCAGTTCAAGATCGCCCCATGTGAGGGAATCCGGAATCCGGAAACATGAATTAAAAATTTGATTTTGGAATCCAGAATTTGGCACTTGGAATCTGGAACCCAGTCCTTGGATTCCGGAATCCAACTTGGAATCCAGAATCTGGACTCATTTGAATCCATAGGACAGCTCTAGGGATCCGGAATCTTGCATCATTCCGGATTCCCTTACACGGGGCGATCAAGTTAAGAGTAGATACTACTGTCGCGTCGTATATGGTTAATTCCTATGTAATTATCTTAAGGTACGCTCTAATGCTTCAGTGTTGGTCCAGCAACCCGTCTCGTCGTCCCACCTTCGCGATGCTGAGTCAAGTCATTGCCTTGTTGGGAAAGGACACGCAGGTAAGCAACCCTAGTCATTCCATAGTTCAACTCTAACATAACAGCGAACAAGCACACTACTCAGCAGTACATATAGCATATAAATAGCCTTAAAGCGGAGCATTGATGGAGAGAGCGAGGTAAAATGAGCGCACCGTCGGCTTTCTGGAAGGTTAGCTCAGCTTAGACAAGGCGCAAAACTGAAAAAGTCGATCGCAAAAAGTGCAGAAGGCATTTTGGGGTAGAGGCTGGTAACATAACTATTCTAAATTAATTTTTCATGCTGAATCCGAATATGACTGTTACCAAGACGTATTCTGCAATCTTATCGTGTAAATGACGTATTTTGTGAATTGCTACAGTCATTTCATACTAACGGCTTTTTCATGTAATTCTAAAAGTTCCCAAACTTACAAACAGTTACCATAGCTGGAAAGCGCATATCAAAATCAGTAAAACTGTAAAGTTTGAAGGATATAAGTTGAAAAATCAAGGAGATGCGAATTTTCAAAAAACGAAATTTTGTATGAAAACACTTACAGTTATCCAAGAGATACAAATAAATTTCGTTTTTTGAAAATTCGTATCTCCTTGAGTTTTCAACTTATATCCTTCAAACTTCACAGTTTTACTGATTTTGATATGCTCTTTCCAACCATGGTCATTGTTTTTAAGTTTGGGATCTTTTGGAATTACATGAAAAAGCCGTTAGTATGAAATGACTGTAGCAATACACAAAATACGTCATTTACACGATAGGATTGCAGAATACGTCTTGGTAACAGTCATATTCGGATTTAGCATGAAAAATTAGTTTAGAATAGTTATATTACCAGCCTCTACCCCAAAATGCCTCCAGGTATCTTATTTCTCGAAAATGCGCCTTGTCTAGCTAAAGGAACTACCGACGTTAAAACCCCTATCACCCATATTTTTTAATTTTCAAACTCAGTTCTTGTTGAAGAGCATAGAGAAGATCTTTCATTATACTGTTTTTCCTAAAACCATATTTTCTGAGATATAAAGGCATCAAATTTCAAAATGCAAATGTGAAGACGTGAAAGGAGTCAGCACTGCTAACTTCCGTCACGGCTTTTACAAAAAGAGGTCTTCAGTTTAAGTAGCTGGAGTTTCACTAAACAACAGGTTTTACCGATGGAAATAATTTACAAATGGAAAAATTCAAGTATCTTAAATTATCTTGTTTTTGTATAATAAATGATGACTCATTACGTCATCAAATTTGCATTTTTATATTTGAAACCCTTATATCTCAGAAAATATGGGTCTAGGAAAAACAGGATAAAAACATCTTCACTATGCTTGCCAACAAGAACTGAGTTTGAACATAAAAAAATATGGATGATAGGCACCTTAAACAAGGTTCTTTACCTTAGTTTTACATGGCCAGAATCTCCAACGGACCCGAATTCATGTCTCACAAACAAATACGTTATTTATAGTTTGATAGATTAGAGAATGTAAATTATTAATAGTAACCAAGGAGTTGCTGCATCGCATCATTTCTCGGAATTTATTCCTTCTTACGTATTTCGTTCCCATAGAAATCTGTGAACTTGAAAGATTACAACCACCACCTCTACGCCAACATCAACACTCTTGAACGCCTTGGTTCATAATGATGTCATCCTATTTTATGACATCACAAGTACGTCACGACGAAGTCCGTAGAGCACGATGGGAAAATGAAGTCAAGAATATCCTAGTGCTCAGTCTTCTCGGACAACGTCCACTGTATCCATCCATCTCGATTCGAAAAGAACTCCGTACGAAATAATACTTGTTGTGCAATTTCCTGCTGTGCAGTCTTGTATTATTTATACTCCAACTTTTGAGTCTCACGCGCGAAGCAATGTAAACATTATTTTCGTGTGATTTAGTTAAAAAACGCCCTTTCAAAATCATCGAACCTGGCTCCTTGGACACTCTAGCCAGCAATATGTGGTGGAGCCTCCATAATATATCAGTATGTAATATATCGATTTTTACATATTTTATCTATGAATTTCCTGCTGTGCAGTCTTGTATTATTTATACTCCAACTTTTGAGTCTCACGCGCGAAGCAATGTAAACATTATTTTCGTGTGATTTAGTTAAAAAACGCCCTTTCAAAATCATCGAACCTGGCTCCTTGGACACTCTAGCCAGCAATATGTGGTGGAGCCTCCATAATATATCAGTATGTAATATATCGGTTTTTATATATTTTATCTATGAATTCGCTACATAATCGTGTTTGGAATACGAAGAATATTTGTCTCACTGTTGTTGTTTGATACGTCAACGTACACGCCCTTCTTTAAAATCATCTCATCAAGAGATTTCCCAATGTCTATTTCTCATCTTCCATGTTTTGAAGGTCAATGATTGTTCACATAGGTATATCACATAGCGTCTAAAAAGATATTATCCCAAGATAAATACAAAGTATATTTCTTCTATTGTACACTACTGTATATAGTCTCTCACTACAGCGGTCCTCTAGCTAGCCCGTGTAGCAAGTTTTTAGTTTAAAGATGGAACGTGGATGTCGTCGTTACCTGGGATACTCTCACCCTAGGTTTGGCAAACACAAACAGCTATCATAAACTACAATACCCTGCCAGCAGGGGTCCCTTTTCTAATCCCTTCGTGGAACAAGGGGAAAAGTAATCCCTGCCTGCCCTCGCGATTTCCACATCCACCTTTCTGGATGTACAAATTATGGTCTACTCGGAAAAAAGGTTCAAAACCGGTTTTTGTATGCAAACGTCATCATGCGCATGACAGTTTCACTCGCAAGGTATCGCTGGCTCAAGAAAATGACGTTTATGGTACGTCATCTTCGCGCATGCTCAACAGAAATAGTCACGAGGGCCGAAGGGTTTTTCTCGGTTCGCAAGATGATTTGAAAATTTAACTTTCTCAGCGTAAAATAACAAGGAAAAACAACTTCGTTCCCAGAAGAAAGGCTTGCTACACAGGCAACTCCAATGAAGTGTTTGAATAAAACACACAAAATTTTAAGACATGTTTTTACTGGGTTGTATTTATATTTACTATGTTGGATTGCAAAATTCTTATTTCAACTCATGTTTATAAAAATTAGAGTGAAGAAGCTAAAACACTTCTTATCAATCACAGAGACGCCATGTTTGATTTACAGATAGAGCATAAAAATATAGTGACTATAATAAAATCTTAAGTTTGTGATGTGCAATATTTGCGCGCAATGGAAAACATTGCTTCGCAGTTCAAACTTTAAATTGTTGTATTAGAAAGATTGCTACTTATATATGGCGGCGTGTAACTGAGAGTCGAGAGTTTAATATTAATGTCTCTAAAAATATAGAAATTACTTTTTTGTTAAGAAGGGAACAAGTTTCACAAAAACCACACCTTTTTCTGAATATTTTCAAAGAGTAAAACTGTTATTTCATTTGTGAAGTCAGTGCCACCTTATTACTGTCATATCATTTCAATGCTATCTTCTCTTGCATTGGCTCGGAATTCATATTTTGTTTTGTTTTGTTTTTCTCTTTTCCTTGGTTATAAATACAAAACGCTACCTTTGTACTCGCTCTAGACCGACAAGTACTGCTCGCCATGAAGTTATTATCAAATCAGCAGACAGGTTTTGCCACAGCGTTTATGGATATCACAAGTAAGAGTTGATTGTTTCCCCCCCCCCCCCTTTTTCGAATCTGTCGATAGGAAACAAAATAACTCTTGTATATCTCTACATTAGACGTATTTCCCTTGAAATTCACCATGAAAACAAATCCCTTCCTCATTATTTCATTCACCCCTATATTAACTTATATTCTTATAAAATTGAGTTTCATTCGCTGAGGTTTTCTTTTGTTCACGAAACACCACTTCGTGAGTTACCGCGTTACTTTCATACAACACCTTGCAAGTGACTGTCACACAATAGTGCATGCGTACCTGTCACACAACACTTTGTATCTGACTGTCACAGTACTTGATGATTGAGTGTGCTAATGGTGATTAGCACATAATAGTGCGCGCATCACTGTGACACACACAGCACTTTATGGTTGACTGTCACACATACTTGGATCGTGACTGTCACACAACACACGTATTACGGTGTCACTCAATACGGCGTGACAAATGACCATCAAAAACAACAGCGAGTGGCATCAATGAAAATGGACATTTCAAAAATATAAATTAATTTAAAATTTCTCTGAGAAACACCCTGGAAAAAGACCAGTTTTTCCATTACGTTCCAAGGTTCCTTTGTACCAGCCATCTTGTCGTTTCTTGCTTACATACACAATATCACCAACGCGCAATTCTAATTCTGCATCGCTCTGGGGTGGATACGGTATTATTGCACGAAATCTGATGAAAGAAATGTATATCAGAAACACATATTTTTTCAAAATACTAATAACTGCCTGGGTTGATTGAGTAAAGCTGTTGCAGAAAATAAAGGATTATCTATGCCAGTACGGCACTCATTGATCATGGTAGTGGTAGTTGTGGTGGTGGCGGCGCTGCGGATGCCGCTGCCGCCGATGATGAATGTTAAGATCAGATGTACCAACCTTTCCCAAACAGGGACAGTCTCTTGTCTATGGTGATACGACCTTTGACCATAACTATCATAAACCTACAAAAAAAAAAAAATAATAAAAATAAAAAATAAAAAACCCCACGGTTGCAAACTAAGTACACACCCAAAAAAAAAGAAAAGTAAAACAAATAAACCAATATGCATAGACAGCACTAGCCTCCTCCGCAGGCATCACTGTGAGTTTTTTTCTGTTCTTGGGTTTCCTGCGTAAAAGAGTGGAGATAGGGGAGAATGGGGAGAGAAGGGGAGTCTTTTTTTTCTTCTCAAAATTTCGCATAGGAAGCCCAAAAGGTTGCCTGCGGAGGAGGCTAAGACAACACCAACACTAAACAAAGCAATACCACCATACCTGTCTCGAAGGTGGGGCTTGACTTGAGTAGGGAGGGGGAGGTGTGGCAGGTACTGGTCTATGGTTGTTCATCTGGGCTTGGGTGTGGCCACTAGGAACATCTCTGTAGATATATCGAACGTTGATCAGTGGGTACAATGAGTCACAAAGCAGATGTCAAAAATAGTACGTTAGCAAAGACGCCCATCTCTCAAAGCACTCAAAAATCACATTTTTCTGCAACATTGCGTACAACAGTGAGTTGCACCATGTGTTAGCCCTAGCAACAAGTCAGCGCAACGTTGCTTTTAACTAACCAGTCAATCACGAAAAAAACTCCGGAGTGCTTCTCAAAGAACGCGTCCTTTTCAAACTCTAATTTTGGCGTTGATTTCCATGTTAAGTTACAAGTGCTGGTGTTCTCTCGTGTACGTATATTAACGGGCCGGAGCGGTATCGTACGCCTCGAAAATCCGTAAAAGTACCATGTCATTCATACGAAATGCACTGTAATATGCAAATGACAGTATCTTACCGAGTGTACGGTGGCGGTGGAGGTGGACGCGATCGTTCCTTTCTCTTTGGTTTTAGTTTCTTCCAAAAGCCTCCCTGAAAAAAGGTCACACAAATGTGAAATCCTACGCATTATTTCCTGATTATATACAAAGTTTGGAGAACTATGTCAGCTACGGCCAGGAGGGTGAAAGTTTACGATAATCTAACTACCTTCACCTATCAACGACTATCATCAGGTGAGCGTAGCCTGAAAACAGAGATGCGCGCCCTTAAAATTTTCCGCAGCCGAATGAGACGTGTTGCGTCGCACTATCCTCTTACCGTTTTTGGATCTGGTGGGGGTGGTAATAAAGGTCTGGTCATGCCATTGTTCTGGACTTCTGGAAACCGATGATTCCGTTCAAACACTTCGTTATGGCGTGTATCTAAACCTACTACTAAATTCTCAACTGGGACATTCCCTCTTCGATTGGAGTCTGGTACTGATTCAGATCGATTGTAACGAGGCCTTGACGAGGACGTTGACGAGACCGCTGGTCTTGGGTACTGTCGTGGACTAGGTAGAGGTGCTTGGCTATTGGGATTGCTTCGTGACTTGGTTAAAAGGTTATGAATACTGAAGAAATAAAATCAATTTAAATAAGAATTTTTGGGAGCAAGATACAGATATATGATGTCTTGGATGTTGTCTTATTTTACCTCGCTAATCGGACGTAATTGCCAGGGAAAACCCCACGATCTTGAGTGGTCAGAGAAAAGCCTTTAAACCAACCATCTTTGCATTTGTCTGTAACGCAGTAACTCTCGCCTATTTTCAGTTCTAATTCGTCGTCTTTTAAGGGTTTATAGTTATACAGTGCTGTGTATCTGTAGAACAACAGACGTCAATATTTCAAAAATTCTGAATAAATAAACAAATTAATGTACAACTTACAATTCTTTTCCCAGCTCTGCAGAGTTCGGTCGAGAACTAGTCGTGGAGGTAGACGACGAAGGTCCATTTTGTTCGGCAATGGAATGCGGTAAACGAACCGACACCGGCGCGGATGTATCATTTGACGTCGGTCTTGGATCACCATGGAAATCAATGAGGTCTCCTTCCATTGGTTGATTTCCTGACGCTCGTGAGCGAGTTACTCTAGATCCAGTAGCCATGGCAACAGCAGCATCGTTCCTATCACGACTCGTTGATGCCTCGCCATAAACCTCTTCAAGTCTTTCTGAAGACGAAATCTCTACAGAATGCCGGCTTGGTACGCGAGAGAGAGCTGACTCTTCGCGTTCTTCGTACCCGTGAATTGTATGTCTTTTAGGGGCTTTGTCTCGCATTAAAATTTTGTTTTTTGCGGCAGGTCTTGGCGGCTGAGTAATGGGTGCAGAAGACGAGGATGGAGATGTTTCCTCGCCTGAACTATTTGCAACTTCTAAGCTTTCGATAATAGCTTTAGCTACAGAATTAAACTGAAAGGAAAAACAAAGTGTTAATGCTAACTTCTCCACAAGAAATCTTAAGTTCTCGTACACGGTACACACTAATCAGGTCTCTTCTGTGCATAGCGAAATGGCGCTTTTTAGTCGCTTATCCACTGATTTTGAGAACTCTCATTTTCAATCTATGACTGAGCGCCCTGACAGATGTTCTTCGTTGTGGTGACATCGTGATTTGCTTTGTTTCCCCATTTATCCACGTTTTGGATGATTCATTTCTCTATTCTTTCAGTCGTGTAAGTATTGCAACTCTCGTGTGAGTATCGTAACCGGTCGTGTACGTGTCGTAATCACTCGTATGAGTATCGTAACCGGTCACGTACGTGTCGTAATCACTCGTATGAGTATCGTAACCGGTCATGTACGTGTCGTAATCACTCGTATGAGTATCGTAACCGATCGTGTGCGTATCGTATTCGGTCGACTGTGAATTGTTTTCAATCGAAACTATCGTATCGGACTATAGTATTAAACTCACCACTACAAAATTCATGGGAAAAATCCCATATTTGTTTTCAATTTTTCCTTCGCACCAATTCTCGTCTATTCGACGTGTTACAGCTATAATGTCACCCTACAAAATAATAAATATTTTTTGTAAATTTTAGGGCCAATATATCCAACAGTGAAGAGAATAAAACTCTGAACACAGTAGGGGAGGGACATTTGCATGGACATGAAGGGTGGAAGTCCTCACCAGGGCCTTACATAGCCCAAAGTCCTTGGGGGCAGCCAGTTATATGTCCTTTGCAGGAAATACTTACAGATAGACAGCAGCCAGGGTATCAGTTTCCTTAGCTACGCACGATTATAGATAGGTGGGCAATTGCCCCCTACCACTACATTCTAATATCCTATGCATACAACTCTTAGCCCACTACTTCGTTTTACTGAATTAGAATTTGACTCACACATCACTGTTTTTGCCGGGACCTCTTCAAATATTTTAACAATAACATGCATGCAATATGTCCCCTAGTATTCTCCTGTGTTCCATATTCCCTAGTACTGACCTGTTTAAATGATAAAACATCTTCTTCTTGTACCTCATCAAAGTCATATAAAGCTTTAGCTACAGGATCATCATAACTGTCATCTAAGCATGGTAGTGGATTAATAACCTGCAAAAGCAAACATATACATTGGTCCAAGGCGTGTTTACATTGGTAACATAAGCACAAGCAACATTTAAGGAATATAAAACGCGCGCGCATGTCTCTATACTGTGATATAAACACGATGGAAGATGTAGAGCAAGAGAAAAGCAAGCTTAGCAACACGAGGCATAGGCGAGTGTTTCTCTTGCTTTTCGAGTGTTCAACATCTTCCAGAGTGTTTATATCACAGTACAGAGACATAAGCGATCGTTTTGTATTGCTTTTATAAAATATTTTCGACGTTTTTTGAGCGAGCCATGTCTCTGTCCTCTGATATAAACATGGTAGCCAGCCAATCAGCGCGCGCGTTATATCTCAAGTATTTTATAAACATGTATACAGACTCAGTATCATATTCATCAAATAGGTATGAAATGAAAATGAAATGAAAAAAATGAACACTGCTAATGAGAATTGCAGTGCACTACTGTGTCTACATATGCTGCTGCTTGCACTTTTACTTATCTCCCTATCTATTGCAAACCATAGGTGACAAATTTGATCATCACTGCCCTTGTGATAGACTGGTTCCATAAAGTTATAATTGCAGTGGTGTCCTCAATAAGTATGTTAGTAACCACCACAGGGAGGTCATTTGAGGAGCAAACAGAACCACTTGTAGAATTAGTCTACATTTTTTTGTAAGTAGTGGTTTAAATTAAACTGAGCATCACAGGAAGCCCATCTGAGTGATCACACTGACTAATGGAATCAGTCTACCCTTGTAAGTAGTGGTTTAAATCAAACAGCATCACAGGAAGCCCATCTGAGTGATCAGACTGACTAATGGCATCAGTCTACCCTTGTAAGTAGTGGTTTAAATTAAACTGAGCATCACAGGAAGCCCATCAGAGTGATCAGACTGACTAATGGAATCAGTCTACCCTTGTAAGTAGTGGTTTAAATCAAACTGAGCATCACAGGAAGCCCATCAGAGTGATCAGACTGACTAATGGAATCAGTCTACCCTTGTAAGTAGTGGTTTAAATTAAACTGAGCATCACAGGAAGCCCATCTGAGTGATCAGACTGACTAATGGAATCAGTCTACCCTTGTAAGTAGTGGTTTAAATTAAACTGAGCATCACAGGAAACCCATCTGAGTGATCAGACTGACTAATGGAATCAGTCTACCCTTGTAAGTAGTGGTTTAAATTAAACTGAGCATCACAGGAAGCCCATCTGAGTGATCAGACTGACTAATGGAATCAGTCTACCCTTGTAAGTAGTGGTTTGAATTAAACTGAGCATCACAGGAAGCCCATCAGAGTGATCAGACTGACTAATGGAATCAGTCTACCCTTGTAAGTAGTGGTTTAAATTAAACTGAGCATCACAGGAAGCCCATCTGAGTGATCAGACTGACTAATGGAATCAGTCTACCCTTGTAAGTAGTGGTTTGAATTAAACTGAGCATCACAGGAAGCCCTGATCAGAGTGATCAGACTGACTAATGGAATCAGTCTACCCTTGTGAGGGGTGGTTTGAATCAACTTGGTACTAGTGTGGGTAACAAGAGGTGTGGTATTCTACCAGAAAATATCATTTTGCCTTTTGGACCCTGTTATGACTTAGCATTCCTATATGGATTTTATTGCAGGATAAACTTTTAACAATCTCATCAGATAGCCAGTATCCCATTAGATATCTTTTACATAAATCCAAACCTTTGACCTAGGTTTTTCATCTCCTGCTGTACACACATTTTACTTCTTTCACTTCTTGCAGAGTAACTCTGTAGTATTGACATACACTTATTGTGTATTGGCCTATCACATACCAAGGGAAAATCTTTATGTTTTTCGTTCTTTTCTTTCGTTCTTTTCTTTCTTTCTTTCTTTCTTTCTTTCCTTCTTTCTTTCTTTCTGTCTGTCTGTCTGTCTGTCTGTCTGTCTTTTTTTTCTTTCTTTCTTTCTTTTTTGAATTGGGAAGGCAAGAGGAGTCCCTCTGGGTAATAAAATGTGTAGATTGATGTCTACTGATGTGCTTAGTGCTTAAGGTAATTTTTAGTAAAAGGAAGTTGACACCACATTGCACATGCAAGGCTCTTGAACAATGGATTTTGATTTTTATGTGCCTGCACATACAAACTGTTTCTCCTCCAGCAATCAAATTTCATTGTTTGTGCACATGATAGCATCAACTTCTTGTTATCACAAATAACCTCAAGTGCCAAGCACATTTTTGCCCTCTTAGTATTATGGTCTCTTGATAAAATGGATAACCTTTCCTATCTACTAAGTACTGTAAAAATTTGGTAGTACACCCATGTCGAGATGTAATCCTTTTGGGCAGTACTCCCTCACAATTTTTCTACTAAATCCTCATCATGACCAAACACTTTGATATCATTAATAGTCTTGGTGTCTTATGTTGGCTGCTAGTCACAAGATCATGTCTGGCAGGCTATAGCCAGTCTTCCTCCAAGAATGTCCTGGGTGGCAGACGTGGGGTGGCATTCTTTAATTGTGCTGGTCACAGCTTTATATAGCTGTCAGGATAGAGTATAATCTTGCTGCATAATCATAATAGAGTAGTTTCTTTCCACACTGAGCGCCATCTCAATCAATGAAATCACTATAATTGTTATTTACTATTGTTTTTACTGATGAGGACAGCTTTACATCAAATGCTTTTTTTCAATGATTTTATTCAACCATTAGTATGCATGTAAAGAATGTTAACCAATATTAATTTCAGACAAGTACTAACCTCAACATAATTGGCTGGAAGGGTTCCTTGAGAGCCCTTTAGCTGGCCTTCATACCAATTTTCATCCACTTGACGTACAAGGATGACAATATCTCCTTTACTTAGAGCTAAATCCCTGTTAAAAGATCTTTTGATTAACAGAATTATGTCATTATAACACTATATTAGGGGAATGATAGGAATTGCTCCCATTAAGATGAGGTTTGTTGGACTTAGGAAAGACTCTCCATTTTAGAAGGAGTATTAACCAATACTGAATGCTTAGTCATCATTACTGGAAACAAAGGTGGCCAAATTGTCTGACTTCTAAGTATGTTAATAGAAGTAAATTGTAAGTGAAGCAGCGGCTGAGAATGGGTCATGCAAATAGTAGATTGTATATGACTGGTTACTTATAGAGTAGATTTTGTATGACTGTGAAAACGGCACTGCACAGTCACGGCACGGTTATGGCAGGAATTTCAAATGTTCTTATATGGACAACACAGCACTCCCAGGTGGAAATTCTTATTAAGATCTTATAAGATTCTTATTAAGATTCTTAATAAGATTCTTATTAAGAATTTTTTAAGATTCTTACAAGATTCTTATAAGATCTTATAAGATCTTATAAGATTCTTATAAGATCTTATAAGATTCTTATAAGATCTTATAAGAATCTTATAAGATCTTATAAGATCTTATAAGAATCTTGTAAGAATCTTAAAAAATTCTTAATAAGAATCTTATTAAGAATCTTAATAAGAATCTTATAAGATCTTACAAGATCTTACAAGATTTTTATAAGATCTTACAAGATTCTTATTAAGATATCTTACAAGATCTTATAAGATCTTGTAAAAATCTTGTAAGATCTTAAAAGAATCTACTATGAAAGTAAGCCACTCAAGCAATAAACAAATATTATTCATTTCTTTATTATGACTCTAAAGCCTTTATACAATATATCTACACCAATGAAAGGTTACTTTAAAATTACATTAAACTGCAACTTTGTAATAATTATTTCTATATTTTGGATTTTATGAGTCTTTCTACAAATGGTTTTAATTAATTAATTTAAGAAGGAAAATTCAAGAAAGTTATGTTGTATCACTTATCTGTTGGCTAGTGATCAAGTCCAAACCTTGAACACACATGGAAATCATATAATTCCATGCATATTCTTCAATGCTGGTACAGTCTGTTTGAGTTTAATTAACACAGTCTGTTGTCATAAATTATCTCTTGCTTTTCTAATACATCTTTTCCATAACATCTATAAATTAAAATAAATCATAATTACTTCAAATGTTTAAAAGTTTGAGCGAGAAGAATTGGTGTGTTATTTATTTGATAATATCAGTCAACCAGGTACCACTACCAGGTCGAAGCGCTTCTATTACACAATTTTGGTGACTTGGTTATAGTTATGAAGCGTAGAAGCTACTCTATTTACAGAAATGAAATTTATAAATACTTCAAGGTTTCACTGTTATAAAAAGCAAGAACTTACCAGCTCAATTTTCAAAATTGTGACTTGATTCTTGATCGTAACATATGAAGTAAAAATAGGTCATTGAATGCTCCAGCAACCGTTCAGACTTCTACTTCTCCAAGGCCTTGCTTTTCTCCTAAACAATGCCTAACATTTACAGTAATAACTGCGTTTTTCTGCTCCATTTAACGGCAATAAAAGCCATTAAGCATTGGAGACTTTTCCGTAGTTAGAACGTTGTTGATTTCAGCACCGAATCCGCCAAAACCATTTGAATGCTATCACGTGATTAAATACTTTGTGTTCATTGGGTACTTGTGAATATCCGCTGGTCAGTCAGCCTGCACCTTCACTTGAGAGCCGCCATGTTTATCAAATACGAACTTGAAACGTGGGTCAGAACAAAAGTTGAGATATCTCATATTTTTCAGTCAAAACTTGTTAATGGCACCAAAGTTTTCAAGTCTCTCAATCGCTATGCATTTTTTTATAGCAAACAGGATTGTATTTTTGCACAAAATATCGCTGGATCGAAGCTTTAGATGTACAGTAGCAATGACCAGTTTACATTCTTAAATCTATTTGTTTGCAAAAAACCCTATCACATTGCCATAAAGGTTTTTTTTTTTGCCATACAAGGTTATATATTTATTATTATTAAGATTTCATTCACAGAGTTCATTCAGATGTTAATTAGATCTTTGTCAAATCTTATAAAGATCTTGTGATTTTTTTTCTTGACAAAATTGTTAAGATTCTTAAGTTATAAGATTTCATTAAAATCTTAATAAAATTTTGCAAATTTTTAATAAGATCTTGAATTCAGTGGTATTGATCTTTATTAAGATTCTTAAAAGAATTCATTAAGATCTCAATAAGATCTTTGCAAAATCTTTAGTTAATAAAATCTTGATTTCTGTTATATAAATTTCTTGACAAGATCTTATTACTGTCCTTATAAGATTTCATTAAGATCTTAATAAGATCTTATTAAGATCTTTGCAAAATCTTAATAAGATCTTAATTTCTGTGATGACCTTTCTTAACAAGATCTTATTAAGATTCATATAAGATTGCATTAAGATCTTAATAAGATCTTATTAAGATCTTTGCAAAATCTTAATAAGATCTTGATTTCTGTGATATAAGATCTTATTAAGATTCTTATAAGATTTCATTAAGATCTTAATAAGATCTTATTAAGATCTTTGCAAAATCTTAATAAGATCTTAATTTCTGTGATTACCTTTCTTAACAAGATCTTATTAAGATTCTTATAAGATTGCATTAAGATCTTAATAAGATCTTATTAAGATCTTTGCAAAATCTTAATAAGATCTTGATTTCTGTGATATTGGATCTTATTAAGATTCTTATAAGATTTCATTAAGATCTTAATAAGATCTTAATAAGATCTTAATTTCTGTGAAGACCTTCTTTCTTAACAAGATCTTATTAAGATTCTTATAAGATCTTATTAAGATCTTAATAAGATCTTAAACATCTTACTTTATGAAAAATCTTACATGATTTAATAATAAGATCTTATTTAAGATTGTGAATCTTATTAAGATCTTATTAAGATCTTAATAAGAAATCAAATCTTGTAAGATTCTTATAAGATCTTATAAGATCTTGTAAGATCTTACAAAGTTTTCCACCTGGGAGTGAGTGACATGACCATGGCACAGTCCGTTTTATGCTCTTACAAAATTGGCTCTATATTACACACTTACCCCTGTTCCTTGGGTTCATAATCAAATAACACTTTTGCACATGGTTCTTTTGGAATTTTCTTAAGAAAACAGAAATTCAATTTAGTTTCTCAAAGAAGAGACATAGCAGTAAATGGCTGCTGAAGTGAAACACCTATTTGGTGAACACATTTTGATGCAGGACAGTGATTTAGAATAACTGCAACATCTCTCACTGGGGCTCACAAGGTGGCCTGCACTTATTAGAAGTGAGGGTACACAATGAATGGCTGAAGAAGAATATATCATGTAATTGTTTTTGTTTTGTTGCTTGATGTCATTATCAATCCCATGAAATTGGATCATTATTAATAGTTATTGATATGAAACTTTGGTAAACTATTGTAAAATTGGCTGTCAGCTTAGAAGAAACAGAAAAAAAAAGAATAAATAGATACCTAAACCTGATTTGAAAACATGTTTTGTTGTAATAAAAGGCATTTAGTTCAACATATTATTAAAATTCAGTACTAGGAATATTCAAAATGGATGATATGCATGAGTTAATTACTTGCACTCTTATGACAATATGGTGGCCGTACATAAGTGTGTAATGAGCGATTTAAGCTTTAGCTCTTTGAAAAAACTTTGATTCAACAACCTTGACCTGTTTGGATGTATATGGGCACTGTTTGGAAATTCTGTGACAAACATAATACTGAGAGAACTTAGTGTTAACATGAAGGAGTCCTTACTTGTTGTTAAGTACACTCAAGGTTGTCCTTTAGGATTATCTCAGAATACTATTAATCGTTCACACAAAACTGCTAAATATTTAATCAAACACAACATAGATTTAATCAACTTCATTAGGAATACTTAAGCTTATCAAGAGTTTTAGCAGTGGTTTTCCAAAATACAGGATTATTATATGAATATAATACACAGAGTGTAGTTGTATGAACAAAAGGTTGTTCAGCATGACTAACAATTGATAATAGTGATTTAAAAGATTTGCTCTCATGCATAATAACTGAGCAAAACATATCAATAGCGTTGCGCAGCGACACTAAAAATAGCCCGCTTAATAGATGCATGACTCAGACAAACATTATGAATCTGAAATCGTACTGAATAGAACATGGAGAAACTTACATTTTATTATGAAAACGTTGCTTATGTTTTAAAAAATGAGCATTAAAATCCAAAGTACCGAAATCGGGCTCAAGGAGATGAAAAATTTGGTTTGTTTGTCTGAGTTGTGACGTCACGGTTGCGCTTCGCTATTGACCTTTAAGATATTTATTATTATTATTTTTATTATTATATAATTATAAATTAAAGGCCATAAATAGAGATTAGAATATTCACCAGGTTTCTAATATAAAATAATAATCACAGAAATATTTTGAAAGTAGATAATATGACTACCTACATGTATATGTGAACAATTAAAAAAATCAGTCATGGAACACAATTGGTGAGCTTGATTATATGTACAGAAGGTATGCCTGAAATGCTATTATACAATAACAATTATTATTTTATTTGAATAATAAGCTCTTATATTGTTTTGTTCATCATTTAGGCATGGGACAGAATTCCAAAGGGATAATGAACTCAAAGGTTTTTTATAGCTCTATTATTACATAACTGCTAATGGCAGAAGATCATTTAGACCTTATTAAAGATCAAAGCAGACAATAATAATACATTATACGAGGCTATTTTGCTATTTCCTGGAGCTTAATACAGTCTTTGTCTTGTCTAAATTAACAACACATGATTATTTTATAGAAAGAAAACTATTTCCTCCTAGACAGTGTGACTTTCATCTTTCACCTTTCTTAACCACACAAACTAATAATATATGCTATTATTAGGTGAGCTGCATAAATGTTATTTTATCAGGGGATGGGCAATATTATACTGATTGATATCAATTCATGATGGCTATATCAGATAATATTAAGTGTACATGATTTATACTCTAAATATATGTTGAGAGATACATCAACTAGGATTAAACCATGGCTAGTTTGTATTGTTGTAGCGTCATGCCGGCACACTCTGTGTTTCCATTCATTATGGATTCATATAATTTTTAAGTTTATATGTCTCGGCACATCATGGGTTATGTTAAGTTATATGTGTCGATACACATCCAATATTCATCACAATAGTTTATAGAGTTTGATCCTTGGTCTAAAAGAACAGTAATACACTTTATCGACAATAATTACATTTTGAATGTAATAATTCTAAGAATGGTCCTAATTGGTTCCATTTCAACATCACTTTTAGTTATGTATGGCACTTTCGGATGTATTTTTAAAGTAAGCGTAGATTGAGATAAATGGCTAATGCATTAGCATTAGTGAATTCAGTCCAATTTTTTGACAGGAGTAATTGAATTCTTAGAAGTATTACATCAAGAGAACAAAAGATGTCTCAGCAAAGTGCTTTGATGGGCTGTTTCTCTCTGTTTGAAGGAATCCTCTATCTGTCATATTTCAAAAATCCATTAGAAAAGAAAATATTTCTGATTTATTACAGAAACATCAGAAAATACATTAATCCTGGGCAGGCTCTGAGGTTTTTGAGGTCAAACACAGGAAAAAACAACACATAAAATAAGGAGTGTTTGACTATGAATGAGGGCCATTTGTTGATTTTCTGATAAGAGAAGTAATGCACAATTGATACTTGAAGACCCATCAACGTCCAAACTGACAAGGACATTGTAAACCTTATCAATCGTTTAATACTGACCAAACAAAGAAATAAACACATTATTTCCTAACAGCACGATGTCCGAGAGGAGAGCAAAGAAAAAATATTGAAGAATCAAAAGAGGAGTTGGAGGCTGCATTCTGTACAGGAAACGATAGTCAGCAAGCCTCTTCCGTTTCATGCTGAATAATTTTTAGACACGAAATTTTAGATTCGTGTGGTTTAGGAATCATTAATTAATAGGGCTGAAAAACGGCTGCACGAAAATCAAAAAAACATGATTAATACGCAGCTGTTTTGAACACAAATTGTAATTGAAGCCGACAGAATATGTGATAACAATATGAATGAGCTACAGTTGTGCAATAATAGACGCTTTATCAAAAAATTCTTTCTTAAAGAGGTTATATGTTAAGTCTATTGAATAACAAAAGATCATGTCGTACAGTTTACATAAATGTAGCCCAAAGCAATTATCATTTGACGAGAAAGACTTGGCAACAGCATCCCAACAGCATGATATGCGCGAAAAGCCAAGGTGACGCGTTGGCAACACGACAAGTTTTCTGAACTCTAGGAATGTCGTTCAGAGGATCAATTCCACAATATTTTCTTTCTAAACTCTATAAAAACCCAGAGTATGACAGCAATATCTTTGCTAACCATGTCTCCCACGGAGTAAAGGTTGGAAAGATTACAGCTGTCACTGTAAGGTTTGTTGTTTTTGAGCCACTCACACACGTACTCTTTAGCCTCGAGTTATCAATCGTAAAACCTCAAAACGATAGATTGAAAGATAGCTTAATCTTTACCTGCCTTACAGAAGACACCCGTTCTGAAGGATTCGACGATAAAGGCTTCCTTCGACTGAGTCCTTCTAGGATTCTCACCAGTAAGATATTCGGTGGCAAATCGTCAATGTCTTCTTCGACCAAAACTCTACATTCGGGACAGCGAAGTTCTTTTCTCATAGACAAAATTTCTTCTAGACATCTTTTGCAAAATGTGTGTTGGCAAGGCAAAACTTTAGACGTGTGATCAAGCCTTTCTAAGCATACCGAACACTCCAGAATCTCGCTTAATTCTTTACTGTCCATAGCTGTTTAAAAATCGCATCAAACTTTTTCACAACTACAAAACAACTTCTCGTAATTCCAACACATTCTTCGCGAATAACAATCGCAAACCACACGTCTTACAGCTGCTAAAATATCCTCAAATTGAATCAACGGTGATAAGGGTATCCTCAGCAATGTCCTGTAGTGTTTCCCGTGCTGTCTAGTGTGGTAAATGGTCATTCATCTCCGTTAATTCAGGAACTTTGTAATTCATTCTACCTTCTCTATAATTTTGTTGTCCTCGCGATACGCATGCGTAGTGTCGATGTCAACTGAGACGTATAAATTTGCATAAACCCGTGACGCACTACATTACGTAATTTACCAAAAGCTAGACAATAATCGACAATAATCACAATAGAAACCAAATATAGCTTTGATTCAGCTTCTCGCTATAAATACTAGCCGTTACAATATTACGTAGTAATTCTGAATTGGATTTTCGATGTAAATTTGCTGTAACGATCAGCAAGTCTCTCTTTCGGAACTGTCAGACTTTGGAAAATTACTTCCGGAAAGGCGCGGCCGTATGGGTGGGTATCAGCTGATATATTGGCTCAATAAAATATAATGACCAGCTTTGTAGAAATTAAACTAAAAAGAAAAGATCTTTCATTTCAGCAATTTTCCCTGGAGGAGGGTCTCAATGGGGTGGTAGCTATTACGGTTAACGGTTAATATTTTGGCTTTCTTACGTCCTGGAGCCCTTCCCGCGGTTTTCCAGAGCATAGACCCGATTGAAATGGGGCGATAGACGGATTCAGTCTCCATAAATTTCGCCCCATCGGTTCTAATGCCCCTCCCACAATAAGACAAGTTGATGCAAGACTCTCGAGTGTACCACGAGAGGCCTACATTAGGATTGGGGTCAGATGAAAAGGTGACCCATTCATTCACTATTTCTTTCACTCTGCATGGATTGTTTATATCCACAGGCTGGAAGGTGGTCAAGGTCTTCCAACAACAGCCTCATAGGCAATAATTTAAATGATTTAACGTGTTTCCTTACATGCACTCGAAAATGGTTTTTCCATGCAGAGTGAGCCCATTATATCCTTTCCCACCATGTGTCCCGTTTTTAATGGTATTCAAAGCATTGTAGACATGTAAGAGAGAAGGGAAAACAAGGATGAACATAACTAATAATGTTTCCTCAACATTACCAATGAATAATATGTCAGGAACTGAATATTTTATGGAGAAAGTTCGATTAAGCACACTGGTTGTCCAGACCACTCGCGGTCAACCATATCTTGCTTGGATAGCGAGCTGGGTGAGCCTGCGTTACGGGGGTCTGCGCAAAGACTCCATTCACGCAGGGAGATCAGAGTATCCCCCCTCCTTCGAGCAGAGTACGAGACCACACTTCTGTTTTACTCAAAATCGTGATTATTACTTTGAAATTCTCTATTATATATATATATATATATATTTTACAGCTTTGTTTTTCTAACTACACCTGTTTTAACAAGTTGTCATGTTTTTCGTTGAAAATCGTTTCACTGTCGAAAAAACGTGGAAAATATACTAATCTGTTTTAAACAAGGAAATGTCTGTTCATTTTTACACTATTTGGCATTCTTTTGACATATTTTGTCAAAATTTTGATCTATTTCTACTAATTATCACACAATCCACCCTTGGCCCGGTCGCATGAACAGCGTACGTGGTAGCACTATCCATTTGATAAATCTTTGTCCAGTGTATTATCATCTAATACATTTATCAATTGGATAAGGATTTGTCCAAAGGAGAGCACACCCACTTTTCTTGCAAACCGAAACCTTAAAATAAACTCTGGGGACTAACATTATTGGGAGCACGCGGAAGTCCGAAGTCAGTAAACAAAGGTCAATAAGATGTCGAATCGTTCAATGAATGGACTTCCTTTTGTCACACTGGATACAAAAGTGGAGTGACGCATGTCAGCCTGCAATCTCGTTTCAAGAGCCGTTTTTTTTTTTCTTACTACGCATGCTCAACGAAATAACTTGGTTATTTCACGTTGAGTAAGCAAGCAAGAACGAGTCTGGATAAGATGTTAATAATACTAATACTAATACTAATACTAATACCTTTATTTATACCCAGTAATAATATATAGCATACGAGGTGCAAGTTAGACCGAGCTATAAACTTAAAGGAAAAAATGGAAATAAAAAAATAATTTAATTTGGTCAGCGCGAAGTCTCGCGTGCGCATGCGCAGACAATTGACGACGGTGTTCAAGGATATTTCGAATGACTACGAAAAAGTCCGTGCCGTGCTGTCAGCATTTTGATTGGATAAGACATCAATGCTGACCAATGAAAACGCCGAAACACGATACAACATTAGCCAGTCAAAACGCCGAATCACGGCACCAACACGGACATTTTTCAAGTTCATTCGAAATCAGTAATAGGACGAGCTCCAAAGCATAAAAATCAAATTCTACATCTAAAATTTGCTGTTGTTAATCAGAGGTGAGATCAGGATTCATGTTCAAATACTCCAACAAACTATCAGTTTCAGGCCATGGACTTGAATCAAATAATGTGTCTACTGATGACTGGGCTAGCAACATGTTTAGCACTACTTCATCGGCATCGTTAAGTTCGAAATTTGCCGCTCCTGAATCCCAAGAAGTCGAGGGTTGAGATGTTTCATTGTTATTGGTTGATGACTGAGTCGCTTGACCTAAAACCAACATAAAGAATATTACTATTCATTTATAACTCTACAATTTGGTCATCAGTTAATCTATAGAGCAGTTTTCGTATGACTGTGAAAACGACACGGTTACAACACAGCACCCGGGGGGGGGGGGGGGGGGGGTCTTCGGGGTCAAAACGCTAGGGATGATCGTCGGAAACCTCCAAAACGTACCCTAAAAAATACCCAAATGCCAAAATTTTCGACCCTAAAAAATATCTAACAGCTCAAAAATACCCCTAAAAATACCAAAAAATCAAACAAAGTGTTCTAATAGAAAAGCAGTAAGTAAAAAATCGTCTCGTTTATTTTGTACCCCTAAAAAATACCATTTTTCTAAAAAACATTGGATTTTCTCTGACGACCCCTAAAAAATACCAAATCGGCGATTTCAACCCCTAAAAAATACGACGATCATCCCTAGCAAACCAATATAGGGAGTACCCCCCTCCCCGGTCCCCGGGCACAGCACACTCACACGAACTACGCTCTCTCCTCCTACTAGAATAGATTTCATACGTCCGTACCGTGTCGCGTTGTGCCATGCCGTGTTCCAGCGTTCTGATTGGTTAACGTTGATATCTTATCCAATCAGAACACTTAGACATGTCTCGGCACAAGGTTTCACAGTAAGAACTTTTTCACAGTCATACGAAGTGTGCTCTAATACTTTGGCAATACTAC
This sequence comes from Telmatactis stephensoni, assembly GCA_029948255.1. Lineage (NCBI taxonomy): Eukaryota > Metazoa > Cnidaria > Anthozoa > Actiniaria > Isophelliidae > Telmatactis > Telmatactis stephensoni. The sequence continues at coordinate 118,102 of JALIZF010001468.1, read as the reverse complement.
GTAATTCTTACTTTTTAAAAATGCTAGATTTTAAGCCATCAAACATGCCACGCAACTTTGCATTGATTGGCAATCTTTCTTACAAATGCATAACTTATTTATTACCTTCAGAGGACGTTCCTGGTTGGCTATTGGTCAAAAGAGATCGAGGTGGATTTTGTGTGAAGGAAATAAACATGTTTTGATTACTAGCAGAAGCTGTTTCAGGTTGCGGAGGGGGTTTTGATTGTTGAAATGACATAAAAAGTTGCTCTTGTTGTTGAATTAATAGCTGTTTTCGCTGATCCTGAAATAATTTAATAAGAAAAATGAAAAAACTAAATCAAATAAACGATGTATGTATACGTGTGGAAGAACAGTTTGTGAAAAATAGACGAGAACAAAGAGAAAGGACTTGGTCGATGAATGAATGAATCAATAACTAAGATGATAGGGGAAAGAATGGAAAAGGGGAAGGTAGACAGTAAAAGAGGAAAGAGAAAAAGGGAAAGGAAGGGAGGGAGAATGGAGGGAGTTAAGGAAGGGGAGGGAGGGAGGAAAGAAAAGAGGGGGAAGGAGACACACAGGCCGGCAGGAAAGGAGGAGGGAGGGAGTGAGGAAGGAAGGAAGAAAGGAAGGAAGGGAGGGAAGAAGCAGGGACGGAGGGAGGGAGGGAAGGAGGGAATAGAAAGAGGGGAAGAAAGGGGAGGGTGCGAGTGAAAAAGGAAGGGCAAACCGAAGGCCGTGGCCAGGAACTGTGACTCATTAATCCCCCCCGGCCACTTTTCAAGGTGCTCCGCGGTCCCTTTTAATTGACCGTAACCCTATATTAACGTATACAACGCAATAAAAAATAACCTAAACTACATCTTACTTGATGCATTTGGAGCAACTGCTGTTGTTGGACAAGTAACGGGCTGTGCGAACTTTCTTCTTCGCGTAACTTGCTTTCCTCCTGGCTCAAAGACGCGGCAGAACCCTCTTCACTTTGGGTAGCACGACTCTTTGGAGACGAGGTCAAAATCATCGCTTGCAACTCTTGCGCTGAAAAGCTGGAGAAATAATCCTTAGGCTTCCCTTGTTCCTTGTGTTTATCTTTATTTGAATTTGGGGCTAGGTTAGCTTGTGACGATCTATTTGAATGATCACTCATTGCAGCAAAACTATCCATATTTCCTTGGGACATTGTATTCCCAGTTTGTGTTTCTGTTGGCATAGAAGAAGTCCAAGCTGCTGTTCTGGTCTGGGAGGTTTTTAACATTCTTTCATGTCGAGTTTGGTTGAATTTTTTTCTCGAAGTAGACGTATTGCTTAATCGTTGTCTTGGTTGTGGTGCTTGTGACTGATGATGTTGACGCTGCTGTTGCAATTCTTGCAAACTAAAACCTGGTTGAAACGGTGCTTGAGAAGTCATACTTCTATTTACTGTGGCCGCACCAAAACTGGCTGTCGTATTGAGAGCCGCACTAAATTGTTCGGTAGTATTTTGCAAACTTTGACTGAACAACAACGAGTCCTTCTCGCTGGTTTCTGATGCTTGGGCCTGTTTTAGTAAGTCCAGAAGCGTTTGCGCAACTTCGGGTTGGGATCTTAAACCCGATAAAAGTTTCTGCATTGCCTGAGGATTCTGCGACGAAGCCGTTAGTAAGTTTTGGATATTATTAAGTGTCGTAGGCTGGTTGGTTACTATTGTTATTTGTGGTGGAAATTCCCTTGGAGACATAATCGAAGGATTTGCTTCCGCTGACGTGTTTTCAACATTGTGGAAAGTAAGTTGCGGCGGTGATGACAACTGTGCTAGTTGTCTGTGATGAGAAGAGAAAGTTTGGGTTACAAAGCCTTGTCCTTGTGTATTAACCTGTGGTAACAACGGGCCAGGATTTTGAACGACTACTTGAATATTTTCCGGCTGCTTTGCCGAGTCAAATTGTTCCGGGGATAGCACCCTCGGAGGACGCTGGTGCGTTAATTCGGAACTTACGGATAAAGGTCTATGATTTGGAGCTCCTTCACCGGAACCTTGGGTAAATGAAGGAGCAAACGACCCCTCGGGTACGTTTGAAAGTTTGGGATGTTTTTCTCGATAATATTTCAATTGTTTTCGATTACGCTTTTCGACTCTTTTTCGTGTTTCCTTTAGAGTCTGAACGAGCTCTTTTTGTCTGGTTTCCTGCTTTTCATGCATTTCGCTAAATTCTTTAGCTTTTCGAAACTGGTCTTCAAAGAGCTCCTGGCTTTTGCTTGGGTCGAGGGTTAACTGCGCCTGCAAGTTTAGTAACATTTGCTGTTGTACAGCTTGTAATTGATGCTTTTGCTTTGTGATGGCTTCCTCAAGTATGGTGTGTTTCAGTATTAGTTGATCGTGAAGTTGTCGTTGTGCTTCGATGAAACTCTCGAGTTCTTCATATGACATCGATAGATCCTGGTGTAAAAATGCATAGAAAAGTAAGCCAAGATCAAAGGAAAAACGAAAGGAGAGGAGAGGGGAGCGGAGGGGAGGGGAGGGGAGGGGAGGGGAGGGGAGGGGAGGGGAGGGGAGGGGAGGGGAGGGGATGCGTATGTACGACATAAAACTAGATAAACTCACAATAAGGGACTTGTCAGAAATTAGCAGAGGGGGAGGGGGGTGGGAACTGGGGGAGGGTCATAACTTTTTGAGCCGCTGGAAAGGGGAGGGTCACCAAAAAATCTGGCAGTAAAAATAATAAATTTTGCTATTTTTGACCCAAATCCTAGGGTAGGGTCGTGAAAATTTTAGTCCGATCTTAGGGGAGGGGCACAATATTTTCAGCACTCAATTCAAAAATTCCACCTCCCCTCCCCCCTGCTAATTTCTGACAAGTCCTTAAAATTTTAAATCCTCGAATTTGATTTTGTGAAACGGGGACAAAACCGTTAACGGAAGAAGAGCTTACCACTGAATCTGTACTATCACTATCGTCTTCCACTGAGTGGCTACGACTTCGCTGATCAGAAACTGTACTGGGCCGTGATGAATTTATATCCACCAAGTTTAAATTGCTGTTGGCGCCTACAAGCACAAATTACAAGGAAGAAATACGGTAACACAAAGAACAATTAGTAGAAAATCTAAAGAAAAAGGGAAAGCTGGAGTGTCTGAGTGTGAACGCCCAACAAGAGACAGAGAAAACAATCTGTCTCAAGTTTTGACTCGAACCCACCCCGTCTGGGATACATGTCCATTGCTCTAGAACCAACTGAGCTAAGCAGCAAGTGATAACATCTGCGCATGTCTCCAACTTCTATTGTCTTGGACAAATGGATAATTTTGAAAGGATAATTTCTAGCTGTTCTTACTTCTGCACTCGACTGTAATGCCCCGAAAAACTTTGGGGAGACTATATACAGCTCTCTTTATGAAAGAGGCAGCCCTAAGCCAGGTTAAAACCGTAATTGAGGCCACTTTCGTCCAGCGGTTCGCGCATACTCGTCATGTTATCACTTGCTGCTACTGAGCTATATACGATATCATTCTGTCGCTCTTTTCTCTCTAGTAAACGAAACAAATTTGGGAACATTCGGTTAGAACTTGTCCCTGAGGTAAGTCTCCTCTCGTTTCTAAATAGTCCCCTTCACAGTTCCCTGCGCCATCTTGAAAGGTAGCCATGCCTTTGCATCGAAGCGAGACGAACGGTGAACGTGCAATGATAGATACCTTTCTTAACACCTAGGACAATGATTCACAGGTCTCTATCATTACAAGCTCACCGTTCGTCTCGCTTTGATGCAAAGGCATGGCTACCTTTCAAACTGGCGCAGAGAACTGTGAAGGAGACTATTGTGGACGTGATTAGATGGACAAATCAGCAACCAGTCAATGCAGAAAAATCACAAGACTGCCGCAGTAATGAATATTGAATTCCGCAACAAGTTCTAATGGACAACATTCCCATGGAGAAAATAGATAGATGGGAGGAATCGTGGCATATCACTAAGAACAAAGGCACGCTAACAAACAGAAACAGTGGTAGAATTCTACCACCACATTACCACCCTCTTATTCAAAATTTGTAAAGCTATAGTAGTGTATCTCTGTGTTATAATTCTATATTCTGCGCGCGCACTTTGACTTTAATAGGACGCTTAGCGCCGAAAGCTCGGATTAAAAAAATCCTAAAACTTCTTTGTCATAATATGAAACCAACCGACAAGACAACGTTATTCCCAGGGGTATTTTTTTCTGAGAGCGAGAAACCAGCGACAGGTAGATGGAGCGTAGAAAGAAGTTAGGCGACGCGCCCAATTACCATCATTCTGTCTTCGGGAAAAAAATGTGTGTGTGTTAACGATTCTACGAGGTGAATTTTACAGTATGTTCATGTTGAAGAGGAGGAAAAAAAACCCAAATGAACAAATGTTATTTGCTTTTTAATGACCCCAAATAATTTGGGAAATTTCAACCAAAAATGGCCCTTGGCTTTTGGAACTTTGGGACCATTGGCACTTGCGTGTTGGGATCTATCCTAATCCATTCCCCGTTCTTTTAATAACAGAAGGAACGGAAACGAAGGGAAAATAGTAGAACAGGTGCTTACCGCCACGAGGAATAACTGTCGACTGCTGAGCCAATATCTCGGGTGTTTCAGTCGACAAATTGGGTAGTAGATGGAGTGGTTCACCTTGTTGTAGATATATATCGTCTGAAGTTGACTGACCACCGGCTTGAAGTTGTGGTGTATTGCAGACGATACTCCTATCTTGAGGAGTGAACAGCTCTTGCTTGTCACTAACATCAAAAGGAGAGAAACAATTATATAATACTTGGTATATTACGGGCGCTCTGGTTGTTCGAAATTCGTGTGGGATTACAGTACACACGCATAGATGACGTCAATTAATTATACTCGGGCTTTGATTGGTTAGTCTCCTATGTAGCCACCTTTGTGTCAAAGCCTTGCGTGACACAGAAACTGCGACTGCGTAGAAGACTACTGATTGGTTGAAATGTTTTGATGCCATTTTTGGTGAAATTTTATTTTTATTTTACGGAATAATTTCATTTTTTAGGTCACGACAAAACAACATAGCGGAAAACCGCATAGTTTTTATCCTTTTTTTCATCACCGACAATAATACGTCAAAATCTGTAAGAGGGTCTCAATGGCGGAGGGGGAGGGGGCGTACGTTTTACCGTCAACCGTCAAAACACCGAATTGTTACCGTCAATCTTCAAACTTACTTAAAATAACGATTAATTGTTAATAACTTCTAGTTAATAATTAAATTTTACGTAATCAACGATCATTTGTCAGTCGATACAATAGTCTGTATCATGGGCTCCGGCCTGACATGGACTAAAATAAGTAATATGTAATTCCTTCAATTTCTGATTATGCGCCAGCCTGAGAGAGATGTAAAGGGAAAGGGAAGGGAAGCGAAAGGGAGGGAGAGAATGAAAAGAGAAGTAAAAATAAAACTTGGTCTTCTTCACCCCTTCCTCCTCCGTCTGTAGGCCATTTTAGACTCAATTTCGAGGGATGAAAGGGTACGTTAACAAATTAACTTGTTTTGTCCACTCAAGACGTTTATGCAGGGGCGCATCCAGGGCTCAGACTGAGGGGGTTCACTTCACATTTATCTTGTTGTTCTTGATATTTTTCTTTCTCGAAGTAAAAATGTTTTATTGTTAGCTAGGACGAGAAAGGGGGTTCCCGGGCACCCAAGGAACCCCCCTGGATCCGCCCCTGTTATGTGATAGATATTGATATCAATACTTTATTAGTAACTCATACAGAGTCACGTACACGTGGTAGCCATCAGTATAAATATCAAGTCCCCATGGCTAGAACTGACATTTACAAATTTTCTTTCTTCCCTAGATCAATTAAGGAATGGAATGAACTTTCTAAGGACATAGTTAATTCAAATTTTTTAAGTATTTTTAAATCAAAGGTCAATTCGACCTCATTTTAATATTATATATTAGTTTTCTGGTTTTTTTTTTTTTTTGTTTTTTTTTGTTATATTGTTTTGTTTTGCTATTTTGTAAACATTTTTAGAATTTTTTATAGTTTCTATACAGCAATTTATAATACACTATACAAAATTACTCGATTCTGATTGGACGAGAGGAGTACAATTATATCGTTAATTGTACTCTGTAGAGTACCTATTAAGTCGCTATGGCAACGATAGTGTATTATAAATAAAAAAATCGCACGATCTTCTGGCGTACAATTCAGAATTAATAGTTACTCGTAATGTTTTGAAAACTCTCAAATAGGACTCGCCTAAAGGCTCGTCCTATTTTGAGAACTTTCAAAACATTACTCGTACCTATTAATTCCGAATTGTACTCAAGATCGTGCGATTTCCTATACAAATACAGATCTAGATGTGAATTATTTACGTGGAAATTTCCGCTAAAAGATAAAAAAGTCTATCGAGAGAAATTTTAGATTTACTACAATCAATTTATTTCTCGCTTTCTAATTGGTCGAGAGCTGTAATAAATTAGTCAACACCAACGATTTACGTCATCGTGTTAATTTTGCTCTCGCGCTCGAAGCTAGTTTGACAAGAAATTGCTTCTCCAATATGTGGTTTAAAAAAATGACAATTGCTTTTCGTGGTATGAACTCTTTTTGCTTTACTAACATTTTACGTCAACATACGGTCAAAATTAGTTATGGATCCACAAGGCGTACATTTTGACCATGTGTGACGTAAAACGTTCGGAGACCACGGAATCCCACTGTAAGTATAGCACACACTCCGAGGAAAATATTCTTTACGAAAATATCGGGGGTAGTTGTGATTTTTACAAGGAAACAGAGGTAATCCAAAAGTTACTTATCACCCAAATAAGCTAATTCCAATTAACTGCATTTAAAAAATGATTTTTCAAGGAAAAAAAAAAAGAAAAAAAAAAAAAAGAATGGCATCTCACAAACTAGTATTTCTATAGCACATTATTGTGACCTCATTGCGCTATTGATTCTCTAAAAAAAATAATACAAATATATGAATGCGAAAAACCGAAATTATGTTAATGCTGATTCAAAGTAAATATTGAGTTATTTATTTTGCAATGTATACTCACCGGCATTAAGCTCACTGTCGTCATTGAAAAGGGATGGAATTTCAAAAACAAAGTGCTGGATTAAAAATGGCGTTATTGTGCGTCTTTCCACCGCTTTTCATACACAATTTGGGTCAAATCAGTTCTTTCGTAACCTGTTTGATCTTGCAGCCCCAGGAAATCGAATCACATGCTTCTGAAAAGCTTGCTACCTAAATGCGTTTTTGTCTATAAATTGTTTTTTTTTCTATAAGATTACTTTAGCGGTTTTATACCTTCAAAGGGTTTCTCGTATCCTGTGCTATATAGCTGACAGTGACGCATTTTTAAAGGCCTAGTCTGAGACACATAAATAGTGTACTAATAGACTACGTTGGCGCTAGCGACACAAGCAATTTTCGTTTGTATGTTCGATATGAGTCTAAGAAAGAAAACAAAAGGAATCTATGGAAAGAGACATTTGATGAAGCATCGAGGAAGCAGTTTTGGACAATCTATGACATATGAATCGACGGCAAGTCAAATCCAATCAAATCAAATCAAATCAAATCAAAATGAAATGATAATAAAATAAAATAAAATAAAATAAAATAAAATAAAATAAAATAAAATAAAATAAAATAAAATAAAATAAAATAAAATAAAATAAAATAAAATAAAATAAAATAAAATAAAATAAAATAAAATAAAATAAAATAAAATAAAATAAAAAAATAAATAAAATAAAATAAAATTTAATTTCATACAATACAATTTTTAAAAATCAGAAAATATAACCGGCATTCATATATTTCTTACGTTTGACGGTTTGTTATATTTGACGGCTAAAATGTTTGCTATTTGACGGTAAACCACACTGAGACTCCCCCTGTAAGAGCTACATTTGTGTAACTCTTAGTCAAACCGTTTTACAAAAGCGTGTCACGTTACAGTAAAGCCCCTCGGAGACATTCACAAAAGTGTTTTCCTGCTGATCAAAGTATCACTTCTCCCAAATTACAGGATCATATTTGAGATGCATTCACCTAATTTTGGTGGCATTTAACAATTTGTTCTTTGAGCCCAAAAGAGCTAATATAGAAGATTTTAGCCTTAACAACCTACGGGTCCTCATGAGAGGGCCATAAAACGTTTTTTTTTTTCGTTCTGTTTGACAAAACACGACAAAGCCGTATCCGACAGAAACTACATGGGAATAATTTGTGTTCAGCGAGATAAGATATCCTTAAGTCATTATTACCTCAAGGCTACTATTTTAAGAGACTACTAAATTTAGCGATTTTCGGGGAGAAATGACGATTTTTTACTACGGTTGACCAAAACTACCCAAGAATACTAATTTTAGTGAGCATAAAATTTGGCGATTTTGAGGAACTCGCTAAAATTCACTAAATGAATAAATAATTTTCTACAGCAGATCCACGTCGTGACTATTCTTCTGCTGGCACTCACACTCACACTCACTACCTCTACATTAAATATTTTTCATACATCGCTCAACTCACATGTTGACTTTTGCCGAGGGAGGAAAAACCGGAGAACCCACAGAAAAAACCCTTGTGGCATGGTAGAGAACAACACATCAAACAAACTCAATTCATATATCATCCCGTGTCCGAGCCGAGACTCGAACCCGGACCACAGCGGTGAAAGGCCGGTGCTCTCACCACTCGGCCAACCATGCCACCATTATGTTGTCGCTAAAAAACAGTAACCTTCGGGTCAGCAAATTTTTATTTCAAGGCACATTTCTACTGGATATATTTCCCAATCGATTAGATTGTTTACCAGCAGTCCTTGACGCAACAGAATCAACAAGTGACTAGCAATGAATTTAATAGTAAGGGGTGAACCATTAGAAACCTTGGGGGGGGGGGGGAGGTTAAAATGTTATAGGCACGGATAGTTTTTCTCTCTGTTTTTCTTTTTTGGAGTTGTGAAGGAATATTCTTTTTTTGGTGGTAGGGCATATGCAGGTTTGGTTTTTTTTTTTTTTTGGGGGGGGGGGGGGGGGGGGGAATTGTTACCCCCTCCCAACATTACTAATGGTCCACCCCTAAAACAATGATTCAGTATTTTTTACCAGACAGCCACATTTTTGCTGCAAAAGAATTCTGGCTTAGAATTCCAGTGATTGTACGAGATGAAGCTACGACTTTTCATCCAGACCCACTGTTGACCTTTAGATCGCATTCTGTATGGTTCGGTTTTACCCTCGCCGAACTCGAGTACTAGAGAAATGAAATAAAGATGACAGAAAATCAGTACCCAGACTGATTCGATAAGTCGTAGTTTTGCCCCTTTGTATCGTTAGGTTGCTACCACCACAGGAAGCCCAAGGAGCGAACAGACCGACTTACGGAATCAATCCAAATCAGTACCCACAGACTGTAGATCTTGAAAGGGGTTGGAGGAGGGGGGTGTGGTTGGGAGAGGCATGGGCTTATTATCAGAAACTCGTAAGGTGATTCCTGGCGACACCACAGGGAGCCCAAAGAGCAAACATACCGACTTATGAAATCAGTCTAAATCAGTACCCACGGGGGGGGGGGGGGGGGGGGGAGGTTGGGGGAGGCTTGGGCTTATTTTCAGAAACTCGTACGTAAGGTGATTTCCTGGCGACCACCTCAGGAAGCCCAAGAAGTGAGCAGACCGACTTAAGGAATCAGTCTAAATCAGTACCCACAGCCGGACTGTAGATCTTGAAAGGGGTTGGAGGGGTGTGTGGTTGGAGGTTGGTTTGGGCTTATTTTCATCTCTCATAAGGCGGCCCCTATATGAGTTTCTTTAATAGGACAATAACATGACTTTTGGAGGGCATATTGTTTATTTGTGGCCCGAGTAGCTTCATTTGCGCCCGAGCGCAGCGAGCCAAATAACAAACTTTGTAATTGAAACTTGGAAATTCTTGGAAATTCCTCCATATTAGTGGTAAAATGGCGTTTGATCAGTACGATAAAAGTTGTCTTCAAATAAATATAAAAAATAACGATTGACACACTCTCGAGTTTTGAGATGGTTTTCTTGTAAATTCTGATTGGTCGAGAGCTGTCGCGCGATGCCTTCTCAGCCAATCAGCAACAGGGCTGCAAAAGTATTTGCGGCCCTTCAAATTCAATTTTCGCCCGCTGAACGGCGCGTTTTCAAGAGGGCAGTTTGTTATTTGGCCTAGTATATTGATGATAATGATAGTTTCATGAATAGCGTTGCAAATAAAGGTACCTATATCTGACATGTATCTGAGCTATGCGAAAGCCGCACATTTTGGTGAGTTTCTTGATCAAAACCTCGAAAATGACGGAACTAAATCATCATGTATCCTGACAAAAAATACGCCAAAATCTTCGTAATTCATTGATCTATTCAAAGCATCGTTGGTTCTTCTCGTTAGCGTATTAAACGCATGATAGTCGTCCAAACATATCGTCAAAGTGATGGAGGTCATTTTTCACTCTGATTGATAAAATATATACCAAATGAAAGCTTTTAAACATTTTTTCCTTGAGATATCGACGATTCTAAGAACTTTCACGGTCATTTCTTTGTAATTCCGCGAGCCCTACGCAAAACTTCACATCCGAGCCATAAGAGTATTTCTTAACAAATATTTTGCCATGCGGCCTCAGGAATGACATTCCAAATTTGTGCACCCACACGGAAAAATATTTATTTATTTGTGAAGTCCTTGAATGTTGAACATAATATTTTCTGCTGCCTTCAGTCTTTTCTTGTAAATATGTTCGTTCATCGACCGGTAGCTTGGCGGAATTTCACTATTCTCGGTGACAGCTAAATTATTATTTAACAGCGAGACTGAAGGACTCTTACGTTTGGAATCAAATGAAGACAAAACATTGACTGGTAGGCCGGTGAAATTTGAAAGATTTCCAAAACAGAACATATATATGCAAAAATATATAAATATATAAATGCAAAAATTTCATTTTAATTTCAACACTGGAATGACAACGGCCGGTTCAGTGGCGGTGAACTATTGAATTAAGAGGGGATGTTTTTCAAGTTCGAACAGTGAACAACAAAAACTCCCGAGTTGAAGAATAGCTGTTGTACAAAACTAAAATCATCTCTGTCAGAAACTTTAAGTTGTTTATAAGTAGTTTTGGCCGATGAAATTCAATCAACGTGTTAATCCAAAGCGAAAATTTGGATCGAAAATTAGGTTTAGGCCCTCATTTGCTCTTTTGCTGTATGTTTTCTATATATTCAGCTTGTAAAAGCTTAATCCCAACACAACGTCAAGAAAAAGTCTTTGTACAATTATTCAAAAATCCGTTTTAAACAGGTATTTAATCTTGGTACATCAGTTTTTAACCGTTAGAAAGAGGATTTGAGTGTTAATCCAGAACGAAAATTTGGATTAAAACTCGCACGAAGGTCTAGTTTTTGGCGCTTTTCGCCATTATAGGACTGTAAATTCTTTCAACTTAAATGGAGGAAAGTAGAAAACATTTCCAACGACACCTCTACGATATTCCGAGAGATTAATTATAAAAAGAGGCAACCGGAATAAGAGCTGCATGAAGCATTTAGTCATATAGAGTAAAACGTGTATGATATCAGGCTCTGGCGAATCAACGTGAAGCATTTGTTGATTAACAAATATCTCTTTAGCTTGTTTTAGTGTTTTCTATAAGCAGACACTTTGTTTGAAGTGAGATTTCTTGTCGTCTTGATTAAAAATAAACTCGGGCTATGTCCACGCTTATTTGGATATATTTGCCAAGGCATCTTATTGCTCCAGTTCAGGCCTACCATCCACGCTTAAACAGCCTTTTTCGTTTCTCTTGGTACGAAAACGGAGGGGGAAAAAAGATGTGAATGAGTGAAAAAGGACTCAGTCTTCAAGCAAACTTTAATCGTTTTACTGTTCACAGACGCTTCGCCGGTTAGTGCTTCTTCCTTGTGAAAATGAACACATTAGCTTAAGGCCTATAGCCCTATGGAAGACAATGGTGTAGTATACAATGAGACAATATGAGCCCAAGTAAGCTAACGTATTCATTTTCACAAGGAAGAAGCCCTAACCGGCGAAACGTCTGTGAACAGTAAAACAACTAAAATTTGCTTGAAGAAGTCCTTTTTCACTCATTTATTATATTTCCAAGCATGGTATTAAAATATTTTTATTCAAATAAAGCTGTGTTTTCAAATGCATCTGTAGTAGTTGTAGCCGTAGCTTTATTTAAATTCCAAAGAAAACTAAAAACTAAGATTGGAAACGCCGACGCAATGGAGCCTGCGAAGCCGGCACTTTTGGGGGAGTAAATAGCATCGGCGACGCAGGCGCAGACGCAACGCAATGTGAAAAATAAAACAAAACAGAAATAAATAAATAAATAATTCAATTCAATAAAAAATAATAATAACAATGAAGATAGAAGTAGAAGATTCGAATAAAACATGACTGCGAAGCTAGTCTCTATAAAGTTTTTACTCCCGCATTCAAAGTTTAAGGTGATTTCGCTGTGAAGTCATATTCGCATTCGTTAATCTAGCTCTTTACTCTGAAGAAGAAACGTCAGTCATGTCAGTAATACAACGTTGTAAGATACAGAGATACAGTTATACATATACTGAATGATTATTTATACTGAATCTTCTGTAAATATATATATTACTGTAAACATGGCAACAAAAAATAAACTTGAAACTTGAGTTGAATCTGTACACACCAGCCCTGTATTAAGAGGTCACTTATCAACTTCCCGAATACTGTAAATTTGGTCTGTGTTAAACGTTCACTTCCATTAAGGGAACTCGGTCGCCCTCTACGCTTCCCACTTGGTTAATTCTACCGTATTTCGACTGTATAACGCGGACACCGATCTAATCACTCATAAGCTAAGCACGTCAAGTTTCTTTTCTGAGGGTAACAGCTTAACACGCGGGCTAAGTGGCCATGGCTCGCACGAAAACGTCAAAAATACTTTATAAATGAGTTATAAAACGATTGCTTATATCTATCTTTGTGTAAAACGTTACCCTCAGGCTGATGTGGAAACGCGACTGAACAGTCCATCATTCTGTCCTTCGACCAGCTGGTCAGTAATTGGCCATGGCTCAAATCTTTGATAGTTTTTCTTTCTCGAAGAATAGCTTCTCTGGAGTTAAAAATACGTCTTGGGCGATATAACTGATCCCATAGTCAAATCCACTGGATATGTGGTAGAAGACCGCTGCTGCTACGATAAAATATCGAGAGCACTGAGAGCAAGTGTTCTCGAATGAATGGATTCGTTTGAGCTAATGGATAACCTAGCAAATGCATTAATTAAAAGCTTTTGGATTGAAAACGACTGAATGCCAAATACGAAGAATGAGACTCAACAAAAACGTCTGTTCCGCCTTCTTAAGAAAAGTGATGAAAAAACGACAAAAACACAAACCATTAGGCCCGACATACAATACGGCGCGCATATGCAGACGTTAATGACCTTGAAGTACAAGGAGAAAACGGAAACGAGGAGAAACGTGATGAGATCATGAAAGCAAAAATTAATAGAACTCGATGGTATTAAATGAGCTTCACTCTAAGGGCCAACTGAAATGATGTTGGTAACAATTAAGGCCTTTAACACGAAATTTTCTACGACCAGCTTTTTTCTTTGACAGACACTTTCGCTCGTATGAATGAGAAAATTTGACCAAATCTAATATGACAAATGCATTTGTTACATGAAAATTGCTAGTGTAGACGGGATTAAAAAATTCATTTTTCATGGAAAATCTACTCGTATGGAAGAGACATTCATTATGAAATTTTCGCGAAATGAATGGAACACGTGCTAGGTATCTTCCCAACGGAATGATTTTGAAAAATGCATGACTCAAAAATAGTATGTTAATTACCTAAATCGCTGAAGGTTTTAAAAAAATACAAAGATTTGCACGGGAAATATTACCGGGTTTTGATTGAAATGTGTGGATGAAGGCCCACGCAGCTGTAGGCTTGCTAGGTCTTGTCACGCAACGCATTCTCGCCATTAGTATTGAGTGATTCCATAAGTCGGTCTTAGGACGGACGGACGGACGGACGGACGGACGGACGGACAGACGGACAGACAGACGGACGGACGGAAAGATAGGTTTGGGTGACAGCATTTAGGTTTGGTTGACATGCAGCATTTACCAGTTATGATATGATTTTTAGTACGAAAGTCACAGACAGACAGACGAACGGACAGACAGACAGACGGACGGACGGACGGAAAGATAGGTTTGGGTGACAGCATTTACCAGTTATGACATGATCCTTGGTAACGAAAGTCACAGATAGGCAGACGGACGGACAGACAGACAGACAGATGATAAACAGACAAACGGACGGACAGACAGACAGACAGATAAACAGACAGACGGACGGACGGACAGACGGACAGAAAGACAGAGAGAGGGTACGGATCACAGAACGGTTCAGTCCGTTTCAAACTCATCCGTAAACTGCTTTAACGCTGTCGTGACGTAATAAATTTCGTAACGATCACAATGCAGGGATGAGAATCTGTCATGAAAAAGCTGTCAGTTTTACTACTTACAAGATTGGTGGAACGAAGCCAGCATCTTCATATCGTCATGGTGCACGTAGTTATAGAGAGAAGTGCCAAGCAATTCGTAGGGCCAGTAGCCAGTCATAGAGACAGACCTATTGGAATGATCAAGGCAGTTAGATCTTTGACAACTGCTAAATCGCCTTTATCATTTTGACCAGGTCAAAATGTATTATCTTGACAGCTCTAGCGAATGGGAAACTTACGAGACTTCAACCAGAGTACCACAATATGGCCATTTATACGAGACCAAAAGTAGGACGTACCTTACATAAGACGTACCTTACATAAAACGTACCTTACATAAGACGCAACTTACATAAGACGCACCTTACATAAGACGCAGCTTACATAAGACGCACCTTACATAGGACGTACCTTACATAAGACGCAACTTACATAAGACGCATCTTATATAAGACGTACCTTACATAAAACGCACTTCACATAAGACGCACCTTACATAAGACGTACCTTACATGAGACGCACCTTACATAAGACGCACCTTACATAGGACGTACCTTACATAAGACGCACCTTACATAAGACGTACCTTACATAAGACGCACCTTACATAAAACGCACCTTGTATAAGCCGTACCTTACATAAGACGCACCCTGCACAAGAAGTATCTTACATAAGACGCACCTTGCATAAGACGCACCTTACATAAGACGCACCTTACATAAGACGCACCTTGCACAAGAAGTACCTTTAATAAGACGCACCTTACATAAGACGTACCTTACATAAGACGTACCTTATATAAGACGCACCTTACATAAGATGCACCTTACATAAGATGTACCTTACATAAGACGTACCTTACATAAGACGCACTTTACATAAGACGTACCTTACATAGGACGCACCTTGCATAAGACGTACCTTACATAAGACGCACCTTACATAAGACGTACCTTACATAAGACGCACTTTACATAAGACGTACCTTGCATAGGACGCACCTTGCATAAGACGTACCTTGCATAGGACGCACCTTACATAAAACGCACCTTACATAAGACGCACCTTGCATAAGACGTACCTTACATTAGACGCACCTTACATAAAACGCGCTTCCCTGTGAGTCTCCTGTAGGTAATTTCTGACACGAAAAATGGGAGACTCTGCCGGTCTAGGCGATCCCGCCGTCCACGACCATGGACGAACCAACCGGTTGAAACCGGTTTTGACAGGAAGAGGCTCTCTTGTGATTGCATGATAAAATCGCGTTGGTTGTTCACGTGCGTTGCTAAGTTACCGGAGCGCATGCTCAACATAGAAAACGGCCTAGACCTGCAGAGTCTACTTATTTCATGTCATAAATTACCTGTGGGAGACTCTGCTCGCAGGGAAAAGACGTGCCTTATATAAGGCACGAACCTATCCATATAAACGACTTTTTTAGTCCACGTCGCGCCTTATTCAAACCTTATGGGGGAACAGCTCATAACGCTGTTCCTTGATAGGAGCGCCTTATACTAAAAGTGCAGTTTATACGGAGAGGTTCTCGCCTTAACATAAAGCGCATCCTATTCGGTCTCCTATACATGAAGGGCCTAATGAGAGTATCATCAATTTTAAAACAGATGGTCGTAAATAAATTCAAGAGCATTTATCTTGGAAGTGTCAGTTTATTCTAACTGTGATGACCATGGTCGGATACGTTCACAGTAATTACTCCCACGAAGGGTTTAGGCTTGAAACGTCAGTAAGTTATCCCCTTTTTTACATTGTTACAAGTTTCCATTCATTCCTTGTTGTATTTTATACACCATAGCAGTCCAAATTACTTCACTCGCTAGTCTCCTTTTGAGTCACAGTAATAGGGAGCTTAAGCAGGAGACGTTTTTGTCAACGTGGACATCACCGCAGTGTACGTTCTTCTTCATCCGTTCGCCATCATAGATGATGTGTCCGTTTCGTTAAGCAGAAGGTCAGTTAAGGCTTTTTCATCTTCTACCAAAAACAGCAACCTCATCTATGATGGCGAACGGATGAACGCAGGGTTCGTACTCTTTTGGAGTATCAAAATTCCATGACTTTCGATGACCTTTTCCATGACTTCTTTTCTATTTTCCATGACTAAAATTTAGACGATACTTTTCATGAAAATGGATTACTTTCTATTGGAAAAATAAAATTTCATCTTTTTGCCTAAAATCAAGCTACTTTTAAATTTGTAATATTATTCTGAAAAACCCTAAGGGAGAAATAATAAAGTTGTATTGTATTGTATTGTACGATCATTTTTCTTGTGCCATTTTCCATGATTTTCCATGCCGAACTTAATCTAAATTCCATGACTTTCCAGGCCTGGAAAAGAAATCATGAAATTCCATGACTTTCCAGGTTTTCCATGACCCGTACGAACCCTGGAACGAAAACGTACGTGTAACGTCCGTGTTGACAAAAAGGCCTCCTGCTTAAGCTCCCTAATATGGATAAATTTGAAAGCGCATCCGTTAATATTAGGCCGGCTTTCGTGCGAAAGGTGTGAAAACGTAGGAGGAAGCGTTAATTAGACTTCATATATACCTTGGATCAACAAATAAGAACTTGCCATCCATCGTATGTCTTGATTCGAATTCAGCTGGAGCAGATTCCTCTAAGTCTACGAAACGTTGCGGCGCCGGCCGTGATAGACAACCCACAGCCACAAAGTAGGGAGATTTTGACACAATGGATGCATCCTTGTGAACAATCTCTGTGCCACTTACATTCATCTCTATAAAGAATACAAAATGATTTTAATTGCTTGGATGACACAATGGGCAACGTTCGAGACCTCAAATGTTCTATCGATAACGAGGCTTCCAAGAGTAAAAAAAAAGAGTAAAAAGAGAGAGAGAAGAGGAAATGCTTTAATTTTAGTTGAAAAATAACGTTATTTCTTTTGTTTTACTCCAGGGAAGCCTTGATATCAAGCAGAATATTTGAGATGTTGAACATGATCTATTAGTAGTGCAAGCCCTGGATTTCCAAGAGCGTTTTTCCGACTTTATGGTTGTAATTTCCTCTCTACAATCAAAATTACTTATTTTTTCACGAAATGAAGCTATCAACTTTTTCTCGTGCCATTTTCCATGATTTTCCATGACTTCTCAGTCCTGAAATGAAATCATGAAATTCCATGACTTTCCAGGTTTTTCCTGACCCAAACGAAGCCTGTGTTGTTTGTTAGTTTTGTACGCTTGTTTTACAGCGAAAATCGTTGCATCGCGACCTCCAACGTCGGTAAGATTTTGGTATTTTCTGATCCGTCCATTATTCTTGGGGGCGGAGCTTTCACGAACTCGTTCAGTGATTGGTTGATTTGAAAGAAGCTCCGCCCAAAAACTGATTGACGGCTCAGAAAAACCCAAAATCAAAACAAAAATTGTAATTTGCTGGTCGCGATGCAACGATTTTGGCTGTAATGCCATAAATACCGTCTTCAGCGACTTCGTTCTTCTTCACATCCCAGCTATTAGTGTAGCCGATAACACGAACTCTTTCATAAGAACTGGTATTCTCAATTCGCTGATTGCCTGGGTTGCATGCCATGCGGATCTCAAAGCTATGACGAGTTGGCTTTCTGGGTAGCTGAGCAAATCCTGCCAAAAAGAACAAAACACCGTGTTAAGGTTACTTCTTTTACAGCTTGTTAGTTACTGAAATTAATATGTCGTAACACACAAGCAACTTAAAATAACGTACCCGATAGATAGAAAGAAAAAAGACTTGGATAAGACAAAATATAGTAGAAACAGAAAAGATGGAGGAACGGAGCAAATGTGAGGAGAAAAGAATAGAAAAGACGCAAAAACTAAATTAATAGGAAGGAAGGAAGGGAGGGAGGGAGGGAGGGAGGGAGGGAGGGAGGGAGGGAGGGAGGGAGGGAGGGAGGGTGAGAGATAGGGAGGGAGGGAGGGAAGAAGGAAGGAAGGGAGGGAGGGATGGAGGGAGGGAGGGAAGAAGGAAGGAAGGACTCAATCATGGGCTGCCTCCATTTTAGGTTTTTATATATAGCCAATAACGTTGACGGTTTTGAAATATGCATCTATGTAAATAATATAAAAATTAGGTACTACCTAATAGCGGAGCTCCCATTTTTAAAAATAAATAATAATTTTAAATACTTTGTTTTTGACGTTTTTGATTCAAATGAATTGGGCTTCCTGTGGTAATAGGCAAACAAAGATTGCATTTTGTTGTAAAAGTTGAAATAAAGATATTTATAGATCAAGCTTTATAGCATTTGCTTTAGGGTTTGAAAAAACTATTGCCCTTCAGTCTCCTGAGAATTATATGGCTTTCAAGCCATATAGTCACCACAGTGATATTTATTCAGATTCAGTCAGATTTTATAATTGACTTTGTAGTAGTGGTGGTTCATAATTCTCAGAAATAGAATGCAAAAATCCCTCACTCAAACTAATTTCATTCACATAAATACTGAACCTGATTTCAACATCCCTCAATTAAACAATTAGACATTGCAGAATATTATATTTAGATTTTTCTGTCTTGACAGTATTGTGACATCTTGTTTTTGTACTATGTAGAATAGAATGACACAGATAAATAGTTGTCTTTACACGAAACAAGAATTCTCTCTTCCAGGTTACACTAATCATGACTTTAGATGAAATTGTAAAACAACTCAAAACAACTACTACCTAAAAGCAGAGCTCCAATTTCAATTTTAATATTCTGTGGCTTCCTGTGGTAATTGAAAAATTTGAAATGAAGATTATTTTAAAAAGCATTTTTAAAATAAGTTGTGGTTTTGGTTTATATATTGTATGGGCTTGTAAACTCAGTGACCTTAATATTACAGTAAATTTTAATATTCAGATTCACTGTCAGATTTCATAATTGACTTTGTAGTGGTTCATAATTTTCAGAAATAGAAAGCAAAAATCTCCAAAACCTTTTTTAGATATTTGATACAAGTAATTAAACCTTCTCAACATCCTGGATATTACAGAACAACATATCTTAATTTGTCTGTCTTCACTATATTGTGACATCTTGTTTTTTTCTGGTTCAGTGTTGTTGTTGTTTTGCTTTGTTTTTTAATGTAGAATAGAATGGCACAATACTTGTCTCTTCCAGATTACACTGATAATACAATTTAAGCTTAAAGTGATTATAAGAACAGCTACTTGAAATAAATAACAAGAAATTAAGCATTTTCAATTTGCATTTAAGGTCTCATAGGGCTCATTGAGAAACTTCATGCTTAAGCTTAATGGTAAAACAGCTCTAGTTTGCATGCAAAATTCCTTCTTTTTTTCCTGTCAATTTTTTCATTAAATTACAGACCCAAACTTGAGCTGTATTTTATACACATTAGTGGGGTTGAAATAAGTTCAAAATCAATTTTTTGCTAATTTTATTTTTAAAAGTAGTGCAAAACGTTCACCGTAAAACAAAATGTCATTGTCATGCCTGTACTTGAGTGTTTGTTTAAACTTGGCCATAGTTCAGCGTGCATAAACGTATATTTTTATAAGTCATCAATCCCAAATAAAAGATAAATGATCAAATCAGTATAGGTACAAGAGACTTTTTGACATCATCTTTTGGCCAGAGTCTTTACCTTGAAGTGCCTTCCTTGTTGTCTTTAGAAGCTAAGCATAATCCTCGTTTCATGTTCAATGCAGACGATTCTTGATTTCCAACTACTGACTGAGATTTTTAAGCAGCTTTACTGAAGGCATAGACTTCACGAAACGAAGAATACACGATCCTCAATGACTGATTCATTATGAGAAGTTTTTTGAAGCTACAAATCCAACTAAGTAAAAAGCTGTCCAACTTTGAAAATGTTCTCTGTGTCCTCTCGTCTCTCGAGCATGTTCTCTCGTCTTTCGAGCAGCTTTTGCCTGAATGACACCGGGCTCGAAAAAAAATTCAAAGGTACGTTGTTTTCGCTTCAACCCGTCAAAATTGGCACAGATTAATGATCATGAAAATCTCTAAATTTTTACGAGGTTTCGAGAATAATCTTTTTAAGTTTTGCAAGTTAAAACTGCAGGGAAACTTGTAAATTTTCAGTTTTCAAAGTGTCAGCGCGCGTCAAGTTGGCGCCAAAAATCAATCAGCCAATCAGCATCGCGATGTACACGGACGTATGTACGTACGGACGTATGTATGTATGTATGTATGTACGGACGGACGTACAGCCGTTGGGCTCCCTGTGTGTCCATGAAAAATCAACTCGATGGGTTACCATTTTTTCTTAGGTATGGTGCTCCGCTCGCGCGGGCCAAAGCTCCGCTATAAAATACTATCTGGAGGTACAAAATTGAAGTTTTTAGACCATACCAAAAAGCAATCTTAAAATATTTTCTTGCAAATATATTTTCCTTATACCTTGTACAATAAGCCAAGTTCACACTAGAAACTTGTTACATATAAACTACGAAATATATTTTATAAGTTGGCCTAAAAATTTGGCATCTCATTAAAACTCATCCTTCTTGAGACTGGCAGTACATCTGAACGTATCTCTTGATACAACCATAATGCCTTTGTACAGTCTTAACAGGAATGATCTGATCTTCACGGGTGGCTGGTTGCCGGCAAATGTTGCGGTTTGTTACTCGTGACCCGTGAAGATTAGATAATCCCATCTTACCATTGGGTTCTGATCTCATAAAGACTGTCATGTTGTCTCTTTCTAACTCATTGCCCACAATGGCTTTGTCATCTGGATGAACTAAGTCAATGAAGTCTGAGCCCCTAACTTGCTCCTGTAATTAAACAAAAAACAGTTAGCATAAACTCTCAATGTCTGTGACAAATGCTCCCAAAATCATCCAACATTGTTAGCCCCAGAATTTAAGCTTCAACAATGTTGGCACAGGGGTGGATCCAGGGGGGTGTGCATAGATGCACCGGACACCCACCTAGCACCGTACTTACTTATTTTTTTTCTATAGGCTTCTTGTGAGATGAGACCATCAGATTCCATTGTTAGGAGGTCACCATCTTGGATGTGACGTCATCTCTCAAGAGGCCTAGGCCTATTTGGGACACCCCACTTTGCAAATCTTTGCAAGGTGGAAATACAGCAAACCTCAATCAGAAGACCAATTTTTATGGAACTTTCTGATTGGAATGAAACATACCATTTGTTTTTCCAAACCAAAATTTTCAGTTTTTCAGGGTAAATGGTAAGCACCCCGAAACAGAAGAAACGCTCTGAAGATTGTTGGCTCAAAGTGTTGTTCAAACACATCCAACATACAACCAGAAAACATAACACTGGGAAAATTGTCTGGTAGAACTTGTCCTGAAGTCAAAATTTATTATATAACAGCTTACCCTGCAAGAAGATGCCTCCTTTTAAAACCTCTGCTCACAGGGCAATAACAGTTATGATTATTTTGTCTACAGATACTGGATGCTAATATAATATATTGGTCAACGTAATTAGATTGACCACGAGTGAGAGAAAATGTGACTTCTGGAATAAGTTCTAACAGACAATGTCCCTAGGAAGCCAAAAATGATAATAATATATCAATTATTATACAATATCTAATAGTGAATGATAAAAGTTTTAGTTTTAGTAATATTTTATACACACCCATTCCAGACCAAGCAGAGGCATGACACTCTTGGAAACATAAACAATTTCTCTATCATTTGATAATACAAACAGAAAGCCATGCAAAGCCTAAAAGAAAGGAAGAAATGAGGTGTGAGATTTTGAGCCCAAAGTAAAATTGCTACACCCTGAAAACTTTAGTTTAACCCTCTGCTCCCATGGTAAGACAAGACTCTGATTGTCAAGAATCGTTCACTATTTCTAAGTGATAATTCACTTTCACATTGTGTTCTCCAGCAGCCCTAAATTTGAAGCAAAATTAATCCCTCATTACAGCCTGGCTAGTAATAATAATTTGTCCAAGGAAATCAGCAGTTGTTTGGAAGTGCATAAATATTTAATGAAATTTTCCCATGGGAATTAGTATTGAATTTACCTCATCCATCAGTTGACCAATTTCATCACTTGAAAGAAATGACAAATGTAAACCATGTTCCTGTCCCAATACTGAACCAGTTAAATCTGATAAAAAAATAATACCAGTTGTTCAGCTTATGCCCCACACACCCATCCCCCCTGCCCTCATCCCCCACACACCCATCCCCCCTGCCCCCATCCCCCACACACCCATCCCCCTGCCCCCATCCACCACACACCCATCCCCCTGCCCCCATCCCCCACACACCCATCCCACCTGCCCCCACCAAAAAACCTTCCCTTCTCCTGTTCTGTGTTTCTTTTATTTATTGTTGGGTTACATAGGATATTATTGCCTAATCATGTTGTCAACAAAATTCATTTAATGTTAATTTTGGCAATATTATTAATTGATATTCCCCATATACTCAGGGGTTTCATTAACATTAGCAATAGCAGGTTCCACTACTAAAGATAGGCATCTGAAATACAGATGTCCTACCATTAAAATAATGTATAACTAGAAAAAAATAGCCAGCGGTGAATGGCAAAACAGACGGCAATATACTGCCAGTAACCACCTATTAATGAAACCCCTGATACTCAAGTTTCATTCATTTCATAGCTTTATTACAAATCCATTAACAACACACTATCATCTACATAAAAAATGAACCAATCTGGCTCATTGTATACAGTGTATTTTTTAAACAATAGCAATCATGCAGGCTCTCCCCTTGTAACCTTTTCCCCTTCTCCTTCCCCAGAGAACCTGTAAGCAGGCTACATTTTGGTTGTGCCAGCTAAATGAATAAAATGGTAATATTTATGTGGCTTCACAGTTTTAGCAATTTAATAATAATAATAATAATAATAATAATAATAATAATAATAATAATAATGTATTTATAAAGCGCAAATACAAATCTGTTCTAAGCGCTAATAAAAAGTACTAATAATATTGGTAACAAAAGACAATTACAAAGAATAAGCAAATTTGAAAAGGTAAGTTTTTAGTTCAGTTTTAAAAGAGGCCAGACTTGATACATTACGGAGAGACATTGGCAGTGAGTTCCAGAGTTCAGGTGCAGCTACAGAGAAGGAGCGATGGCCATAAGATTTAAGATTGTAGGACTGTGTTGATAGAAGAACTTGTGATGAAGAACGAAGATTACGCTTGGGTTTATATACTGAAATAAGTTCTCGGATATAACTAGGAGATAGACCATGAAGAGCTTTGAAGGTAAGTAACAGGATTTTATATTTAATTCTAGATTCGATTGGTAGCCAGTGCAGATTAACAAGGATAGGTGTAATGTGGTCATGTTTATTGGAAAGAGTGATGATTCTGGCAGCAGCATTTTGTACAGATTGTAATTTATCAAGAAGTTTGTTGGGTAATCCAAAGAGTAGAGAGTTACAATTGTCAAGTTTGGAGGATACGAACGCATGTACAAGAGTTTCAGTCGTTTTTAAAGAGATGTATTTCCTTATTTTGGCAATGTTTCGAAGATGGTAAAAAGAAGACTTGCAGATACTATTTACATGACGAACCATAGTTAGATGTGTATCAAATATGACACCAATATTCCGAGCATGCGTTGAGGGCATTATCACATCAGAGCCAAATTGAAGAGATGGAAGACTTAACTGTGGACTGTGCTTTGAAGAAAATAACAGGAATTCAGTTTTGTCTTTATTTAATTTCAATTTATTTGTAGTCATCCAAGCATCAATATCAGATAGACAGTTTTCAATCAGTTTCATGGAATCGCTAAGGGACAAATCATCATTACAGGAGAAAGGAATATATAATTGAGTGTCATCAGCATAAAGGTGGAAAGACATTCTGTGTTGTCGCAGGATATCAGCTACTGGAGAAGTGTAAAGGAGATATAACAATGGACCAAGTACAGAACCTTGAGGTATACCACAATCAAGTTGAAGAGCTTCAGAAGAGAAATCATCAATGGAAACAAATTGAGAGCGATTAGTGAGGTAGGAATTAAACCACTGAAGAGCTATGCCAGAAATGTCAAATTTGGTATTGAGACGATTTAAAAGAATAATAATAATAATAATAATAATAATAATAATAATAATAATAATAATTTATACCAATATCAAAACAGAAGTGCAGAAGTAGGCTCCTCTTTTGCCAACTTCTACCATACCGGTAGGGGTGGGTGTCACCCAAGTTTACCCCAGCAATGCTGGGACTCATTTATACAGCTGAGTAGTAGAAACAAAGTCAAACTAAAGTGACATGCTCAAGGACACCAACACAGTGATCTGCAGCCAGGACTTGAGTTCACAATCTCTAAACTACAAGTCCTACATCCTAACCACTAGTGGACTGCAGTACTCAAGTAGGCCTTTTCACAATATAATTAAATATTTTAAAAAGTAGCTAACCATTGTGAATTCTCATATAGTTGACTGTCATCTTCAGAATAGATGTCTTGTCAAGTTTCTTTTGGGAACCTTCACATGTTGGCACCATGGAAGCCAGTTCTGTGATATAGACATTAAGTTTATCACGGCGCCGTTTCTCACTTTCATTTCTTGTTGTCCTGGAATTGATAAAAAGATACATTTATTATGTCAGTAATGGTAATAGGACTGAGTGGAGTCCAATTTGGTTTGTAACACTATGAGGGATAAAAAAAATTGGACAACCACATAGCAGGAGACAATTAGTCAAAAATGGTATAAGCAATCTTGACCAGTTAAATGATCAAAAAAGAAAAAATTTGTTGAGCATATGCAACAATTACATGGCTTCGTTTCTCCAGCTCTCCCCCCAATGAATGAGTATGCAAGCATATAAATAATCACATTCCTACATCTCTTTTACACTCACATAATCTGCTAAGTCATCATCATCATCATCATCACTACTTAATTACACCTGTACCTTCTTTTAACAGAGATTCCTTTTCCACCTTGGATGGATTTGCTTAAATCATCTTCATCATGATTGTCATCCATCATCACTTCTGTAATCTAGAGACAAATTATTGATACAGTCTATTTAAGGAGGCTGGAAAGGGTTTTCATAAATACTTAATATACACTCACAGAAAATGTACCAGATCTCATTATTATCATAATAATATACATGCAAAAATTTCTCGATGCTGATTGGCTAAGAGCAGTGCTGTTTCGAGGAAATTTAGTGCAGAAAAAAGGAAATTTAGTGCCAAAAAAAGGAAATTTAATGCAAATTTCTTTTGGCAGAAAACAGTCAAAATGCACTAAAATGTCAAATTCTTCTTTTTATTCACCAAAGAAACAATTTATAAAACAATTTTAGCGGGATTTGTTTCCAAAATTGTCGTAAATATGCAAGAAAAATGTCAAAAAGTGCCCAAGTTTCGGGTGAAAAGTTTTGAATTTTTTCCATGTGCGCGCGCTTGGTGACGACATCGTCAGGTCACTTTCGAACACTGGGCGCGCGCTAACCTGATTTTTCAACTGAAAAGCTAGCTACAGAAAACCTGAAAATTTTGCTTGAATTTTTGCATGTATATTATTAAAAGGAAATAATATGGTCTACTCGTGCAATTTAGAATAAATTTGACTCGTGAGTTTTCAAAGAGCACAAATTGCACTTGCCCTACGGGCTCGTGCAATTTTGAACTCTTCGAAAACTCACTCGTGCAAATTTATTCTAAATTGCACTCGTAACCATATTATTTCCTATACAAATATCATTTTGATGTGATATATCATATAAAGCTGATGAAATAAGAATTTGGATATTTTTGGAATTATCACGTTTGCTGTTGTCATGGCAACAATGGATGACTGGTAAATGGACCTAAAATTCTCATATAAAAAATCATATCTCGATTTCTGTTTGGTGAATTTTTTTTAAACTTGCAGATGTTGAGATCCCCACTTAATCTTTCATTTGAGAGAAAATTTAAAAAATCTGTAAATGCCAAAGTGGGCATAAATTACCCCAAAAATGCACAAATTTTAGTTTTTATCAAAATTTTCAGATTTTTTTTCAAAGATTTCAAAATTGAAAACCACTTTCAAATTGAATAAGGAAAAGTAGAGTTATGAATTTTTTTAGTTTTGTATTTTCCCCGTGCAAAATTGGCGGGAAAAATTCCATACAAAACCATTCGCATAAATAAACTTTTTCAAACTACTTTTTGTTTCAAAATATTTTGTTGTCATACATTGCATAATGAAAGGACTATAAATGGCCTAAAATCGTATGTTTTTAGAATTTGAATTTTTAAGGATAAATAGTTAAAAACAATTAATTGTAAAATCTGCACACTATCTTTAATAAAACTGATAATGAGAAAATTAATGACAAGGGTGGAAATGGTATGGCAAGAGGTGACTGATGTTACTTTAGTCCCATCAAGCATTTGCTCTAGTAACACACATGGCCGTTTAGCCAAGTGCAATGTTCCATTCCAAAGAGTTAGCCAATCAGAGCTTGGTTCTTAAAATCAAGTAACCATTCTCAGCATGCAAAACATCAGTGCCATGCTGAACAATATGGTGCCTCTTGAATTATTCATTTATTTTAGTAAAAATATTGATATCAAAAACCACAATTCAGAAAGTTGTGATATAATAACAGTTTAGTTTGTCTGCCAGCTTGATTAGGAGTTCTAATAGGATTTTAAGACTAGAATTATCACTGTAATTTGAGAAATTCATACATGAGGTCACACCAGTGATCTTCTTTTCTGGACTAAAATCAACAATATAGTTTCCCAAAACTGATCGTCCTCTTTTTTTTCTTGAACCAAATGCTTCTGGCTGTCCAGAAATCTTATATTCAAAGCCAATGAATTCCAAACATAATGACCTTTGACATAATAATCAAAAGATTATGTCTGTGGGCTACCAGTTGGAGTACAGATGACAATTGAGTAAGCAGCTGTGTATGTTAATGAAACATTGCATGTTGAGACTAAAAATGGCTACAAAGGAGACTAGCTGTGGAGAGGAGGTCATTGTCAAGAGGTAATCATTGTAGAAAGCTGTCAGTTGTTAAGAGGTGGTCATTGTAGAGAAGTGGTCATTGTATAGAGGTTGTCATTGTGGAGAGCTTATCATTGTGGAAAGGTAGTCATTGTACAGAGGTGGTCATTGTAGAGAGGTGGTCTGAGTTGAGAGGTGGTCATTGTAGAGAGGTTAATATTGTCAAGAGGTGATCATACTTAGAGGTGTGTAATGTACTTTACAAATACATTATACAAGACATATTTTTTATTGTATTTTCAACAGTATGACAACCAGTTTAACAACTACAACAGTTAACCTGCATTGCTAGTGGTCTATGGTTTTGAGGGCAGACAACTGCAGACCACCAGCAATGCAGGCTAGTACGACAGTATTTATAACATAGCTACAATCTTACGTGCACTCTGACTGGCCAGAAAGCTATGAACTATTTGTCCATAGGCTGCACTGCGCATGCACTACCTTCGTCATTGTCTTTTGCAAATGGTTCATTTTTAAGATGGTAACACATATAACGCATGCTATGATTGGCTAAAAAATCTATGAACTATTTCCCCATGGGCTGCACGTCTCCATTTTTAACGTTCTAGGCTCTGTTATAAATCAATTAGACAACAGAAAGCTGCTTGCTCATTGCGTTATAGATGCACATGAGAAAATATAAAGAACTCTTAACAAACTAGAGTCACACTGGGCTACGCCTCATGCCATTCTTACATTTGTTAATCATTCTTTATATTTTCTCTTGTGTGTCTATAACACCATGGGCACGTGGCTTTCTGTTGTCTAATTGATAAGTAACCACTTTTGTTTTCATGTTCTTTGAGCCCTTAAGGCCAGTACAAATGAGGGGTTTTGCTCCAATTGCATGCTGCAGGATCACCTTGCACTACAAGTACTCAAGAGGGAGTAATTGTTTCATGAGCTTTTTGTATTATTATACTACACATGAGCAAGAGTCATTCATTCATTAAGATTTTAAACTGAAGGACATCTGGCTGTAACACCCAAGCAGACTTCAGATATGTTAATTATCAGAAATTGGTTTATGTTTCTCAAGACAGTAATAGGCAAAACTCAGCAAAGTTGTGTTCACAGCCAGTTAATTTGCCTGGTACCTGGCTCTTAATGAACCAACTGCTTGAGGGAGAATGTTCAAGTTTGTTCAATTTGCCTTCAGAACATGTTGCTCATAACATGGAGCATTCTGAAGGTGAAAATTCATGAGATATTTGCTAGACATGAAGGTGCTTTACTGTGGGAGCATGCTCCTCTAGCAATTGTCCCAGGACCAAATCCTTTGTGTGTTCTGGCCTTTACAATAATTGTAACAGTGTTACAGTGTTAAAAACTGGTGAGATTTCATGTGATTTTTCCAACCAAAATGGTGCACAGCTATGTTGCTTCTAGCTGAGCTAGCAATAATAAGATTTATAATAATAACATATATTTATAATGCACAAATTCAACTTTGCTACAATAAAATAATGCATATATCTATATGTACAGTATATGTCAACATAGAATACATTGATAAAGATGAATCATTATTAATACAACAAAACCAAGAGCACAGAAAAATGAGGAGAAAACCAATATGCTAGAAAACCAAACAACTGAAGAAAAATTCAAATCACCAAAATATGGTGAAAAAGCCCACAAGCTCATCACTGCAAGTTCTATGGCCCTTCAGATATGAGTGTTGTGATCAACTTAGAGTTTGGCCTTAATGAATGACTGAGATAATTGATTTAACTAATTAACTCAACAAGAAGTAAAATGAATTTGCTTAAGTTAGCTTATTGACTCCACTGCTCAATCCAAATGTGGTCTAAATAATAAATCGGATTTTAAATAACAGAAGTGCACGAATCCAGACGATGACCCAATATTTAAGTGAATGTTGTTCAATGTTGATCGTTGGCGTAGTGTATGAAGAAAAGCAAACAGTAACTAATATATTGTTCGTTAATTTGAGGGAAAAACATACATCATTACTACCAATAGCAGTTCTTAAATATTTCAACAGGCTTAAGACAAAACTTGGACCAAAAGACTAGTAAAGCTGAGCTCTGAATCTGAGGAAAAATTCGAGAACACCATTAAACGAGTAGAGGTTAAACTTAAGTTAGGTCAAAACAGTCCGATGAATATGTATGAATCTATACTTAAACAGATACTTACAACTTGTCTTTATTGTCCACCACGAACTAAATACAAAGCAATCGAAAAATTCATACTTGATCAGCTAGACAATAACTGCTTGTAGGGCTGCTATCCAAGGAGACGAGATTGCAGACAGCCTTTGTACGAATAGCGTCAACAAAAGCTTCGACAAACTCCAACGATTGTAATCTTTGAAAAGTTTCACCAAGAAAGCAACCAACCTTAGGACAAATTCACCGTTTCTTTGCTCAGAATACTGATCTGAAGACAAGTACGCTTCGTCTTGATATTTTCAAGCTTGTTTGCGATCAGTATTTAGCCCCCTCAGCCACGAATGTTCTTATTTGATAGTCACATCTCTCAAGAAAAAAGTTGATGTTTTTTAAGTTAACATTGTCCATTTAACTTGGTTATCACAGCATTTGGCTTTCCAAAGACCTTCGGTCACCCTTGGAGACAGAAATATTGCAAAGTCAGGCGAAGTGAGCTTACTTGAGTTAGGTTAGTAGAAAACGTTGCATTTTAGGCCAGCCATGATGAATCGAGTCTGCGTTTCCTAGGTCAGCGGAAATTCATAAGAAAGAAATTAAGGTGATTCCTCTGTTTGCACCGCGCATGTCTACCGCGCATGGTTCAAAGTGCACAAAATTACGACTTTGTCAGCATTTCCATTCAAATTACCACTAAAAATGCTTAAAAACACAATTTGAAACATTTGTGCAAATTTGCTGCGATGCCGGGAGTTCTGTAAAACTCGCCCCAGTACCTTCTCGGAAAAGTGCCGTTTTACCCCAAATTTGATGATAATTTTGAAAATATCTCTCTAACGAGCACGGTAACCCCCATTTTTTATTCCAAAACTTGCTTGCTTGTAGTAATTCACACAACATATTTGAACATTTAAAAAAGTTATGGGTAGGAACGTACATTATCATAAGGAAGCATATTGTTTTATTAGCTCAAATCATACAAATATCTAACTCTAAATAGACACTGTTGTTCTCATTATTTTTTTGCTCGGATCTAAGACCAGAGTCACTTTTTTTCGTCTCCCATCGCCAAAGATCCGACTTGCCGCAGTGAGTCGGTCGGTCGCAAAAAATAATATAAAATAAAAACTAACACCAGTTGACGTTAAATCGTAGTCTTTTTTAGGCTTCCTCTAGAAAATAGTGTCAGATCCAGTAGAGCGCTATCACTATTTTAAGACTGAAAAACAGCTTTCTATAATACTTCCTACTCGTAGCCGGCTGTTATAGCTTTTTGAGCTCTGTTAGAGGTCGCTCTTATACGATTCATTTTGCCGCGAATACCCCAGTTTTGTTTCTTGAATAGCTCATTTTGCTTTTTTCTTTGGATGATTGTCATCAAGCCTTCATTCAAAATGTCCTGTATGGCAAAGCGATTTTCAAAATTGGCCTAAAAGACATCCAAAAATGGACAAAGCCTGCTGCATGCTTTCGCACCAAGATGTGCTAAACCACAGAAATCTGCATGAAATTCGACAATAAATACAATTAAACTTAGTTGTCAAGAACACATTCAGTGTTTATAGTTGTTTTTGTTTGCAGTTAGTTTGTTCAGTTTTTTCTTTCTTTCTTTTTCCACGTTTGAGTATAGTGATATATATATTTTTCATTTTTTTCCTACAAATTTAGTCTGTTGGTCGGGCTATAGGAATGGAATGGAATGGAATGGGGTCTGGGTATTTATGTCATCCAGAGTGATCGATTTATATATGTGTTAATTGTCTTTCTAGACTCTTTAAGCTGTCATTTTACCTAGCTGTCACTGCTATCAGACACAAATATTAAAGCGACGATTTTTTGACAATCCTTTTAAGTGGTCGTTTAACGGACAAGAACAAAAGAGGGTCTCCATGGGGTAGTTAGCGAGCGCTAAGATGCTTAAAAATTCAGCATTTTTGGCCGTAAAACTGCTACTTCTTGTCGCTTGATAATTGCCTTTTTTCTTTAATTTGTCGGTTGACTGCGTTGACGCTTAAGTCCATTGAGACGCTGCCAAAGAATATGTCAAATTTCTAGCCAAAAAAGTGGTACGTCGCGATATAGTTTAAGTAAAAATTATGGCGCGCTGATAAAAATGTATATTGATATCAGCGCTATACAAGTTATTTATATAATGATAATAACAAATATTCAACAAATTTCTTTAGTCGTCGCTTTGGAGAGAACATACTCTTTTAGAATAAATAACTTTAAAGCGATCGCTTATGGGAGGAAGTCCAGGGTGGTCAGCTAGGAGAGCCGGAGCTGACCGTATAAACAGAATGAAAAAGGAGCAAACTGTTGGAAACAGAAAAAAAAGGACAATTTTTATGTCACTAGCTGGAACCCCAATGGATGGTGAATATGACTCTGATCATGAGCTGTAATAAACACAGTAAAATGGAAATCCTTACATTTTCACTTCCCTTTTCGATAACGCTTGCCTGAGAGACTTTTTCAGGTGCAACTGCTTCCGTACGTGGAGCAGCTGAGATAACAATTCAAGAGATTTTATCGGCTTGATGAGAAGGCTGAAAATTCCTGCGCCCGTCAGAAAAGATACGGCTGGGTATATTTAGTACGCAGCCGAGGCGGAAAGCACCCCCAAAATTCAGCGCCAAACCGGAAAATAGCCTTTTATCGATATCCTAGATTAGAAAAAATGTATTTCGGAGGCTGTAGCATTTTTGCCATCGGAAAGTTCATTAATTTCAAAAATCACCACCTTTGCGAATCTATAAACATCAATTGATTAGCTAAATATAAGGATCGAGTCTCCATGGTTCCTGATCTGATCGAGGGCCTTAGCAGATGTGTCTCATCCACAGGGATTGCAGGGGCGGATCCAGGATTATCTTCAAGAAGGGGTGCACCATCATATAAATTGGAAGCTGCCGAGGGGATGTTTTGGAAAAATATTAAGGAAAAGGGACTCGAAGTCGTCTCAGGAGGGGTGCGCATCCCCTGCACCTCTAGGCCCCTGGATTGTATATATTTAGATGAAATTTAGGGCATCTTCGTTAATTTTTAAGTTTCTACGAAGATGCATGGATATAGTAAAGTTTCTGTCCTGCCTGGACGCGCTTATTATAATTGTGTACGTCTTAGCTTTATCGGGTCTTGAGGAAACCATGGGAAAGTGGGATAATCAGACGGTCTCTATGTTTGAAATATAATCTATTTTAAAATTAGATCTCTCTCTAGGAAGGAGACTACTCTTATTCAGTTCTAAGATTACGAGATGACTGCTTAATCTTAGGCAAATACTGAAAAAGAGGATGGTTTATCACTTACTTTTTGAAAAGTAGCTTGATGAGATTTTTCAACAAGATCAAGTATATTAATAATTAAGATAAGTGCTCTATTTCAAGCATTTGTAATCGAACCCTTCACGGCTGGAGTTGCTGGAGTTGAGCTTAGGTTTTGTCCGCGACATGCATGACAAGGTCTGGATATATTGGGATGACCAACTAACGATAAACAACCGCAAAAATTACCGACTACCGACAAAAATTGGCTCAAAAGTTACTGATTGCCGGCTTAAATGAAATTTGACTGTCTTGACTAAATGCTCGCTAAGACGCCCGACATGCATGTCTGGATATCCGACTATATCAGTTGGATACTATATCTGATCGCTTTCTCAGACTCTGTTAAGCTGTAAAGTATTGCTAGTGTAATTGGTAACCTTGCAGGGACGAATCTAGCGGGTTGCAGGGGGTGTGCACCCCCTCCTGAGATGACTTAGAGTCCTTTTTTCTCAATATTTTCTCGGGAGTTTCCATTTTATATGACGGTGAAGACGGTGTACCCCCTCCTGAAGATAATCCTGGATCCGCACCTGACCTTGAAGGTCTTCTGAATCTTATCTAAGAAATGGATAATTTCCTTATTTCTCGGCGGGTGTAACCTCGAACTCGTCGAGGTCTCCGCATTAGAGCCCATTTCGTACGAGTATGAAAGGGATCTCGCCGTGCCGTAACTGCGTCAATACCGAGATGTCTAAAAACTACTCATCGAAATTCATGTCGAAACCGTGCAATATCGTGACCGCGTGCAATCTCGTCCCCAGAGCCGATATTTCTTACTGCGCATGCCTAGTATTTTTTTCTGTGAGCATGCGCAGTAAGAAAAATCGGCTTTGGGGACGAGATAATCTCGTACCCAAAGCCTACGTTCCTCTTGGTCAGAGACCGAGGACGCAGGCTCTGGTGACGAGTTGGGGACGAGATTGGACTGCGTGCCGTTTTCACAGTAATACGAAATCTACGTACCAACTACCAACACTCTTGAAGTCGTTGGAACCAAGTGTCTCCCCGGTACGTAATATAAAAATTAGGTACTACCTAATAGCGGAGCTCCCATTTAAATATAAAAATAATTTTAAATACTTTGTTTTATTTTTTGATGTTTTTGATTTAAATGAATTGGGCTTCCTGTGGTAATAGGCAAACAAAGATTGCATTTTGTTGTAAAAGTCGAAATAAAGATTATAGGTCAAGCTTTATTTCTTGCCCTTCAGTCTCCTGAAAATTATAAGGCTTTCAGCCTCAGTCACCATAGTGATGCTTATTCAGATTCAGTCAGATTTTATAATTGACTTTGAAGTAGTGGTTCATAATTCTCAGAAATAGAATGCAAAAATCCCTCAAACTGATTTCATTCACATAAATACTGTTCAACCTGATTTCAACATCCTTCAATTAAACAATTTAACATTGCAGAACATTATATTTAGATTTTTCTGTCTTGACAGTATTGTGGCATCTGGTTTTTGTACTATGTAGAATAGAATGACACAGATAAATAGTTGTCTTTACACAAAACAAGAATTCTCTCTTCCAGGTTCCACTAATTATGACTTTAGATGAAATTGTAAAACAACTCAAAACAACTACTACCTAAAACCAGAGCTCCAATTTCAATTTCAATATTTTTATGTTCTTGATTCAAATGAATTGGATTTCCTGTGGTAATTGTAAAAGCATTTTTAAAATAAGTTTTGGTTTTGGTTTGTATAGTGGGCTTGTAAGCTCAGTGACCTTTATTACAGTGAATTTTAATATTCAGATTCACTGTCAGATTTCATAACTGACTTTGTAGTGGTTCATAATTTTCAGAAATATAAAGCAAAATCTCCAAACCCTTTTTTAAATTGATACAAGTAATTAAACCTTTTCAACATCCTGAATATTACAGAACAACATATCTTCATGTGTCTGTCTTTACTATATTAAATTTGTGACATATCTTGTTTTTTTTGGTTGTTGTTGTTGTTTTGTTATTTAATGTGGAATAGAATGACACACTAGCTAGGTGAATTATACTTGTCTCCCACTTGTCTCTTCCAGATTACACTGATAATACAGTTTTAAGTGACTATAAAAACAGCCACTCGACATTACAAGAAAACAAGGAATTAAGCATTTTCAGTCTGCATGCATTTTAAAGGTCTCGTAGGTTCACTGACAGAGCATGCAAAATTCCTTCTTTTATTCCTGTCAATTTTTTTCATTAAATTCCAGACCCAAACTTGAGCTGTATTTACACATTAGTGGGGTTGAAATAAGTTCAAAATCATTTTTTTACTTTTTTTATTATTATTAGAACTAGTGCAAAAAGTTCACCGTAAAACAAATGTCGTTGTACATTTTATGTACTTGATCGAGTGTTTGTTTAAACTTGGCCACAGTTCAACGTGCATAAAAGTTTATTTTTTTAAAGACATCAATCCCAAATAAAAGATAAAAGATCAAATATAGGTAAAAGAGACGTTTTGACATCATTTTCTGGCCAAGGTCTTTACCTTGAAGTGCTTTCCTAATTGTTGTCTTTAGAAGCATAGTCCTAGATCCTTGTTTCACGCTCAATGCAGATGATTCTTGATTGCCAACTTTGGCTAGATTTTTAAGCAGCTTTACTGAAGGCATCTTCACGAAACGAAGAATACAAGACCTCGATGACTCGTTCATTATGAGAAGTTTTTTGAAGCTACAAATCCAACTAAAAAGTCGTCCAACTTTGAAAATGCTCTCTGTGTCCTTCGTCTTTCGAGCAGTTTTTGAAATGACACCGGGCCCGAAAAAATTCAAATGCACGTTGTTTTTCGCTTTAACCTGTCAAGATTGGCACAGATTAATGATCATGAAAATCGCTAAATTTTTACGAGGTTTCTAGAGTAATATTTTTAAGTTTTGCAAGTTAAAACTGCAAAGAAACTGTAAATTGGCCAGCGGTTACCCCTGTGGGATGTACAGGGACGTACGTACGTACGGACACTGGGCTTCCTGTGTCGGTCCATGAAAAATCAACTGGATGGGTTACCATTTTTTCTTAGGTATGGTGCTCCGCTCGCGCGGGCCGAAGCTCCGCTAATATATGCAGAGCAAGGGATTGTGGGATATCTGTTTTCATGTTTTATTTCCGGCCCTGAGAATATTGCAATATTTGGGCTCAAATGCGCCTGCGCACACTTTAACGCTGGGATTGAAAGCACCTAAAATAATGACATGCAACGCGGGTGTTGCTTGACCATCCTTCAAACAAGGACAGCCCGAGTAAACGCGGTTATGCGTCTAATTTGAGTTTCCATTTTCTGCAGTCTGTCCCTTTCTGGCATTAGTATTTATCAGATATTTGTATCTTAGATATTCATGGTTGCAGTTTTATTAGAACATTTAACTGTAGTTATGTCACTCTTGCAAAAAGTAGAAACGTTTTTCTTTCTTTCGGCCATGTACGAAGTTTTGTTATTTACATCAACATCACAATATTATACCAGAATCAGTTTAATTTAAAAATTAAGTGTTCTTCTCTAAATGCGATACAAGAAAGCTATGTTGATGGAAAATGGAGCTGGCTAAACATCCCAAGACCACTACCACGGATGACTGTAGAAAGTTCATACCTAGAACAACTGAAAGAGAAAACGTTTTTAGGCAAAGCTTATATATTTAATTGTATGTACACTGCACTAGTAGAAAAGTGAGAGTTAACCCTTTCAGTTTACCCTTGCAAATTCCTGCCCTATCTCCATAAATGAATTGTTAGGTAATGTAGGGCTGTTGAAATTACAGTTTAAATTGTTGGGAAATATGTCAATCGGTAAAGTGTATCATCTTAGAAGTTCTTTCTTTCAGTTTTTTTCTGATAATGATGAGAGTGTGAAATGAGCCATGCAGTACTGTGACCATATCAATACTGTGATGTCTAGAAAAATATTCAAAATTCCTCTCATTAATGTGCTCTGTCATGCTGTACCCTAGAGTATAATAATTGGGCTACCTGTTTATTGTACCGACCGTTAGGGGACTGGGCATACAACAATGTGGTTACATTCTACTCTTTACTTCTCCATCATAGATAGGAGTCTATCCATTTCTGTGAGGACAACTTACTATCCGTCCTTCAAGAATGATGGAGAAGTAAAGAGTAGAAATGTAACCATGTTGTATGCCCAGTCCCCTAACAGTCAGTACAATAAACAGGTAGCCCAATTATTATGCTCCATACCCAACATACCATGACTATACTATTTTTGCAATCATATGAAAATGGGTCTTATAGACAATCATATTTTTAGTTATAAAATATTCTGAACTAACCTTTTACTGCTTCAGCATTAGAAGTAAACACAAATAGTTTTATCAACCATAAACATAGGTGAATGGATGGATTTGGCCACAATACAGCAGGAATTACAAGTAGTTTACCAAAACTGGATAGCAATATGGCTGAAAGCATTTCCCTAAGACAAAAAGAAATGACCCATTCAGGACTAAGCAAGGCCATGCACAGCACAGCAGCAGAGTGGGCAGTTGCATCTAAGCCTCTCCCCTCCCCCAATTATTCAGCTAAGGAAATGGATACCTGCTGCTCTTTATACCCAAATATAATGAAAAAATCTTGAAATTTTGGTCATAAAAATGGTAGAAATTGGTAGAAAAGAATTTTACAGCCAAAACTTCTAGCCTTTTCTCAATTTATTTTCTTAACCAAAGCAAATTATGTCAATATTATACCTAAATACTTCACCACAAAAGAAATGTAACTGTCTGCTCCCTTTCCCCAAAGAAATGTGTGCTATGTGTGGCCCAGCTAAGGTTGACAAAAAATTCTGGCCTTCAAATGGACAGAAGCATTTCTTTACAACCAAATGACCTACAGTTGTACATACTGGTAGCTATTTTCAAAAAGACATTGACCTTTACAAAAAATAGAGACTGAAATGCAGATACCACTAGTTCAGTATAACTTTAATATGACTGGTTGAGAAACAAATTTGCCTTTGAATGTTTAGAAGAATAGCTCAAGGTAAAAAAAGGGACAATATTTCTGTAATACCTGTAAGATGGATGCAATTTTCTTGAGTCTGCTGGCGTGATACTTGTATAAACTTTTATCCCAAGACAAACTCCACAAAGAAATAGCAAGAATTCTAGAAAGATACCAACATCATTACAACCTGTGGATTTCTGAACAATGAATTACAAATCGTGGTATCTTACCAATACAGGATTGAGAAAGACTATAATAAAACTCTAACTCCAAAACAGAATGATCTATTGTAGATGAAGTTGAAGAAGAACTTGAACTGTGCATATCTGACCATTTGACATCTTAGTTACCAGTTAAAGAAAATTAAAGTTTTATATCAGACCTGAACTGTTAAACAGATCACTAAACTGTTTATTTTGTACCACAATTTTACTCAATACTCGTTTTACTCAATATAGATCTTACAAACATTTTTGTACACTTAGATACATACAGCAGAGCTTATCCAGCTGAGATAATTACATGACTGTACATCCCCGGGGGGACTCCCTTATAAAAGGGGGCGGGGTCCTCATTGTCCCTTTTAGGGTTTGAAATCAGCGTGGTCCCTTTTAGGGTATAAGACAGCTCTAAGCCGGCAGTATATGACGATGTCGTCATAAACTCATACAAGCAGATGGTGTTTGATGCTAGTGTCAAAGTACAAATAAAATCGAGAAACCAAACCAAAATGACAAGTTATTGATTGGTCCCTCTTAGGGGTGAAATTTCATCACTGCCACACCCATCATCTCACAATACAGGTCCCTTTTAGGGGTCATTTTCAGAATTTCCGATGAAGACCCCCGTCTCCTTTTATAAGGGAGTCGTCCCCCCCCTGGGTGTACATCAGCAATAACGATTTATATATCTAAGCCAAATTGCTTTCATTGACAAAAAATTTCTAGCAATAACTAAACAGTATATTTTTTATAAGGAAAAAGGATACATGCATCTGATAGTAAGTATAATACACAAAGATGCCATTCTATCTGAAAATATAAGTAAACTCAAAGTTTACTTGGCTTTTGTAAAAAAATAATAAAATATATAAAAATTTGCCATGATCACTTCATAACATATTTAAACTCTGTATATTTATTTTCTGTCACTTGACAGTGGCATCATGATCATGGCCAGACACCAAAATGTCATGGATTACTGATATTAAACTTCATTTTACTGTGAATGTCAAAAACCTCTACAAAATTAGAGTGGGTTGGGTGGGTTGGGGGGGGGGGGGGAGGGGGAGTACTCAACCAAGTTTACACAGGGAGATTCCATCCCAGTTCAAGCTCTTTATCTTTATATATACTATATATACACACCACTTTCTTCATCTTTGAGTTTCCAAGAAATTACCCCTTTGAAAAACAGTTTCCATAAGTTTACACAATCTTATTTATATAAAATCTCAACTATTTTATATGTCTCCAATATTGAAAGGTAACCCTTTCATATATTTCCAATGCAAAAGGTACCCCCATTCCTCTACCTCCAGCATGTAGAAAGGTACCCCCCCCCCCCCCCAAATTGGGTGTAGCCTCCTCTTATAGTCCACAAAAGGATTCACCTCTCATAATTTTTACTCCAAAATATGATCCCTTAACTTGATATGCAACCCCTTGATAAAACTTCTTCAATAACTAAATATCAACAGTGTAGATCTACATAAATATTATGTATGATAGCAAATGTAACCTTTGGTTTTCTGTTTATAAGAACATGTCTATAAGCTTGTGGTTTATGGAGTAGAATATCCAGGCATATCAATACAGGATCATACTCAAGATACTTGTCCATTACTTGATTACATTTTTCCTGTAAAAAAGTGACAAGAAAAATTGATTTAATCTCACTGTTTTTTTCCACAAGTCACTTTTATTTTGCATCAGCTACCTGTTTATATTGTTTTACTACAGTGAAAACTGTCATCGTTGACCCAGTTCTCATAATCAACAATCACGAGTTCAAAACTTACACAAAACAACAGTCTAATTCCACCTCCTTCAAACTTTCTGTACAGTTTCTTGGACGTCGTTGTTTCTCCACATTCAACACAGACATTTTCACCCGCCATCTTTGTACTGATCTAAGCACGCTTTTAGCAAGGCGTTCCTAGTTATTTTCCTAGTGCCCAGACTTCCTACCCGTGCGTCGTTGTTGATTTTGACCCGATTATATGTCCCCAAGGATTTAGAACAAGAATATTAGCATTATGAAATTTCGCCGAATAGACTACCCCGATTATGATCATGAGCGTTCTAAGGATATCCAAAATTAGGGCTCGGATATTTCTCCCTCCCTGGCCTAGCGCGGAAGGGGACCAAATCTTCATCCTTTACGTAAAACGATTCGATGTCTTAGCTTCTATTTCTATGAATGTCTCGGCCCATAATTTTAATTTTAATTTCAATCATTTCGCTTCAGTAACCTGTTAATTCTTATTTTGCGGCCAGGTTCGAGCCTTGTAGACGCGCGCCGGATTCTTTTCTTCTTCCGGCTTCCAGTGGTTGCCGACTCGAAAGTTTATACTACATTGGCAACCACACACACGTCTCTAAATTTATTGTCTCTCTAAATCTGTCGTGCGCGCTAACTTACTATTAGCCTCTCGATAACATTCATTAATTATTTCTGGGCACGATTTGTAAGTGCGCGCGCCAGTTTCAATATTATATTTGCGTCAATTCAAACTCTCATAAATTTACTTCTAAATTTTAAAAATTTTTAGGTGCAAGAAGTAAATCGCTTTTTTGTAACATTACTGATTGAATTTAAGTCAGCCATGAGTTAAATAGAATATTTCTTAATTTGAACATGTGCTCATCGACAGTGTCGTGCGTCGATATGGAAGTTTATCAGATACTTGAACTATGAACTCGCAATCAGTCCTAATACTTTAAGAGGATAATTTTTTCACGTTCAAGCATTGGGCATCAAAAACTATTCAGCTAAAGAATAACTGTTATACAAAGCTAAAGTTATTACTTTCAGAAAGTTTAGGTTGTTTGTAAGTGGTTTTGATTAATAAAAGTTGAATAAAAGTCTTAATCCAAAGTGAAAATTTGTATCGAAAGTGGGTTTTAGCCCTTCTTTCGCTCAATTTCCATATAATTCTTTACATTCAGCTTGAAAGTTGTTAAATTTGAATAAAAATACAGGATATATATTTGTACAATTCAAAAGACTGTTTTAAAAAGGCACTGTATCTTAGTAGATCAATTCCTAACTAATAAAAGTAGAATTTGAATGTTAATCCAAAATTTGAATTGAAACTTGCACAAGGGGCTAGTTTTGAGCACTTTTAGCCATTATTACTCGATACAGAAAAAAATCTCCTCTTAATAAAAAATACGCATAAGTCAAGGGTCAAGGTGTAGGTCAGATACTAGATCGCCCATAACCCTTCTAATGGGGTTGCTGGCCCCAGTTGCATCAAGGGTGGATAGGGCGGAGCTATCTGTTGGGTAAACCTTATCCTATGGTGCTATATGGATAAAATATGACGTTTTGCAAAAAGTTTAAATTTCCGACGAGCATACCCGATCCTTTTCCAATGGAGTCCCCCCCGGGTTTTGCATACCGCATTTCCTCAAATCATATCGTCGGGGGGGGGGGGCTATCCACCCTTTTGTGCAAGCGGGCCCTGAGTAGTTATAAGAACCAGTTTATTTTCTTTAGGAACTGGCTAGAGGAAAACGTTTTGGCAAGCTAAGCGATGAATTCCGATCCGATTCCCATTTCGTTGCTTCTGGCTAGGCATAAACTGAAGGCTCAGTTTTGTGTTACGCTATACATTAATAATAATGTATAATAATGTATAAATGAATAACAACACAAGTGTATTATAAAAATCCGTTATATAGAATAATATGGAAATGGAAATGCTTTGAATATAGTTGAAGAGTAGTTCTAAAGCTATACAACTAGTTTACAGGCTCTCAGATAATAACAACAAAATTATCAGTACAAATGAAACAGAAATTGCTAAGAATCCCAACTGGCCAGGAGGCAAACCAATTGGCTATTTACAAGCATGGTCAAGATGCTGAATTTGAAGTAGGGACTACCTGAAACCAAGAGAAGATGAGGTAACTTGCCTCATTTGCTCTTGCTGAAACAAATTGAGCCTCAGCTAGAGGCCAGAGCGGGGACCCCGAACTCAGGACCAACGGATTACGAGACCGACGTTCTGACCACTCGACCATGCTACCTCCCTATAAAAGTGTGATTTCCAATTGAAATACAGTGAACTTCCTCAATGCGGAATGTTGTAACCTATTTAAGAAGGACACCCCTTTGGCGGCGGGGGAGAGGGGGCATTTCCCTAAGACGCACACCTTTCTACGGTGGGGAGCACCTCCCTGAGGTGGACTGGACTACTCCATAGAAGGACGTCTCTCTGAGGGGGTCCTGTTTGAAGAGGGTTTCCAATCATGACCCAATCGCAGTGTCACGGCTTTTTTTCCTCGATCAGTTCGTAAACTCACTCTCTAAGGCGGACAGTACCAAGCCAGATGAGCTGCATGGACCTGAATATGACCGTCTTAAGGACGGTGGCCCATAATGGCGAACCATTTTTTTTCCTGTTATTTTATATTTGCTTTGTAGAATGGGTAAAGGTCTTTTAATTCACGAAAAAAAATTGGAGGGTATCCATGCATTTTACGGAGATAATTAATGGTAAACATGGCCAATAACCGCTGACCAGCGATTTTTCGAATTTTTAATATAATATCATTTTTTCCGATGTTAACTCATAAAGAAGTACAAGGAAAGTAATAAAAGCTTCTCAAGATTGAATCCTTCAAAATAAAAACAAAAAACGATATTATTGAAAGTACTGGTACACGTTTTTTTCAATTTTTTGGCCTATTTTTAATTCTTAGGAAACTTGACGTCAAATGCTATTTCTGAGAAAATTAACATCGCGAATAAATTTTTTTATCTTAATTTTTTGTATACAATATAGCTAATTTAATCGTGAAAGCAAATGAGAAAATAAAATTATGGTGTATCCACTGGATTTAAAAAGTTATTTGCTGATAAACGCACGAAAACATATTAGAATTTGCCTAAAACACAAAATCCCCAGCCCTCCTAGAGAGTGGCAAGAAATACAATGCATTATGGGGACATTTTCAAGATGGCGGCCAACGGCATTCGTTAGTTCCCGTTAGGTATCAAAGAACCGTTTTTATGCGCTTTTCAGGTATCACAGAATGAATTTTAATTTTAGAATATGATAAACCATGTGATTTTTCTTTTCAAAATCAGAATTTTTCTTCTCCAAAATTCGTAAAACTAGTCTGTTTTCACGATGGTTTTGTGCGAAACTACGATCTTCGAAAAAACGTTTGTTATTCAAATTTGTGTGACGTCGCGCGCGCGCTCGTTGAGTCAAATGCGCAGAACACGATGCGCGCTGGAAATATGGGCCACCGTCCTTAAGGGAGTTCGCTGTATTTTCCGACATATATACTGAATATGAACCCTCGCTATGACGACCTCTCAAGATGAACGGTAAACTGTAGGGTTGTGATAACGGGGGCCGGCGTAATCAACGGTAAACAATGTCTTGATTTCTTTACGGCTTGCGCTTGCGTTTTCGACTGCGCTTACGATTACGTTTTCCTTTGCGACTACGTCGCTTATTTTTTCGTCTATTTTTCTTGGTGAGTTTCATGATACGTTTTTTCTTTCTTTGGATTTTCTTCTTGATCTTAATGGCCCATTTCTTCTTGGAAATTAGCTGAAAAATCACCAACAATTCACGAGTTAAAAACACGCGCTATTAATAACGTTTTAGATTACAGAGCATAATTGTTTAGATGTGTGCATATTTAAAATGTTACAGTTATTAGAAATCAAAAAGGAGTTGGTAAATGGATACATGAGTATGCATATGTGCTTGATAATCTCCTCTCCCCATTCCCCCACTCCCCTCCCCCTCCCCTCCCCCTTTCCTTTTACCCTTAAGGCCGCTACGCAGGCTAGCTTGATGATAAAAAAGAGTATATTTGCAAAAGTGTAGAATAAGTATATGAGTAGGTAAGAGAGGAACATGACACATAATAACATGTGATTGCATGATGCAAATGAA
The DNA here is from genome assembly GCA_029948255.1 of Telmatactis stephensoni. Taxonomy (NCBI): domain Eukaryota; kingdom Metazoa; phylum Cnidaria; class Anthozoa; order Actiniaria; family Isophelliidae; genus Telmatactis; species Telmatactis stephensoni. The sequence goes on along the minus strand of JALIZF010001468.1, from coordinate 73,954 downwards.
AAAATTGCACATCTTCCTTACCTTAGAAGGGCGTTGGTTTTTACCCTGTAACCTTTCGCATTGATAAATTCGGAACAATATGCAGGACACCTTTCTTTTGCATGAATCTTTTTTTGTCAAACATTTGTTGATTCTGTCCTTGCATTTGTTCTACAGGTAAAAGCAAAACCATGAGCAACAAAGTCATTAATTGTGATGAATAACTTCCCCGCTTGGAAACCAAATTGCCCTTTCAGCTGTGAAATAATACTAATACTGCTGATAATAAACGTGCGGACGATATGATTTGAGAGAAATGCGGTACACAAAAATACACATAAATACAAGCCTTTGCATTCAATGCTGTATAAGGTTTTGCGGAGAATAGAAATAGAATAGAATGTGGAACAAACGCGTTATTTTGAATTGTCTTAAAAGAAGAACTTCAAGTCTCACCATGAGCTGTCCTTGGTTACTTGCTGTAGTGTTGGTTGATGAGCTGGGTGTAACAACCACTGATTGATCACGGTCGATACATTTGTAGTATTGATGCACACACTTCAAACGTGCTGTACAGTTTTTTAAGGTAGCGCACTTCCTCCATGGTATTTGGCATTTTATCTGGTGAAGATACAAAATAATCACTTTTTTAAATGTCTAAGGATCGGACTGATTCCATAAATGTTCGCTCCTGAGTTGGGCTTCCTGTGGTGGTCACAAACAAGGGCGACTTTTGTCCCGGGCTGCATGAGATCGTCGTGGGACGGGTATCGGGATGAAAGGGGACCTCTATAGTAATAAAAGACTCATGTAATCCAGAGTGATTTTCTTGTCCCAGTCTCCATGTAAACATCTCACCTAAAAACCATGTACAGCTCGTCCCATGACGATCCCAATCGCCGATGTAAATGCACCCTAAAAGTCAGTTCTTTAGACCGGTCAAGATCAATCACGATCAATTGATCACTCCGTCCGTCCCGCACTTGTCCGTCCCTCAGTCAGTCCGCGTATGGTTGTACGGTGTCAATACAGCTAGCCTGCGTTGTCGGCTCTCAAGGGAAGGGGAGGGGAAGGAAGGGGAGGGGAGGGGGGAGACGAGTACAATACAGCTTTCATAGCTAGAGGTGGTAAAGGAAGGGGGCGCCTAATCGTCAATCGCTCCCTCCCTCCCTTTGCACTAGGTCTGGGTCCAGTTGCATTAAACTTAACGTTGGACGTAAAATTGTTAGCGTTGGACCTTCAGCCCAGTTAAACGTGCCACTGCATGTTAGTAACGTCTGACGTTAGCAGTTACGTCAGATGTTACGTATTTTGGAACTGGACCCAGATGTACGATGTCATCGCAGTTGGTAAGTTTGCCCGGTCATTCAATCGGTATTATTTGCAAGGTTTTAAGTCGGCCTGGTCGCGCCATCAGTATTCTAGCATGGGCAAATCAATCTGTTCTTACTTCACTCATTCATGAATCTATCGGTTAAACAGGAAATTGGTGCTCTATCAGTTTTACCGAGAATGTTTTCATAAAACGTCTAATCTAACAATTTTTAATTTAATCCTTTTATCAAGAAATCAATAGAGAGATAAGAGCTCAATCAAGACATCAATCAACGAGGCTTTCAGTGGAATGTACATTTTAGAATATATAGTTATAAGCGGTTATGGACTCATCAAGTATAATTCAATCCAATTTCTACAAGTATTGTTAATGTCGTGTACACGAGAACAGACAGGGACCAGGTTGTAATAAGTTTCATAAACTGCTATGATAACAGCAATGACGCCAATTTTGCCCTAAGGGATGAACTTTGCGATCCAAGATACAAATCTGATTTCAAATTACAAATTCGAGTTGGTCTTTAGATAACAGTTAAATCCAGCATAACATCTCAAATTCTTGACATTGTCCTGGAGAGTTAGATATTTGAACGATTTTATCAATGGACCATCAAATAGTCATTCATATCCTGCGTATTCACATTTTACAAAATGACTATATATTCGTTTGTTTGTCAGTCATCATTTGACTTTACGTGAAAACAATGCAGACTGTTTGCACCACAACAGCTCATGTCAAAAGGACCGAAAGTAGGCACTGACATTTCTGAATAAGTCGATAATTTGAAGTACTTGAAGAGGTGAAGTTCTCGGGTAGACGCTTGGTAATTGCGGCCTTACTTTCAGTACTTTATCAAAACCATGAATACAGGCTAGGTATTGAAACATATTGCCAGTACTGCGAGCTCTGGAAGATACAAACAGCTGAAGTTCTCTCAATCCCAACTTTCCTAAACTCGTCAAATTCTACTTTCACTCTGAAGATGGCAGTCCGACTGCCGAAACATGTCGGTCAAAAACTTAAAAAGTTTCGTAATTCTTTCTTTGAGATAAATTCCGATGTCTGTTGCTTAAAGTTTTGAGCTCTATTTTTTACATCTCAAGGGAAATAAAGAAGTTACACCTATATGAGCTTTGAAAGTGACCATATCAGTTTTGCTTAACTCATATTTTGCTACTTCAGTCTCTACCTATCAAAATTCTAACTATTTTGTCTTTGATTTATCAAGTCGAAACCATGCGGTCTTACCTTTGAATCAGGCAAAAGTCCTTTGTGGATAAGCCAAGGATTCCTCTGACGTTTTTGTCCCGTCTGTTTGGTGCTGACTACACCAACCAAGACCAGAAGAGCAAAGCAGCCTAACAGCTTCAGCATTTTTGCATCGATCTGTTGATCGACGCCACCTTGGTCGCCAGAAAGCCAACTCTGAAAACATCTCTTCAGACGTCTGAATTTAAGCTGCGTATCAAGGGCGTGAAAATACTCAAGTGTTGAGAGACACAGCCAAGACCAGCGCTTCAGGAATCTGTGGTCCTTCTAGAGGGAGACGTGCCGTGTAGTTTTCGACAAGTTGATTTCAACGCCAAGAGGGCACATACTTCGTCGATGAATTTGAACCTATTTTTCCTACAGTCCTTTAGAATTTCTCCTCAGTCCAAATCGTCAACTAAAAGGTCTTTTGGAAAATCGTTTGACCTCATGAAATCAGGTACAGTAGTTAAAACTCAATCAGAATTGGGATCATATAGGTGTTGGTCTCACTGGTGTAGATGGTATGTCGTGGGGGTCACTCCGCACGTGAAGGATATCGATACTTATAGGATATCCACTGTTTTGTTTATCGAAAAAGGTTAATTGAGTTATAAAACATATTTATATTAATCTCGGATAGGATGAGATGAAACAGCAATGACGGTGCCATATACCGCAAAAGAAAAGCCGACGCTAGATGGATGCTTCAAATGGGTGTGTCCTTAACGCTAGGTATCTCAGATGCAGCGAAGTGTAGAGCCATTGAGTAATATGGGGATTATACAGGTCAGTTGAAGGCTATTATACAATATGTATTTTTAAAAATCTCCATCAACCCAGGTATCGACCTCTGGCACTAATTTCCAATCAGAAGGACACAATTATCATTGTTTTGTCTTCTGAGAAAGGAAAACTTTCAGGACAAACCAAATATTTTCATTACTTTGTCGCAAGATCAATTGATATCAATTCTGATCAATTGCCAGCCGAATGCACCTGAGGGTACAGATACAGCCAGCGTATCAATGCCCAGCTCAATTACAGGATCTATATGCAATGTTGGAACGAGGCGTTTCGTTTGATGTGGGGGATGATTTCTATCCCACTTTGTTTCATAGAATTTCGCGCTTCCTGGACAAAAGGCTATAAATTCCCTGGTTAAAATAGTCATCCCGATGTTATGATAAACTTACAAGGGCGAGGATGGTCACACATAGACGCGAAAAACAGACGACGAATACAGCTTTCACTAGCAAAGAGAAGGGGAAATGAACCGTTTTTTTCTCCCGTTTTCCATCTCAAAATTTATTTGAATAAATGGAAAGAAAATAAGAACTAATTGAGAACAGTTTGCGGTATTGCGCGACTGATCAGGAAGGTACAGAAAAATACTGAACTGTTGTGACTGTTGATAAACACAACTAAATAAGCAGATAAAGGATTTTATCTGTTATGTTTTGTTCAACTGTGACGGGGTGATCGGCTTATGGACCTGCATGAGAGGAAGCTCAAGCTTTCACTACCTCACACACAAGAGCTCAACACGAGTCAAACTAAAGAAGTTCCAAACATTCGGTATAAAACACCTTGGCCTTCTACAAAGTACGACTTCACACAGCACTCCACCCATGGTCTTCTCTCAAAGGGTATCTGAACATCTGTAGTGAGGTCATTTGTATGATTTTCAGTGATTGATATAAGGCTATCACGAACATTCTTCTGGGTTTCTTCGTTAACTAAGAACTCTTCAGGGGGAGGGAGCTCTGAGAGAAAGTTCTTAGCATCATCGTCAAATAACATGACAAGCAGAAAGCCTGTTACGTCTTCCAGTAGTAAAGAAAATACATATACTAGAGTCATATCTTGCTTGCACGAAGAGCACACATTTTCCTTGGATTTGGATTGAGATGCCTCTTCAGGTTGTGGTTCACCATCCAAACTATCTGACACCTCATCTTGAGAGCTCTCCGACTTACTATCTGTACTTTCCGAGCCAGCTTCACTACTTTCAGCATCTCGCAATTTTCTTTTGTGCGCATTTCTCGCTGCTGAACCTCCCGAACATGACACTTTTTTACAACTTTTGCAGCACGTTTGGACAAAGTTTCTAACGTTGTTTGGTAGGAAAGCCATTGCCTTTGCTCTGCACCTGAATTTGTTTGGCACTTTTTCACACTTCTTGATCATATCAATAGTTGTAAATGGTACTAAAGGAAATTCTGTAAGAGTACATGATGTTTGAAGAGCCCTAGTTGTCTCTTGATCACCGCTAACTTGACTACCTGTTTCTTGAGTGTCTATGTCTTTGAACGTTTTGAAAGAGTCGATCTGTTCTTGGAGTTCTTTAACAAAATGACTGTCTGGAGATAACTTTGTAACTCCACGTCCATTGACTCTTCCTTTGTGAATTACAAATGAAATGATTGGTGGATAACCAGCCTAAATAATGATAATAATCATCATTACTAATGAGGAAGATAATGGATGATGTTGACGACGATGGTGATGATAGAGAGATTATTCCTGATGCACTTAGAATAAAAGCACTCTTTTTGAAAATGGCTTGACACTTAAAACTTATTGTTTATTATATCTAAAGTGCCACGCTCCAATTTGAGCCTGTTACTTTATCGAGTTACCATCTAATACGATATCAGACTCAAAAGAAATAGATCTTATGAAAGTCCTCTCACCTTTGACAAAACTTTCTCTGGTAATGCATGAATATTATTTATCAAAACAAAATCTCCTGGCTTCAGATTCTTGGTTTCTCCACTAGAATGCTCATCATAAAGAAATATATCAATAGCCATTCCTTTGGACTCTTCTTTTAATGACGCACTCACTTCCAAAGTACTTGTAAGAAACTCCTCTAAAGCATGGGATTGACAGTTGGGTGTAGTACCATCCCACACAGTTAGAACTAGACAGTTAGAGTTAACTGCTTGACAGACTGAAACAACTTGGCAGAAAAGGTTGAAGAATACAACATCTGAGTGTAATTGTGACAATGTCTTTTTGTAAAACTGTGGCTGGATGCTTTCGTATGGGGATGCCCATGTTTTAAGGTCATTAAGTATTTGTTTGTCTTGTTCAGTTACAGTGTAATTAGGTATTTTTGATGCAGATGGAGTAATGGGGTCACTGCAAAAGCCATCAAATGTAACCCTAGAATACAAAGTAATTATAGCAGTTATCTTTGCAAAATAAGGTAGTGTTATTTCAGATATACTCTATAAAACCAAGAGGCACCAAGACAGGGTCGTAATCATTTTTGTCCAAGATATATTGAATCAATTCCATTGAATAAATCTTGGACATATTTTCCCTCCCTATCTCTTCCATTCAATGTTATTATGTACTGTTTGGAGAATTGGTGTTGGAGCAATAGTTTCCATTTCAACCATATTTACTGGAGGATTTGGGTTTCCTGTGTCCCATACCACTGAGGTTTATACTCTAATCATTATTGTACAAAGGTAAACTAAATTATAAGAAGGTCAATAACCTTTGACTGAACCCATGGTATTCAATGCTGCTCGGCACAAACAATGTACCTGGAAGAAGTGGAGGGGAAATGGGAAAAGAAAACAGACAAAAAACATCTCCCCAATCCCTGTCCTCAAATAGGAAAGAGGTCCTCTCATCCCCTTCTTGCCACACCCACCCATCCAGAGCTTACGCTGGGAATAAATTACATGTAAAAATGCACCAGCCTAAAAGAGTCACATAATGACACACATTAGGAGTGCCACATACAGCCACATGGCCAAATAATATGGGGAAATATGGTTGCTACTAGATAACCAATATTCCTCTCTTGGAAAATGGTAAATGCTTTGATTACCAAGTTAATGAGCTTGTGCCCTTCCCTTGCAACTCTCCTCTGAATCTTGACACCCGAATTCCTTCAAATCGAACAAAGTCTCCAACACTTCTGATCAAAGGCAGCTGATCCTCGCGTGGACAAAAAATATTACACACAAAACTCTGCTCAGTTGATTGAAATGAGTCATCAACCAAGCTAACTGTCAGACAGAAATCTCTGCCTTTGCCCTTGGAAGGACTTTTGAAAAACTTTACAATACCAAAAATATTGACAGTCTTGTTTTCATTCTTGTCTAAGTTTGCAAGCTTTGTGAAGTGTATTTGAGTTGGCCTTTGAGGAACATGCCTTTTTCTCACAGAAGACATGATTGATTCCAAAGATCTCCAAGGAACTTGAAACCGAGAAGAGACTGGGTCAAGTATGAGCCTAAATACCATGTCAGCGGTTTTCCCAAATAGAGAAAATCCAAGATGGCGGACCAATTTGTCAATTTTGTTTCAAAAACTGAACTAAACGCAAAGAAAGAGGAGAAACGAAAAGCAAGAGAACAACTTCTACAACAGGTACCTCTAGCAGACATATTTTGGTTTGCTGTGTGGGTTTAAGATTGTGATCTGATGCTTTCCTATAGGCCAAAGCAGAATATGAGAGAGAGGAACGAAGACGCGAAAAGAGAAAAGCCACAGGCGAAGATACCTGGATGCTACCAAGTATTAGTGACAGAATAGCTGGTGTTGATGATGACGAATATCGAAAGGTATTTTTTGATGTTGGTTTATAGTGTAGGTGAAAAAAAAAAAAAGCGAAAATTTGTCATATATCACTGATAAACGTCAACGAATCAACAAGATTTATGACGTACATGTAACGTAAGCTTAAATCTTTCAAAGTGTCAGTGAAAATTTACTTTTTGAAAAGTACAATTATTCCATTTTACTCACATAGACAATTGGTTTATAAACATTTATAAGTAGTGAATTTATGCATTGATGTACAAAAGAAGTAATTTTTTCATTTTGTAGAAAAAGAAAAGAAAAAAGGAAAAGAAAAATAAAGAAAAGAAAAGCAAGAAACATAAAAAGGTAAAGTGCTGTACATTAAGTAGTACATTAAAACATAAGAAGTTAGTCAACCAGAAAGTATGAAACATGAAACAAATGCTGAAAGTGTAGGCTCAGATTTCAGCCGTTGGGGTTTCGTGCGCCCACGATACTCTCCCCCATGACGGCTGAGAGCATGGACTAAGAAGCTTGTCTGTGACGTAAAAGTAATTAGCATTAGTCCATGCGCCCAGCCGTCACAGGGGGGAGTATCGTGGGTGCACGAAACCCCAACGGCTGAAATCTGAGCCTACTGAAAGTGCTGCTTACCTCACTCACCCAGAGTCTTACTAAAAAATCAGACATTTAGCTTGGACCCCAGGGCCTGGTTGTTTGAAGGGTGATTGAAGTTAATCCTGGATTAAAGTCAATGGTTTTCTTTAGGTTTACTCCTAGGTTAATGCTAATAATTACCAGTTATAGAGGTATAAGTAGACAGGATCTTTAGTTGGATTTCTTCAGAAATGTAATGCATTAAGTGTTTGATTGTGTTTGGAAATGAAATTCAATCAAATTCACATTTTTGTGTTCAATTTTGTTTCATTGCTGAATGCAATCAAATCTAATCATGTGATTGCATTCAATTGAATTTGATTTCCAAATTGATTTGATTGATTATGTGGGAATAAAGGACCCTGAAATTTGTGTTTATTTAATTCTAAAGAAATCAAAGAAAGAGAAGAACACAAGCTCTGATTCAGTAAGTATTGATAAGATGTATAACAATATTTTTGAAAGAAAATGTGTCTATACGCTATATCCTTATCATGTACTCTTAAAAATTTCTTTCATAGGACTCTGATGAATGGATTGAAAAAGATACTGGTAATTCAGAGGAGAAGGATGAACCAGAAAAGAAGGAAACACCTGTTCAGGTGAAACAGAGATAATAATATTATTATAAATGTTAAGTTCTTGTAAGTGTTTTATTTTTATGGAAGTTATATGACATTGCTGATTGGTTGCAGCGTGATGACTGGATGTTGTTCCCTTGTTTTTCGGGGAGTGCTAAACCAGCAGCACGAAAGATAGAGCAGGATAAAGCAGACGAAGAAGAAAAGGAGGATGTTAAAAAGCTCTCTACTATAGACATGGTAAGAAAAAATTGGATAACTTTGATTATTGACAATTTGTCTTCATGAACTCCATGCATGTGTTTTCTTCCCCCTCCCCATCCATTTAGTCATGGAGACCATCCCTACAGTACTGTCAGTCTTCAGAACAAGGCATTGACTCTTCTTGGGGAGCTAAGCCTTGCGTGACGACACAAAGGAGCAGCTGCATAGGAGGCTATTGATTGAGATGCTGTGAACAACATGACAAACACTTTAAAGGATGGCATCTTTAGGAATATTAACTAACACTTAAACAATGAAAAGCTGATGTGGTCTTTTTTGGTGCTGCAGGCTGCATTGTATTCAGAGTTAGAGTTCTTTGTATTGTAGGGTATTGTTTCATTCAAAGTTCTTTGTTCTTGGCTATTGTTTTATTGTCTTCATGCCTCAGGTGCCCTACAGCACCAAGAAAGAGCCAACTTATGAACTTGTATCTTTTAGGCAGGACAACATCATCGTGAGCTGAATCCATACTGGAAAGATGGAGGTACAGGATTACCAACTGCACAGGACAGTACTAAAACTGAGAAGCCTTCTGAATTTACAACAATGTATGATGCCAAGTGGCTGAAGAAAGCTCTACAAAGATCTAAAGAACAAGCTCAGGGAGAGGGACTGTCACTAGAAGAGGTGGTCAGTCAAAGATGGGGGGTATGTAGACCATAACATAATGCAACTCTTCAAACCTGTGTAGTGTAGTCTTTCAAAATGGACATTTCTGCAAGTGTGGGCACCTCTCCAAGGCATGCTGTATAGACCTGTATACCTCTGTCTGGTTTTCTGTATACACCTATTTCAAAAAAGGTTGTCACCGCTAAGAGCGATAGGTGATAGGTAATAGGTCATTCCAAGACCTCAAAGCACTATTGTGATTTCTAATTGATTTATATATGAATAGCCAAATATTTGATGGAAGAGTGTAAAGAAAGATTTAGGATGGCTTAATTAAGAAATCAATAGTGCTTTGTGGTCTTGGAATGACTTATTACCTATCGCCTATTGCTCTTAGCGGTGAAAACCTTTTTTTGAAATAGGTGTAATTCTCCCTCCATTGTAATACAGACACCTGACCCTAAGACAGACAGCAAGAGCTCAGACTCAAGGATATCCCTAGAGGAAATAATTGACTATAGTTACATGTATGTTATAATGTGGACTCTGCTATTGAAGATAACATTTGTGAGAAAACTGAGTGAAAGGTTGAAGAGAATTGGATGGGAAGAGACAAATGGAAAGGGAGGAGAAGAAACAGATACTGAAAAAATTGGAATATGCTACATGTAGAATATTTGATGTTTTACATCTGATTGTTGACAATTTTGTCTGATTTCGTTATCTTTGTTTTTTAGTCTCTCGAACAACTTGAAACATTAATTGCTGAAGCAGAGAAGAGGTACTTCTAGTAAATATTTCATTATCAATATTTTCCATATGAATTAAGATGCTTTCTTCTGAATCGTTATGTATGATTTGCCTGTTCTTTAGGGAACCGGAAAGAAGATATACAAAAGAAACTGGTGACAGACGAGATAAAGGAAGGTCATGGGAGAGAGATAGTGACAGAGAACAATATCGAAGAGATGATAGAGATAGAAGAAGAGACAGAACAACATCTCACTACAGAGATGAGGAATCTCACAGAAAAAGTAGATATGATAATGAACAAAGAAATAAGGACTATTCAAGAAGAGATAAATACCAATCTTATGACAGAGAAAATAACAAAGACTTTGGATCTAAAGATACAAAGAAATCCAGTCACAAAGAAAAATCTGATAAGAGTGAAAACAGAAGTTCTGCAGAACGTGATGATAGGAGATCTAGACATCTTGGTGAAAATATTGAGAGGGGATCAGACATGAGTAGTGTTGCAAACGTTTTCAAAAGACCAGATAACAGTAATAGGTAAGTATTGGAGGGTGGCATGTTTGTTTGCCCTTAGGACTGGCCTTTGCCCGTTTTTGCTGAATAGGCTAATTTTGTTGAAAATTTCTATAGGGGTTGAATCTACTGTAAGCAAATTCCCATAATAAGTTAGCAAATGTACAATCTAGCTCACATGTACAGCAACACTGCTTACTATTTTTTTTCATAAGCCCTACATGTATGCATTTGACTGATTCAATCTGTTTGATATTTGGGTTACCTGTGGTGTTAGTTGAGCGACCTGTACTTTAAGCCAAGGAGTAAAAACTATAGTGATATATGAAGTCAGTCTATACATATTTACATGTGCACAACTGAATCCCAATGAGTTTCTAATACATCGGGAAAAAATACATTCATATTTGATAACAATACATTTTAATTTCAGCGTCTCATCATTTAAGTTCATGAAACCATCTGATGACTCTTCATGTGCAACCACCTTACCTTCAAAAACCAGTCAATCGTCGGGAGGTTGGAGAAAGAAAAATTCTCGGGGAGAAACTGAGCCAAAAGTCAACAGAATTGAGCAAGCTTTAAAGAAGAGAAAAGAAAAATCCCAAGAAAGTGATCAAGAAAGTTCAAGTTCAGAATCGTCTGATTCTGACACGGAGAATACCACCGCGAAAGGGGATAAGGAAGTTGAGGAAGACTCAAAAAGTTCAGAGAAATCAGAGACGGAATCCAAGCCTTCTGTTCCTGCAAAGAGAATTACAGAAGCTGATTTGAACAGTATGGGAGCTAAGATACTGCGAGCTGAACTTATGGGCAATGACGTAAGTTATGTCATATTATCTGGTGGACTGATTGACTGACGGATTGATTGACTGACTGACGACTGACCGACTAACCGACTGACCGACTGACCGACCGACCGACTGATCGACTGACTGACTGATTAACTTATTTTCACGCTTGTCTTTTACACCCTAGGATCTAGCAGCAGAACTTAAAGCAACTCTCGAACAAATGAGAAAAGATAAAGAAGTTCAAGAAGCGTCAACATCAACAACTGGTGATGAGCCAAGGCAAGAAGAGGTTGTAGTGCTAACAAGAACAGACAAGTTCGGCAACACAAGACCTGTCAGCATGATAGAGACTCAGGAACCAAAACGTGGCCGACGGAAACGAGAAAAGGTTGAAACATATTTTCTATGAATGGCTTTAGTACAAATGTAGTTGGATGCGGTAATCTGACCAAGAAAATCTTGCAACTTTTCGCGCAACATTGTTGCTTTACAAGAGAGTAAATGTTGCTTGTATAATATTACCACTCTAGACAAGAAATGTTCTTTCTTGCAAAGAGTAGAAGAGGCTTTAATTCCGTTCAACAAAGATAAATTTCAAATTTGTTGTGCATGGAGTGGTAGTACGAGAAACATTTGCTCGGCAACTTGCAGCGCAACAATGTTGAGCGAAAGTTGTTCAACTTTCTTCAGTTGTCCATATTACCGTGTATCCTATTAAGGAAACTTTGTTCCCTGAGAAAATGATTCCAACAATGGTTCTTGAATGTTTACAATTGAAAAACCTATTATACAAGCTGGACGAAAACTAGCGAGAGAACTACATTTTTTTTGCTGCGTTTGTGTATAAAGATACAATAATGAATGAAAGGAGATCTGTAACACCATTTATAAAATACTTGAGATATAACGCGCGCGCTGATTGGCTGGCTACCATTACCATTACATTACTGACGTTTCGAGCTCTAGCCCTTCGTCGAATTAACAAAGACTAAGGCTGCATGGAAGTGTCACTGAGTAATATGAGTACTCTTATACAGTGTTACAGATTTCCATTTTGATTAATTAATAGTTATTGGTTAAATAAAGCTATGTGTTCCTGTAGGTAACCACACACGACGATTCAGGACAACGTGCGAGGTATTTTGCAGACGACGATCGATATGAACTCAACGAAATTGTACGACGAGAAAAGATTAACACTGCAGAGGATTATAACGCTATGTTTTCAAGATTAGCTTCCAAGGTATGCTGATCATAACTTTAGTGAAAGCGAACTTCACTCATACGTTTTTGACTCCCTTTTTTCTCCAAGTTAGCATTAAGTTGACTCACTTTGGAGTTTTGCTTGGAGATATTTCAACGTTTAAGCCCTCGCTGCAATCCCTCATGCAAAAATGCACTCGAGTTCCCGAGGATGAGTTAAATGTGGATTTTATCCTACTAATTCGGGTTTGCGATGCATACTTCATATTTGTTAGCCAGAAACGAACGAAAAAGTGTTTTTCTTGAAAAAGGAACTCCCAGCTTTTATTGTGTGACAGCGGTAGTGCTAGTCCAGAGAGGACGTGTTAGAAAGAATTAGATTTAAAACTATCTTATTTTGTTGCATTCAGGGAGCAAATAAAACTGATTCGGATGACTTCACCCTGGATGATCACTTCGTTTCAAGTGCAGCTAAAAAGTACTCCAAGGCTCAAGAAGAAGAACGAGAAAAAACGAGAGCAATCAAAGGTAACTGCCAGCAAAACACAAAACTTGGCCCACTGTACCACAGGTACCCCAAGTAATAGCCATTATGGTGTAGTTTTGATTAGTTTTCTCTGGATTTTTATGTCCTTCAACCTGATGTAGCAATGAGCTTTTATCAGGTATTTTTAAATTCGAAAAATAGAAAAAGAATTACCATAGCTGGAAAGAGCATGTTAAAATTAGCAAGACAGTGAAGTTTGAAGGAATTAAATCCGTCCAAAACTCGCTAGAATATGGTTTTTGAAAAGTGTGAATTTGTAAGAAAACCTTTGCCTGAATGCCGGTTTTCATACAAAATTTCGATTTTGGAAAATTCACATCTTCGTGAGTTTAAAAGTTACTTCATTCTACTAATACTATTCATACTGTTTAATTTTGACGTGCTCTTTCCAGCTATGGTAATTATATTTCTGTACTGTGACTTTTGGAATTACATGATAAAAGTTCATTCAGCGTAACAAATATCATCGGGACATGCTGGAAAGTCAAGGATATCATAAAAGCTCTCGTTATCTACATCTGTTGAGGCTGACAACTTACCGTTCATATAGTAAGTAAATGTACGTCAACGTTATCTTTCAATTCTTCCTGGTTTGTTTTAGAACACCAGAGGTTGTCTGCGCAGCTCTCAAAATGCCGATTCTGCTTCGAAAATCCCGATCTGGCCAAACACCTCATCGTCGCTATTGGAATTCAGGTATTTAATTGCATTTACCCATTCAACCTTTCTGTATGGCAAATGTTTACCTATGGAGAAGTAGAGAGGGGACGGGAGTAAGAAAGAAAGTACTTTTGTCTTTCCCTGGCTCAGTACACCTAAGGGCTGGTTTTCAAGCAAGACTGAAGCGGAAGCAACATACGGAGATTCAGAGAAGACAATGAACAGTGCATGTTGCATGGGGTGGCATGGGTGGCGTAGTGGTTAAGCCACTCGCCTCTCACCGCTGTGGTCCGTTTTCGAGTCCCGGCTCGGACGCTGGATCATATGTGAGTTGAGTTTGTTTGATGTGTTATTCTCCCCCATGTCACGAGGGTTTTTTCTCCAGGTTCTCCGGTTTTTCCTCCCTCAGCAAAAATCAACATGTGAGTTGAGTGATGGATGTAGAGTATATTGAATGTAGTGGTAGCGAGTGTAAATGTAGGCTCAGATTTCAGCCGTCAGGGATTTGTGCGCCCGCAATACTCGTTCCCGTGACGGGGGGGGGGGGGGGGAGTATCGCGGGCGCACGAATCCCTGACGGCTAAAATCTGAGCCTAGTGTGAATGAGTCTCGGAGGTATTAGCTATAATGCTGCTCTAAAATCCGAGGATAAACAAAAAGATTTGATTTTTTTTTTGCATACTGAGTCTGCGTATGTTGCTTCCCCTTCTGCTTCCGCGTCGCTCGTCAAAACCAGATATTATCAAGGTATCATTAGTGCATGATATTTGGTATATATTGTAATCGTAGGTGTACTTAGCAGTGCCTTTGCACACATCGCTCACTGAAGGACATTGCCTTATTATTCCAATGCAACATCAACTGGCTTCTACATACTTGGATGAGGATGTAGTTGACGAAATTAAGGTACACGTTAACATTATCATTTATAAAATAACTATGCTATAACGCGCGCTCTGATTGGCCAGAGGACGCGTGTCGCCGTTCTCTATGAGAACACACAGCACGCGCGCGCACATTTTCAAACTTTCTCCAAGGAAAAAAGGAAAATAAAACTTCAATTTGTATTTTATAAAAGAAATAGAAAACTCGGCACCAGTGTTATGTTGAGTTATAGAAGCACGCAGGAATTGTAAGAAGACTTGAGAAATTCAGAAGCACTCGGCTACGCCTCGTGCTTCTCCTAACACTTCTCTCGTCTTCTTACAATTCCCGCGTGCTTCTATAACTCAACATAGCACGCTGCCTCGTTTTCTATTTCTACAATAGAAACTTAGCCTGCGTTGGCAAAAACCGCAGACCGCCAGCAACGCAGGCTAATAGAAACTTTCCATCCGGGCAGACACTATGAACCGGACAGTTCTCTGACACGTTTCCCTTATACTAGTACCAAAATCCTTATGCAACTGAAAACTCCCCTCTTTATTCTCTTGTCCTTTAAGTAGCTTTTTTTTTCGACTGTAACTTCGATCATCCATATTTCCCTAGGTTTTCAAGAAAGGTCTTACCAGGATGTTTCAAGAAATGGTAACTACAGACTACTAGATCGTGAATTTCTCATAGGAAATATGGCGCGCTGTAGTTGTATTCAATTCTCCATTCCACACACCTACAAAATGAAACTGATGTACGCTTTATTGCAGCAATAGAACCGGATTCTTTTGTCATACTAAATGCTGCAATGAACCCACAGAATGCAGTTTGTCTAATCTTCGTGCATGCGCTGTGGCACCTTCTTCGAGATCTTTAAACACCGGGACAAGCCTATGGGAGGGACTAATGTTATCTGTTATGTATTTATCAGGACAAAGATGTTGTATTCCTTGAGACATGTAGAAATCTTACAAGACAAAATCATATGATTATCGAGTGTATCCCAGTACCTAAAGAGGAAGGGGATTTGGCTCCAATGTATTTCAAGGTAAGTACTCTTAATTAAAACATTGCAAAGACAATGTACATTTGGATGTGTATATATAATAAATCAAGGGCCTTGCGTCACATACGATACCATTTGTAGGAAGCGTTTTCTTGAGTGTCCAGGGGAGAGGTTAAAAAAGCTTATGGTTATCAGGATTTTGCCCTTCCTCGACCTTCAACAACTCCCTCTTCCCTTTTAAAGAACAGGGATTGCGGGGAGAGGGTGGCTGGAGTTCAGTGACTTTAGCCCTCAGTGTCTGCAAATGAGGAGTACCGCCACACTAAATAAAGCCCCCACCCCACCCCACCCCACCCCTAATTAAGGCCTACCCCCCGCGGATCCTGTAATAACGTGAGGATTGCTTTGTTATTCAGAAAGCAATTCTGGAGTCGGACTCAGAATGGGCACACAACAAGAAACTGATTGATACAAGCAAGAAAGGACTCAGAGGATCGATACCTAAAGGACTGCCATACTTTAGTGTGGAGTTTGGGTTGGATGGTGGGTTTGCACACGTTGTTGAGGAAGAACACCTCTTTCCACATTACTTTGGAAAGGTAAGTAATAAACGCCTTTTGCCTTCGTGTGAGCACGTCTAACGCAGGTCAGAAACTCCACCCTCTTTAGTGGTTTTCATCTCAGTGACTTAACGAACGCTCCTCCATGCATTCTTCTCTCATGTGTTCAGAAGTCCCGGACAATTTCAGCCACAAGTCCCGTACAACTTCAGGAGATAGGAAAATTCCAAGCAGGAATTGCAACAGTTGTCTTAAGGGTCCGATACACGATGTACCTTTCTTCAACGTTTTGTGCAACAACATAGTTGCATTGTTTGTCCATCTCTTTCGTAGAGCTTCAGAAAAACGTTGCATGAGTAGAACTCGATTCTAATCCTGTGCGAGCAACAGTTGCAGAGGTGCACACACGGACAAATGTTATTGCGCAAAACACTGAAAAATAAGAAAGAAAGATACATCGTCTGTTTCCGTTGCTGAAATTAAGAACGACTCGCCTCGAAAACATGGATCTTTTGAATAGTTCATCAAGTCGGATAAATGACAGGGCTTTTTAACTTTACTGAAAGACACTTGTTTTGTCTTCAGGAAATAATCGGTGGAATGTTGGATCTAGAACCATGGACGTGGCATAAACCACACAAAGAAAACTTTGAACAACATAAAAAGAAAGTATTGCAGTTTGCAGACTGCTGGAAGCCGTACGACTGGACAAAGAGACTGAGCAAAAACAAGTGATTGTAATTGTGCTAAAATACTTAATAAGTAAAATCCATGATATCTACATGCAGATGGCAATGATCATGGAGCATATACAACTGCAACTAGCGAAATACATTTATGAGCACAAATAATAAGGCTATTTGTACGAGCAAAAATAAGACGAGTGTTGGACACAACTCGGGCAACAAAATCTTGCAACATTTCGCGCAATTAACGTTGCGTTGCAAGTTGCAGAGCAAATGCTGCTCCTATTACACCTTTTGCGCAACAAATTTTCCTTGTTGCACAAAGTAGAAGTGGTGGTAATAGACCCTTATCACGCTGGCATGACATTATAAATAATTTAATTTATCGGAAAAAGGAATTCACTATCAAATTTGTCTTATCGATATTTGTAAATTTGCAAAGTTTCGGGGAGATTGCTCTTAAACTGACAAAAATATGAATTTTAAAAACTTAGCATTTTTACAAATAAATGTATGGGGACGGGCATCGCATGCATGGCGAGCCTCGTTATCATGCTAAACACATACATTTCTTTACAAAAATTCCACAAGAATATTTAGCTTAAAAAATTCATAACTTCATCAGTTTAAGGACAATCTTTACGAAACTCTGCAATTTTACTAATATCAATGTGATGAATTTGATACTGAATTTGTTTTTCCAATAAATCAAATATTTTATAATGTCACGATAGCGTGATAAGGGTCTATAAGAGCAATATTTGCGCTGTAACTTGAGTGAAATGTTGCACGATTTTGTTGCCCGTATTTCCGCGCCCTAAGACGCCAACCTCTCCGTATAAACGACACTATTAGTTCAAGACGGGACTTATCGACGAACAGCGTTCTGAGTCCTTTTGTTGGGGACAAAACGTGTCGTTCCGTCAGTCGTCTCTGATAAAACGTGTTCTATTTTAACTCTTACAATTATCGCTAACATCTCATTTTGCTTGCTTATTGTATGATATTCTGTGTAAATATTTTTATTGGGGTCGACGAACTCCCAATTGCGGAACTCAGTGCACACAATGAATCGTGAATTATAGTTGTAAATAATAAAAGCTATTTCTTTAACTTTGTTTTGTTTTTAAACAATATTTATTTGTACACTTTGGAAACGTGAAATCCTTCGAAAAGAAGGGCAATAACAACGGAAGTTCTCCTTAAAGGTTCAATTAAATAAGCGACTGATATCAAGAGACCATAATGCTAAGAGAACGAAACTGTTATTGATGTCTGCGCGATGTTCTGGCGCTTAAGGTTATTTTTAGTAACAGGAAGTTGACACCATCGCGCGCGCAAACAATTGCTGGGTTTCGTCCATTCCTTTAGGGATCAAAAGACAAAGAACCGGTAGCCATGTTGGATGAACAAACAAGAGACACTAATGAGAAATCTTTGTTGAAGTTCATCCAAGATGGCTGCCGTGACGTCACATGCAACCCAAGAATGAAATTTGATTTTCGGATGAGAAACGGTTGGTAGCGTAAAAAATCGAATTCCATTGTTTGAGCGCCTTCCGCGCAGACAGTCCGCGAGTTTCGCTCTCTTAGTATTATGGTCTCTTGCTGATATTTGGTACGAAGATGTTCAGAAACGTTTTTACAAAACAAAATACCTCGCGGCAGTTAATATCTTTAAAATTATATACATATGAATATTTGATCACATCCCATTATACGCGGGACCCCCTCCCCCCTCTGGAACCACCCAATTAATATTTTGACTAGGATCTTTGATATCGCACGTTTTGCAATGAACACAGTTCTGGGCGTTGATCTGTAGTCTCATGCCTTCGCCGCTCTCTAATGGCACGTACTCGTAGACGCCCGCGGGACAGAATCTCTGTTCGGGACCGTCATATATACCTAAGTTCTGCTTGACTGGTACAGTGTCGTCTTTTAGGGTCAGATGTGCGGGTTGGTCACCCTCGTGGTTCGTACCGCTTAGGGCTACTGAGGACAAAAGGTCAAAGGACACTTCTCCATCGGGTTTAGGGTATTCAATAGGTTGGTTATCTTTAGCTGGTGTCAAACAGGCAGCATCAGGTTTGGGTGTACGGAACGTCCATGGTTCC
The DNA here is from genome assembly GCA_029948255.1 of Telmatactis stephensoni. Lineage (NCBI taxonomy): Eukaryota > Metazoa > Cnidaria > Anthozoa > Actiniaria > Isophelliidae > Telmatactis > Telmatactis stephensoni. The sequence goes on along the minus strand of JALIZF010001468.1, from coordinate 55,018 downwards.
TTTCCTCGTAGAATCACGTAAAAAATAGCGGAGTAGGCTAAGGTGCCGTATAAACCCAGTGGTGAATGGAAGGAAGGACGAACGTTGCGCACGCTTTTGAGTTCTTTCCATACCCAACTGTTCTTTAGGTTTGGTTCGTAGGAGTCTAGGTAGAGACCTAGTGAATGGAATAAACGTAAGCATTAAGCATTCAAATACTATCGTAGCGTTTTCTCATTCATACGAAGGCTGTTCTATGCTAGATGGGATTGTATATACACGTTTCTAAACAGAAGTAACAAAGCAGTATTCCTTATATTTTCAAGCACGTTATCCCCTAAAACTACTTAGATGACCTCTCATATTCAGTTGGTAAAGAAACCCCTGCATCTAATGTGTTCATCAGATAAGAGGATTTTCGCATATTAAACAGGTAACACACTGGTTATGATTCATGCTCAATGAAAAAGTCGATTAGTGTTTATCCTGGGTAAATGAATACCAATCGGACGAGAAACTTTTGTCTGATTGGTATCCAGTGAACTTGCGAGTTGTGAAATCAAAATGAACAGTTTTCTTTACAATTAATCCTGGAGATAAATAGAGAACTGCCTGTTCTGTACTTATGACGCTAGTGTGAATAGCACGATGATAAATTCAGGGGCGTATCCAGGGGGGGTCCCAGGGTGTCCGTGACCCCCCCTTTGAAAACAAAAAGATGATAGAAATAAAAGAATCTGACTGGAGAAAGATTGAGAAATTGGAAGTGTGACCCCTCTTTGGTGGAAAATGGAAAGTGTCACCCCCCTTTGAAATATTCTGGATACGCCCCTGAAATTCAACTACCTTTCGTCTCTGATTGTCGATTTTCGTCTGTCAAAGCCTCGAAGACACTCTCGGCTGCCACCATACCACTCTTCATCGCATTGTGTGTTCCTTTGATCTTTGGAACATTCATGAAACCAGGACTACAACCAATCAATGCACCACCAGGGAATGCTAGTTTGGGAACACACTAAGGGGAAAACAAGAACAACAGTGAACCAAATTTCCTTCTCGTCGAATATTTTCAATTTCCATGTTTCTTTCCTTCGTGAATCATTCATTCATTCAATCATTCACTCATTCATTCATTTGTTTGTTTTTCATTTATTTGTTCATTCATTTGCTCATTTATTTATCTAAACGTTCATTAATTTACTTTTTCATCCATTCATCATTCATTCGTTTGTTCATTCGATCACTCATTCATTTACTCATTCATTCATCCGTCATTTATTCAATTCATTCATTCGATTCGTTCATTCATTTCTCTTTCATTCATTCGTTTATCTATCCATTAATCCGTCATTCATTCAATTCATTCATTCATTCGTTCATCCATTCATCCGTGATTTATTCAATTCATTCATGTACTCGATTTATTCATTCATTCATTTATTCATTTATCCGTCATTCATTCAATCCATTCCATATCATTTGATGGGCAAAACTGACAAGAACACAGATATTGCCTCAAAAGCTAATTTAACCTCCTCTTGGGCACTACGCAGACGAATTTCAAAGGACTGGTCACGTTATCTTTACCTGATAACATCCTTCATTCAGGTCTTACCGGATATTTTCAATTTCCATTTTCCTTTCCTTCCTTCACAAGTGTTTAAAAATTATTTTTAACTCGTGGATTGCAAATCTGCGAGTTACTAATTCGTTCATTCATCAACTGATTTGTTTTCATCACACAGGGGAATTTGAAAGGATTAGCCACACCATCATAGTATCATTACCTGATATCCTCCTTCATTTAAGGCTCTCGCACCATAGGCTATTCTGTGACCCCCTTCAAACGTTGGCCTTACTGCTGGATGGGTTTTGTATCGCTAAATTGAGAGACAAAATAAATAAATAAATAAATAAATAAATAAATAAATAAATAAATAAATAAATAAATAAATAAATAAATAAATAAATAAATAAATAAATAAATAAATAAACAAACTGAGTGAAAGTTACACAAAGCAGCATCCCCAACACTAATTCTCCATGTCCTACACCCTCCTTTCTCATAAACTTCTTCCATTGTTTTTTTCTCTTTTTTCCTTTTCTTGTATTTTATCGCTTCACATTATTCAACTTTTTATTTCCCTTTTTCTAGGTCTTTTCCTTTCAAATGTGAACGCGATTCAACGCTGATGGCCATGTTCTTTATTTTCATCTCAAATTCGAATTCATATTTATTGCAATGATTCATGCGAGACTGAGATGCATTCACTTTTATTTTTCGTTGTGATGAATTCCTAATTTTGAAGATATGTTTCATAACTTATTACTTCATAATTCCGCTTCTACACTAGGGTATATCAAGGGTATAGTTTTCTTTTCAAAGTACAACTGTACCTGGAACTCCTTGAAAGGACTGATGTATGGATTACTATAATCAAGACCCAACACAAATCCAACTGAAACAAGAGGAGCGCCTTCCTTTTCTCTGTCAAGATGGTAGATGAATGATCCACCATACGTCTTGCGATTCTAGAATAGAACAACACGAAGGCTTAACAACTAAATATTAAATTAAAGCAAACGGTCAGCTGAACAGAAAAGGGAAAATTAAACAGGCTTGAGGAAAAAAGATAAGGTTCAATTTTTGTAGAACTAAAACAGAATACATGTGTGTTCTGATTGGTAGAAAGATGTATATATGATGCAACTAATAATGACATACCAATGGCCATCCAACTGTGTGTTCTACAAGTCCTGGTTGATGTTTCTCTGGACTTATCTCCCATAACTGTTTCATAACAGCAGAACAAATCATCAATACAATGCATAACGCTAACTACAAATTTTTCTTATCTATGTAATTAATGTACAATGGAGCATCCAGTTAAGGGTGCACTGACATATAACGTTGCTGTACAATGGTTGCTATGCACAATAGGGTCTCACTTTGGTGAAAAACCCTCTAAGCAATGGAGAGAACAAACTAACAAACTAACACACATGAAGTGCCCTATCTGGGAATCGAACCAGAAACCACAACAGTGAGAGTTCTAACCACTTGGCCACCCTTCATCCCCTGCACCCCTCCCCTAAATCAGCTCCAGCATGTTGGTAATACAGTGAATGTTTTGGAGTCAATGTTGCATCCAAATATTGTCTATGATCAGAAGGTTACTCTCTTGGATCTATCGACAAATTACAGTTACATACTAAGGGACCACTCCCTTCAGGCAATCAATTAGCAAGTGTCAGCAACTTCAAATTTGATGTCACTTATTAATTTTAAAATATCTGAAGAACACTGCAGGCCAATTGCTTAGAAAAACACTGGCTAAGACGTAGGCACCACATAAGCAAACAACCCTGCATGTGTAGAGAAGGATATGGCCTACCTCCTTTAAACCAATGGCATAAGTCTGTGGGTCACAGTTTTCTCTCAAGTTAAACTTCTTGTATAAGCCCTTCGCTAGGTGACCATGACAACCTTCAGCAAACAGTGTCACTTTGGCATGGAGTTCCATACCACGCTCAAAGATGTCCTATTAAGTATAAATAATCTTTGTTCAGAAAGATGATGATGATGATGATGATGATGATGATCACCAATTCAATAGCATGGAGATGCAACATTTGCAAATAATTATACTTCAAGCTTGATATTTCTGCAATTTTGATTTATCTAAAAAAGCCTTGTCTACACAACAACATTTTTATGGCCAACACCTCTAAATCCTGACACACACACTCAGACTATTTTGGGTATGGCATCCCTATCAGACCAACAAATTTGCATGGGGCCACAAGTTCATAAAAAGGCTATCATATATATTGAGCTACAATAGGCCTTTTGCATCAATTGGTCACATGGTACAAAATATGTTATTCTGGTGGGTAAAATACACACTGGGAAATCTATTAAAACAAAGACAAGTCAAGCTTGACTGGTTGGAATCCTTTTGTTTTTGAGGCTGTTACATTCCTTTGCCCACCAGAATAGTAGATTTCATACCATGTGACTAGTTAATGCAAGAGGCCTATGAAATGAAATTTTAGCATTTATATAGCACAAATATCTATGTGTATATCATCAAATGTGCTTAGAGTTTGTTAGTAGTAAGGACAGACTGTTGTACTGGGCGACAATCCCCTATTCTTACGAACTGCTCAACAGGTTCTTTTACGTCCCTCCAATGCTGGGTAGATAGTGTGGAGAGACAGGGCCTACGGTTTAAAGTCCTTATCCGAGAAGACCTGAAGGTCTAACCATTTGCAGATGTAGTTACAAAGGCAGCACCTTCTCCTCAGTTATTTTAAGACCCTGAGTGTTGGTCCGGCCCGGGAATCGAACCCGGTCTCCCGCACACTATCCGGCGCCCTACCAACTGAGCCAACCGGGTATAGGCTACTACAAAACACTATTCAAGTTTTGGTAGTTTTCAGAGTAAATAAACAGACATTTCAGTGGGATTATGAAAATTATTGTTATATACAGTACTCCATTGAAATGCAAATACATATACCTTAGGAGATCCATCTTTGTGGATTCCAACATCATTTGTAGCAATACCTTTGACGCTACCATCATCATGATATAATACCTATTGTAATGAAGAAAACAAAGTTACAATTTACCACCATTTGCATAATTACATTTGGTCAGACAAAAGTCTTAATTGGGAACATACTATCAGACAAAAGTCTCAATTGGGAACATACTAGTCAATAAACACATATAACTGAACACAAAGTGACAAGATACCACACAGGAATTCTGTGGTATTACAATATACACTGTACAGCTCTGTGCAGAGCTAAAAAATGACAATATCATGGCATGGGACATTCACAGAGAAATTCTGAATGTTTTATAGACAATAAAACATTGACAGTCAAAGTCTATTTCACATTCATACAAAAACTGGTCTTTGACTAATGCATTCATCTGTGTATTTTTGTTTACTCACTTCACTTGCTGCATAACCTGGATATAATTCAACACCAAGCTCTTCTGCTTGCTCACCAAGCCATCGCACAAAGTTACCAAGTCTTACAAGATAATTACCATGATTATACATAGGAAGACCTAAAATATCAAGCACAGACAACATATTAACCAAATTATTCCACAATAGCCTTTTTTCTCAAGATTGCATATGCATTTTGGAATCGGCATTGAAAGAACCTCAGACTTCAAATGGGCTACAACTCTGGAATATATTCACCTCCCCAAAGTTTCATAGAATTCTTTAGAATTTTGCATGTGGAAATGAGGTCAAGACACAAAAATATTTATTTAATAAATGATAGCATTTTATTGGGAACTCTTGCATTTACATGAAAAAAGTGTTGATTATACCATTTTAGAAATTGTAGAAACTTAAGAGGATTTCCTCATAGCCCTTTTTATGCAGTCAAATACTACAATAGTCCCCTTCACAGTTCCCTGCACCATCTTGAAAGGTAGCCATGCCTTTGCATCAAAGCGAGATGAAAAGCGAGGGTGCAATGATAGATACCTTTTTTAACACCTAGGACAATTATTCACAGGTCTCTATCATTGCAAGCTCACTGTTCGTCTCGCTTTGATGCAAAGGCATGGCTACCTTTCAAGATGGTGCAGGGAACTGTGAAGGGACTATATTGTTTTCTGATGATTTTTTCAGTATATCTATGGATATATATATTGTATATCTATATTTGCCCCCTGACCATACTTGCTCCACTGTATATGATACAAGATGAATTACTGTAAGAGACTTGCCTTTGAAAATAGGGACAGGAATACTGCTATTTTCTGTTAAAATTAAAAACTTGTCTTTTGTTACTGGTGTATGCAGAGGAGCCTGAAAAATGATTATAATTATTAGTTCTATCTAAGTATTAATTACTCAAAGTTTCTCTTGTAATTGTCAAAGTGTCAATGACTGCAAAAATAAATAGAGGATGTTACATGGCCACGCAGAGATACAGAAAGCAACCAATGTTACATTTTCTACAATTATCCATGAAATACAATTTTGTGGATTTTTACAAATGTTATTTAATTTCATCACAGTGATGTTATCTTCACGTGATGTCAGGTTTTAGAAAAAGAGAAAACTAGATATTTTATCAAAGATTATATATCAAAGTGTGATGTTTATAATGAACAATTTGCACCATATGGTAAGTGGTCAGTAAATGATTTCATTCACCATCTACTGTTATCTTACTGCTACCTTGCTGTTACTTTATGGTTATCTTACTGTTACCTTAACAATCGTCACTGTTATCTTACCAACCACTTATCAACCACCTACCAACCACTTATCAACCACCTACCAACCACTTATCTACACTTACATATACCATTTACAAGCCACTTCTCACTTATCTACCACTTCTTAACCACTTATCTACCACTTCTCAACCACTTATCTGCCACTTCTCAACCACTTATCTACCACTTACCAAAAACTTATCTACCACCTACCAACCACTTATCTACCACTTCTCAACCACTTATCTACCACTTCTCAACCACTTATCTGCCACTTATCAACCACTTATCTACCACTTACCAACCACTTATCTACCACTTACCAACCACTTATCTACCACTTATGAACCACTTATCTACCATTTACCAACCACTTATCTACCACTTACCAACCACTTATCAACCACTTAATCTACCACTTATCAACCACTCATCAACCACTGATCTCTGCTTACCAGCCACCTATCGACCACTTACCAACAACTTATCAATCACTTTATTGACCACTTACCAACCACTTATTGACCACTTATCCACCACTTACTGAACACTTACTGTACGGTACAGATTATTCACTATTACTAAGTGTGATTTATATATTACCCCTCTTTCTTTCCAGTCAGGTATCAGTTCATTAAGTGCATGTGGTTCTAAGCATGCTCCTGATAATGTGTGCCCTCCTGAAAATGATATGCAAATGACATAATTTGTTTTAAAAACTCAAATTCAAAAAATCAAATATTGAAAGTTAACCTTGGCTCCAGGAGTTTTTGTTCACTTTCTTTAGTGAGGGACAAAGGGGTGAGAGACCCTGGGTGCACGAAATAACCATCTGAAGCACAAAACCAATCAAAATTAAGAAGATAAAAATCCTGTTTTAAAAAAAACCTAATTAAGTGATTTTACTGGATGATGTGTAATAACTGGTTTTGCTACATCAGGTGTAATAGTTGGAATTGTACATATCGCTAATTGCACAAACATTGAACTTTTCAAATCATAGAACATAGAAGCCTCGAGTGAAATGAACATCGGGAAATCTGTTGAATAAGATGATTTTAAAGAAGTGCAATGCATGAAAATTTTAAGCAATGATGGTGACATGTTTTGGTATTCCAGTTGTGACAATACAGCACATTCATAAGATCAAACATATGAAAAACCAATGATTACCAGTAAATATTCAATCAATCAATCAATCAATCAATCAATCAATCAATCAATCCATCAATCCATCCATCCATCCATCAATCAATCAATCAATCAATATTTTAATTGACACTCCCCTGAAGAGGCTTTTCAGTGACAATATCACAGCACACTCACTATCACTACATTTGATATACCTCATATGCAACACTTATCTCACATGTTGATACCTTAGTATTAATTAGCTTTTATTCTCAGGTTTTAGGTTCAGTGGTTTTGAAAGTTGCCATGTTTATGCAATTTAGAGACAATTTCATATGACTGGGAAAATGGCACAGTCACCTCAAGGTGTGGTTACAGCAGATTTTTCAAATATGCTATATTTCTAATGGATTTTTCTTAACAAATACAACAGCTCTTTCTGTGCTCTGTTAAGTAATACAGCATGCAGGAAGTGACGAGAGCACAAAAGAAGTGTAAGGAGAGCACGAGCCATAGGCAAGTGCTCTCTACACTTTTTTTAGTGCTCTCAGCACTTCCTAAGTGCTGTATTAATGAATGGAGCACAGAAAAAGATGTTCTATTTGGTTTATTATATATTTTAAAGTAAATTACAAGGGAAAAAATTTGATTTTCTCCATACAAAAAATTAAAAGGTGTGTGTCCATGGTCAAGCTCACACTGCTGACATCAGAACTGTCCTCTATTCTCAGACAAAGCACAGCTTTCAGCCAATCAGAGCATGCATATCGACAAGGGTATATAATAATAGACATTACAGCACTGACACTGTCACTGTACAGCACAGTAAGTTTCCCATTCAATGAAAACCATTCTAGCTATAATTCACATTAACATGAATCAGTAACATCTCAAAACCAACCAAATGTTGTCATCGCTTAACTTCAGAATACCCGGCCACTTTTTTGAATAACAATAGAAGCTTTTGTATTCTTGCATCATTTTCAAAGAGTTCTGCTCTAGAATACAATGGTGGACAGGTATTCTGAAGTTACTCCGTTGTCATTATCATTACCTCTGTAATGATTGGTCTGTAATATGATGATGATGATGATGTTACCATTCACAGTGACACATAATATAATTACTAAAATATGTTCACCTATTTCTGATGCTTTCTCTACTAGACAAACTCTAACTTCTTTTCCACTCTCATTAGCTAACTGTTTGATTCTAATAGCAGCAGATAAGCCGGCTGGACCTCCACCAACAATAACCACATCAGCTTCATCAGAGAAACGTTCCATATCGACATCTAAAATAAAATGAAATCAAGTAAAACGCATCTGGAATAATCTAGGATAATACCAAGAAAAGTAAACTGTCTGTTTGGCGATGAAAATATTTTTGCCGGTCATTAAATGAGTGGAAATATAAGAAGTCTGAAAAGTCATCCCAAAATTTCAATGAGTTGTTCTTTATCTCGTTTATCGTAAATTTACCTTTCCACCTAGAATCTGTCTCTCTAGGAACTATTGTATAATGAGTTGTAATTTTGGGGAACTGCTCCGCTGTAGACGATAAAGCTCGACATCGTAAACTGGGAATCGCTATGTGGAAACAAACAAGAATAGTCAAGCTTGAACTCTCACGCAACACATGCAAGGAGTTGCATAACGTGGCATTTGAATTCGTCTTTAAATGATCTCTAAATTGTAATATTTGGCCTTACCTATATTAAGTCCTGTCTTCAAAGTACATAACTTTGTTCTCCACATTTTTATAAAGTTTTTTTCTTGGACAATAATAATGAAGTTATCGTAAATTCCAACATTTGTGAACGTTCAAAGTTCATTCACTGAATGAGACAAACCTACCTAGTGCCCAGGGACCTCTTCTCCGAGACAGGAAACCCAATAGAAATAATAGCACCCGCAAAATAGAGATAAATTCCAAATTTCATGAAAATTGTTTAAATTAGTGGAAAAGATTGATCAGAACACTCGAGAAGCGTTAACACTCCTCCCTTGTTCTGATCAGTCCCCGCGTGCTCTAAATCTGCACACAGCACGCGCGCGCGTACGTTTTCTATTTCTTCATGAAAAAATTATGTACCACAAGTCCCGGATGTGCGCTCGCGCTCGCTTTTCCCGCCTTTTTGGCTTCTTCTCGACTTTACGTTGAGGTCTCGGCCGCCGTTAGTTTATAGGTTTTTAACACAACAAAGAAAACCTTGTCTGGCATCAATCAGGTAACAAGACATCTAAACAAAGCGTTTTACGAGCTTCAAAATGTTGGCTTCATCTCGGAGGGTAAAGAAGAATGCGGACTCAAAAACGGTAATAATCAGGGCTTCAAGTTATCTTTTGCAGTCGTATTTGCGTGCAGTTCAAAGTTAAGTGATGATTTACTTTAGTTTGGTCTTGTAAGTTCACCCATATAAAAACAAGAACCTCACACCGGTGGCTTTAGAAGATATGAATTTCGGTTACTGCAGTTTTCGATTTTCTGCGAACTCTCACCTTCAAATTTAGTCCTTTGGACTTTGGTTATTCCCTTCCGCCCACCTCAGTCACGTGAAAACATCAAAAACATACCGGTAATACTAAAAGTTCCTGAAATCCTACCAAATGACCAAGCAAGATTTTTAGATGATATATATTAGGTATACTATCATTTTGGTATTAATAATTCTTCTTATTAATAATCATACTTTTGATTGACAGAAGCAAAAGGTTGGCGCTTTAAAATCTTGTCTGCGAACGGTCCGCAGGGGAATGGGAGCTACCGGACTAATAGCGGCTGCGAAGGAGACAAGAGTGCTTACAATATATCCGTGCAAAAGTTAGCGAACTAAAGGGATATATTGCCGTAATCACTCTATTGAAAAGTCAGAGTTCGCAGAATATCGAAAACCGCAGTAAAAGCAATACTTCCTGCGCTTGTTCGTAAATATATTGTCTTTACCACTCGAAAATATAACTTGATTCGTATCTTCGCGCCAATAGACCACTTCACGCTGTCGGCCGCCATTTTGAATTGGGACAAACACGCCAGAATTATTAGAAATTCCCATCACTTTGACTTCCAGTAACTCCGCTCTTTTCCGATGGATTTTCGAAATTTCGCACTTTTTGAAAAGGTAGCGTCGATCTTTTTTAGGTCTCTTACTGTAATGAAAATTAGAAAGCTATTTTTTGAGAAAAAAGAATTTTTGTTTTCCAAATAAAACATTCGGCGCTCTTCGGCGCGCGAATTTTCGAAATTATTAGAACCATTCGTGAAAAACAGGGCGTCTCAAAAAACTTAGTTAAAACACTTGCATTGCTTTTATTTTCACTCCTACAACTGGTGTCCATAGCTGCTGTTTATTAAAGTTTAAATTTCGAAAATCCATCGGAAAAGAGCGGAGTTACGGGAAGTCAAAGTGATGGGAATTTCTAATAATTCTGGCGTGTTTGTCCCAATTCAAAATGGCGGCCGACAGCGTGAAGTGGTCTATGCGTAACATCCTCTATATAACCTCTATATATTAACCACATTAAACAAGCATGAAAAAAAAAAAAAAAAAAAAAACCCACAAGAAGAAGAAAAAAGAAAAGAAAATTTATTTCCAATCAGTTTAGATAACCTTGAAATTCAACATTGATTACATTGCTTGTTTTTCAGTTTCTCTTTAAAGAACAAGCTTTCCTGACACCTTAGCTTACAGCATAATGTTCAAGTACAAAGTACAATATAAGATGCGAATTTTAAGCATTTGAATGAAAATATTCTGGAATCTATATGCTATTCATCAGTTTTTTGACGGCCATTTCTCGAACAAGTCTCCTACTCAACTTACCAGCTCTGGTAAGTGGAAAACTCTCGACAAAAACAAAATAATGTGGTTTCCATGGTAACCCCATGGTAGACACCCAACACTTATCTTTGCACCAATCGTCGAACTCCTTTTCACGATCGCCGTCTTTGTTGCTATGGTTACTATCTTTTAGGATGATACACGCACACATTTTCTCGTGCAACCGCTGATCAGGAACACCAACAACGCACACTTTCTTGACATCTGGGTGTCCCAAGAGGAAATTTTCAATCTCATAGGGCGAGATAGTTTCAGTGGCACATTTGATCATGTCATCCATTCTGCCATGAAGTCTGAGCTTTCCATTTTCATCCAGAGAGGCAGCGTCGTTTGAGAAGTGCCAGCCATTCTTTCCAAGACCTGTTGCAGAGGGCTTATCGTCGATTAGCATCAAGTCCCAGTTAGAAAATGAGACCCAGGCTGATCGTGCACACAGTTCACCTGAAAACGAGATAAAGATAAAGAGTGAAAAAATTACAATCTTTCGATAATATGACATTACAATTTCCAAAACAGCGATGGTTAAATATAAAGCACATTATCGCATTATATCACTGTTAGTTCTTCATTAATCATAACTATTAGAATTTCCTAAAATCTGATTGGTTGAAAGACTGCTCTATTTTCCACTAATCAAACTGTAGGTTGTAATTGGATAGTGTAATTGGACAGTTGACTGTAATTGGACACTTGTAATCGGACAGTTGCCAGAGCCAATCAGATTATGCATTTTAAGCGCGCGCTGTTATGTAATCGCTACGCCATTAAGTGCGCGCTCAAGGCATTTTAATTTCACTATTTTTTCTCGCTTTTTCAACAAAATTTGGTCAGTTTAGTTGCACCAAGAGACCATAATACTAAGAGAGCGAAGCTCAGTATTGATGTCTGTGCCATGTTCGTGGCGGCTAAGGCTATTTTTAGTAACTTCGCCATCGCGCGCGCAAGTCCCTCAACCAATAGAATTTGATTTTTGACGTGCGCGCGGACGGGACCGTTTGAATTCTATTGTTTAAGAGCCTTGCGCGCGCGATGGCGAAGTTACTAAAAATAGCCTTAGCCGCCACGAACATGGCACAGACATCAATACTGAGCTTCGCTCTCTTAGTATTATGGTCTCTTGGTTGCACTTAGCATTGATAAGCATGAAAATATTTTTCTCGGAAATTGTAATAGTTATGATTAATTAGTAACAGGACTTCGTGTAGTCCAATTCTGTCTATAATCATACTCAGAATCCCTCGTATGATTACAGACCGAATTGGACTTCACTCAGTCCTATTACCATTATATATACCTTTGGTATTGAGTGGTACAATCTGTCCCTCCTCATCTACTATCTTCAATTCCAAACCATCCACAAGATCCATTACTCCATACTCAAATATATCAACAATATCCTTTTTGATCAGTTGGTTAGAGATCAAGTTCATTTCTGTTGCTCCATAACCATTGATCATCGTCAGGTGAGGAATCAACTGAAACATTTTCTTGAGTATTGTTAGCGCGGTTGCCTGACCGCCAGTTAAGACATTTTTCAGCTTACTCAGGTCCATGTCCAGGATTTCATAACAAGTCGTCATGTCGTGAAGAACGTAAGACAAGAATATTGCGTGTGTGCAGCCCTCCTCTTCGACAATCTTCATGATAGTTGGAACCATTCCACCTTGAAATACAAGTTTAGGGGGGAAAGACACCAAGGTTGAACCTATTGCTATGACAACGCCAATGCCAAAGCACAATCCTGATATCCAGTCAAATGGTCCATCTGAAAAACAGATCGCGTCTTTGTCAAAGGCCGACATCGTTGCATCCGCTCGTGCTCCATTGATGAACCCATGGTTTGTATACTGGATTGGTTTAGGGATGGAGGTGGTTCCTGATGTGAACAGAACAAACGTTGGATCATCCATCTGGACGGCAGCTTCAGCTCTTTTTACTGCGTTATCACAGTCAGGGTTGGTCTGGCCCATTTGTAAGAGCTTTTCATAGAGGTAAACCTTATCATGATCCAATAGACCAGTACTTGGGCTGACTGCCACGACTGCTTTCAGCTTGTTGTCGTCGAGAGCAGTTTGGATATTCTTTACTGCTTGATCGTGGTTAGGTGTACTGGATTCAGTGTGAGCAATGACGCAAGCCAAGTCCTTGATTCCATGAACAGCAGGAAAGGCGTCTTCTTCAGTTACAACAAGAACGGCACCAAATCTGTTTAGAGCCATGTGAAGGAGTACAAATTCAATATTCGTTGGTAACATCACAAGAACTCTATCACCTCGTACCAGACCTATCTCGAGCAAGGCAGCAGCGAGGAATCGGGACTTCATCTCATATTCTTGGAAGGTAAGAGACACTCTGTTCATCTTTTCATCACGGAAGACAAAAGCTTCTTTGTCAGGATGGGCGTCAACATGTGCGTGTAGAAGTTGGAATGGTGTCCTGTGCTCTAATGGTTTGGAATGGGGTTTGTGGAGGTAACTCATTGTGACAATAACTTGTAGATTCTAAAAAAGAAGAAACAATGAATCGAAATGACCCCTGACCCAAAATGATCCCTATCCAGTGTCTGAAGTAATCCCCAGGCAATTCAAGCAATGGAATTCACAGAATTTAGATCAAGAAATTCGGCCTATGAACGAATCTTTTTTTCTATTTTAGAAATCAATTTGTATCAGGTGTGGCAAAAAATATGAAAGTGTATCCTCTGGTGTCCACGTAAGTGAGAGTGGGTGTGTGCGCTCTTACTCTGACAATCAGGCCGTTTGTGACCTTTGTGTCTACCTTAAACACCACCCACTTGACTAAGTATGCGTGTTGAGCGAGCGCAAAACACTGTTTTTTATGTGTAGGTAATCACATTGTTGCACTTTTAACAAGATTGCCAAAATTGCATGGCCAGAAGCCAGGCGAGTCGGTGCCATATGAGCTTTTTGAAAACCACATAAGCGCAAATTACCTAATCCAAATTGAACAATAAATCATATTATTATATTTTGAAAATAATTCAAGAGTTTTGATTGGCTAAGAGCTACCGGATAAATTACCATAGTCGCCGGCTAGCTGCCCAAATTTGGAGTTATGAAAATGTTGAAAATTAAACCATTATTCGAAGTTATGACGTAATTTTCTCGAATATGGAAAATTAGCTTGCGGTATGACGTCACGCTAATTTATGCGGTTCATGCCAAAAGCGGGAAAACAACAACAACATGTATTCTTGTCAACAAAGCACAACTGAGAAAGAATTATTTTCAAAAAATAATAAAACAATCATTGAATTCGTTTCTCGTAGGATATGGGGAATTATTAAGGCCTCGGTTTGTGTTATCTGCCTCAGCCTTTGGCTTCGGCAGATAACACAAACCTCGGCCTTAATAATTCCCCATATCCTTCTCGACCTCATCCAATAATTCCTTATTACTAAGAAATCATATTGCTTAAATGTTACTTAATAATATACATGAAAATAACCGTCGTTTTTGCATCCACTGAGCGACCATAAATTGATGTCGTTTTCGGGCTTCCTGTGGTAAAATAAACTGGGATCCCTGTTTTTTACTTTCCAGTCCTTTTTCGGCCAGAGATCAAGATGGCTGACTAGAAAGTAGGCTTGTACTTCATGGTGGAATACATATAGGCACCTTACTACTTAATAAACAGGGTTACTACTACTTCGCATTCACAAGCGGTACTTCACCATCACTAACCGCACTTCACCATCATTTAGCGTAGTTCACCGTAATTAACAGTACCTCGACGCCACTTGCCGTACTTCACCATCACTAGACGTACTTCACCGTCATTCAACGTACTTCACCGTCATCTAACGTACTTCAGCGTCATCTAACGTACTTCACCGTCACTAACCGTACTTCACCGTCACTAACCGTACTTCACCGTTATCCAACGTACTTCACCGTCATCCAACGTACTTCACCGTCACTGGACGTCCTTCACCGTCACTGGACGTACTTCACCGTCATCCAACGTATTTCACCGTCACTTGCCGTACTTCACCGTCACTTGCCGTACTTCACCGTCACTAGCCGTACTTCACCGTCATCCAACGTACTTCACCGTCACTAAACGTACTTCACCGTCACTGGACGTACTTCACCGTCATCCAACGTACTTCACCGTCATCCGACGTACTTCACCGTCATTCGACGTACTTCACCGTCACTTGCCGTACTTCACCGTCACTGGACGTACTTCACCGTCACTAGCCATACTTCACCGTCATCCAACGTCCTTCACCGTCACCCAACGTACTTCACTGTCACTAGCCGTACTTCACCGTCATCCAACGTACTTCACCGTCATTCGACGTACTTCACCGTCACTGGACGTCCTTCACCGTCACTGGACGTACTTCACCGTCATCCAACGTACTTCACCGTCACTAAACGTACTTCACCGTCACTAGCCGTACTTCACCTTCACTAACCGTACTTCACCGTCACTAACCGTACTTCACAGTAATCCAATGTACTTCACCGTCACCCAACGTACTTCACCGTCATCCAACGTACTTCACCGTCATTCGACGTACTTCACCGTCACTTGCCGTACTTCACCGTCATCCAACGTACTTCACCGTCACTGGACGTACTTCGCCGTCATCCAACGTACTTCACCGTCATCCAACGTACTTCACCGTCATCCAACGTACTTCACCGTCATCCAACGTACTTCATCGTCATCCAACGTACTTCACCGTCATCTAACGTACTTCACCGTCATCCAACGTACTTCACCGTCATCTAACGTACTTCACCGTCATCTAACGTACTTCACCGTCATTCAACGTACTTCACCGTCACTTGCCGTACTTCGTCGTCACTTGCCGTACTTCACCGTCACTAGCCGTACTTGACCGTCATCCAACGTACTTCACCGTCACTTGCCGTACTTCACCGTCACTTGCCGTACTTTACTGTCACTAGCCGTACTTCACCGTCACTTGCCGTACTTCACCGTCACTAGCCGTACTTCACCGTCACTGGACGTACTTCACCGTCACCCAACGTACTTCACCGTCACCCAACGTACTTCACCGTCACTGGACGTACTTCACCGTCACTAACCGTACTTCACCGTCACTAACCGTACTTCACAGTAATCCAATGTACTTTACCGTCACCCAACGTACTTCACCGTTATCCAACGTACTTCACCGTCACTGGACGTACTTCACCGTCACTGGACGTACTTCACCGTCACTAGCCATACTTCACCGTCATCCAACGTCCTTCACCGTCACCCAACGTACTTCACCGTCACTAGCCGTACTTCACCGTCATCCAACGTACTTCACCGTCATTCGACGTACTTCACCGTCACTGGACGTCCTTCACCGTCACTGGACGTACTTCACCGTCATCCAACGTACTTCACCGTCACTAAACGTACTTCACCGTCACTAGCCGTACTTCACCTTCACTAACCGTACTTCACCGTCACTAACCGTACTTCACAGTAATCCAATGTACTTTACCGTCACCCAACGTACTTCACCGTCACTGGACGTACTTCACCGTCATCCAACGTACTTCACCGTCATTCGACGTACTTCACCGTCACTTGCCGTACTTCACCGTCATCCAACGTACTTCACCGTCACTGGACGTACTTCGCCGTCATCCAACGTACTTCACCGTCATCCAACGTACTTCACCGTCATCCAACGTACTTCATCGTCATCCAACGTACTTCACCGTCATCTAACGTACTTCACCGTCATCCAACGTACTTCACCGTCATCTAACGTACTTCACCGTCATCTAACGTACTTCACCGTCATTCAACGTACTTCACCGTCACTTGCCGTACTTCGTCGTCACTTGCCGTACTTCACCGTCACTAGCCGTACTTCACCGTCATCCAACGTACTTCACCGTCACTTGCCGTACTTCACCGTCACTTGCCGTACTTTACTGTCACTAGCCGTACTTCACCGTCACTTGCCGTACTTCACCGTCACTAGCCGTACTTCACCGTCACTGGACGTACTTCACCGTCACCCAACGTACTTCACCGTCACTAGCCATACTTCACCGTCATCCAACGTCCTTCACCGTCACCCAACGTACTTCACCGTCATTAAACGTACGTCACCGTCATCCAACGTCCTTGACCGTCATCCACATCCAACGTACTTTACCGTCATCCAACGTACTTCACTGTCACTAAACGTACTTTACCGTCATCCAACGTATTTCACAAAGTAAGAATTACCTTTGCACTGTAGTGCTATATCGTACATAAAAGGATACACCATAACTTTGCTGGAGCAATTAATTGAGATTTACAATGAACATTCACAAGAAAGCCAAGTGGAAAATAAAATAACAATGAAATAAACCTTAAAATACTATTATGAGTATGTCTCACTATATAGTAACTGTGCAAAACACATATGAATTTTTGAAATCTGCTAATTTTTCAGAAAAATGTATGTCTGAGAGCATATACCATACAGGATCAGGTTTCTAGAACTCCGACGGCACACCCCTATCCAAAAACACGGGACTATCACTAATAGACTTTGCTGCATGGGTTAATAAAAAGGAAACAAATTTGGCACATGTGTGTGTATCATTTGAACTTTGATTGATTAATGTTTTGTTGTATTATTTTACTAAACAGCCAGCAAGAACAGAGCAGTATTTTACAAATAAGAGTGAACGTGACTAAGCCTGAACTGGTTGGTTATAGAATTAATTAGAATTGAAATCATTTTGTAATTTTTTCATAGAGTGAAGAACATTTGTATTAAATATACTGTAGTTTTGTTGACGAGATAAGACCGGGATCGAAGTAGAGAAAAGAATTGAAATATATACAGGATTATATGACAGATGAATGATTGTTAAATAAAACCGAGGATCGAAGTAGATCAAAAACAAGAGAAAATTATTTGACATATATATGGATGATTTTTAACAAAGATATCAAATTAGAAAAAATAAGCATTCAAAATACAATACAATACAATACATTTTATTTTTGCAAACATTATGACATTACAGATTTCATTTTTGACATAATTACAATGGGTAAGTTTAGTTATAGATAGTATGTGTATTTTTTTATTTGTAATTTTGAGAGTTTTCTTTTTTGAATGCCTAGAGGCTAAATTAACTGCGGGTTTTCGTGTTAGCCACTAGTCATTTTATGTTATAATTGTCACGAGCGAAAAGTATAATAAATGGATATTCTTATAATAATATAAATATATACGTACACACATACAAACAATTTACCTGTGGTATAACTATAATTATTAATCATAGCATAATAATTATAATTATAATAATAATGTATGTAAATGTAATTAATGGTATCAATAGAAAGTAGATGTATTACTGAGCAAGCAATTATTTTTATTATTACTGTGCTTGCTGTCTCTGTAACAAGACCGCCTTAATTTTCTTTTTGAATAAATGAGTGTTCTTAACTTCTTTTAGAGAGGTTGGAATTTCTTTCCATAGGTCAGAAGCTATGGCACTAATGGTTTGTTTTCCTAGGTTTGTTCTGAATTTTTGTTTGTAAAGATTTTGATTTGCAGCATACCTAGTGTTATATCTATGTTTATTTTTTGCAAAATCAAAGTAATCGTCAAAAATAGATGGTAGCTGATTTGTTTGCCATAGGTGGATAAATTTTAAAGAATTCAATTTGAAAATATTTTGGACTGTTAGCAGATCAAGGAGATTGATAAAAGGTAAAGCATTTGAGGTGTTTTTACCATAGAGTGTTGCAAAGAATAGTATCCTTACTATGTGATTTTGTTTTACTTGTATCTTCGTCAGGTGATTTTTATAGGCACTTCCCCATGCAACAATTACATACGTTAAGTATGGGTAAACTAGACTGTAATAAATTGTTTCCATTTGAGTTAACGAAACATAGTGTCTGAGTTTTAAAAAAATACCAGCACTCCTTGATAGGCGTGAGCTTAAGAAGGAGATGTGATATTTCCACGACAGATTTTCATCGATGAATACACCCAGAAACTTAACATGATCTTTCTTTTCGATAGAAGTATATGAGTTCTCATTGTTCTGAAGTTTAATATCAAAATTTTTAGTCAATCTTTTATTCGGCGATTTAATAATCATAAAATTAGTTTTGTGGAAATTAATTGATAGTCTGTTTGCATTACACCAGTTCGAGACCTTTACCAACTCACTGTTTACCAGAAGTTCCAAATCTATTAAGTTTTGCGATGAGGCAAATATTGTTGTGTCGTCTGCAAATATTCTGAATGATAAAGCTTCAGAGCAGTTCGAAATATCGTTAATGTAAATTAAGAATAGTAGAGGCCCTAATGAGCTACCTTGTGGTATTCCGCATGTAACTGACCTTAGGTTTGATTTTTCTTCTAATTCTACATACTGTTTCCTGTTTTCTAAGTAGCTTGAAAACCATCCTAAAGGGATTCCTCTAATTCCATATCGTTGTAGTTTATTGAGCAGGATTTTGTGATTGACCGTGTCGAATGCTTTGGCAAAATCTAGAAATATACCACAAGTGTACAAGTTGTTGTCTATGGACTTTTTAAAGCATTCGGTAATTTCAATAATAGATTGCTCGGTTGATCTGTTTTTCCTGAATCCAAATTGATAATCATTTAGGATTTGGTATTTTTCAATATAATTGAGTAATTGCTGATAAACTAGTTTTTCGAATATCTGCGAGAATGTCGAAAGAATAGATATTGGTCTGTAGTTGGTAGGGTCGGAGGAGTCTCCTCCTTTAGGAACTGGTGTAACCCTTGATATTTTAAGAGTCTCAGGTACAATACCTTGGACGAGTGATAAGTTAAATATTTCAGCTAAAGGTGTACTAATTAAGTCTGAAGCTATTTTAATACAAAGAATGGGAATTCCAATTGATGACTTTTTTGCATCTAGATTATTTATTACCTCTTGCACTTCATTTGTGAGTATACCACGGAACATAAAACTATTTAGATACGATTTCTTAATGTATGTTGCCGGTTCTGTTTGAGTCGTAGGAATTTTTCCTGATAGAGTTGTCCCAACGGATGTAAAATAAGAATTGAGCTGATTAGAAATGCTTGCTTGGTCTGTGTAGCATTTATTTTCGTGAATAAGCCTGGTTATAGTATTACCGTTACTCTTTTTTCTATTAACTAGCGTACCTATGAGTTTCCAAGTCATTTTTATGTTTCCTTTATAAATCTGAAATTGAGATTCATAGTAGTTCTTTTTGGCTGTATCTTTTAATTTGTTCAATTTATTGTTATGTATTTTATATTCTTTTCGTTTTTGTGCATCTGAACTAAGGAAATGAGATCGGAAAAAGCCCTTTACACTGACCGAATTATATAAGGAATATGTTACACGATAAGCTTACTTTTGTGAGCGAGACATAAGTTTTGATTATATTAATAATAAAACTATTACAAAAGAAAGAACGTCTGATTTTCTATCCATATTCAAGATAATAAGAGGGACGAGGTTTCCAAGCTATATATAGTGAGGAAAACAAACCCCTTCGGGTAGATGGGAATCCATTATTTACCTTGAAGGAGTGCTCAGTGTCTTATCACCATTTGCTTTCAAACAGAAAATATTCTTTTCAAAAATTGTCCCTCAGTTGACGAAGAAAAATATTCCAATTAGTTTGAAATGACGTCGGACGAACCTCCTAATATCGAAGGATATGCAGCTACTTCAGTCAAAAGAGGTTGTTTGGACGATCGGTGATTCCTTAGCAATGCTTGCATCGATGATCTAGCAGAGATCTTCAGAATCGAGTATCAATGAAATGATCAACATGAAGCTTAAATTATTATTTTGTTGCATGGCAATATCACAGGAAAAATCAGATATCTTACACACTATGTAAAAATCATGTCAATATACATTTACATGGTTTTAACATAGTATGTAAATAATATGACCATGTAAAAACCATGTCAATACGTTTTACATGGTTCGAAAACCATGTAAATTTTTGAGAGAATTTCTTCTTCTATCAGTAAACCATGTAAGTGTCATGTAAGAGTTAGACCATGTAAATATACGGTAAAAACCATGTAAAAACCAAAGAGAATCCAAGTGCATTATACCATGTAAAAATCGTGGAAATGCATAGTAGATATGATTATTCAGTATCAACAACACGCACAAACTCAGTAATGATTTAAAATCTTTACTCATACTCGATCTCGTACTCAGATCTGAAGTTCGCTTGAACATCAGATCCTAAAATATTTTAGCATTGTATAAAATGATGCCTTAGAACAGAGTTTCTGCAAGGTTTACAAGATAATAACCAAAACATTTAGAAAAGTCATATCTGCGTGACAATGGTCAAGGCACGCACACGGAAATTATCACGCTTGCCTTCAAACGAGATTAAACATTTCTTGAAAAAAAATTTTTCCCTTGGTTTAGGATAGATAGATAGAAAGTATTTTGTATAATTTCATTCCGTTGTGTATCACTGTCCATTATCTAGCGTCATTTGGAGGTCAAAGAAGAGGAGGTGGTGGCTGGTAATGGCTGAAGTGACCGGCCTTTGATTCTTCTATGTAAAGAGGGGGGAGAAAAAAAACAGCTTAAAAACACTTCAAAACAAGAAAAAAGCATACAAAAAGATGAAAAGACAATATTTACGACAATATTTGCTACATAAGTTTGCCTGGGGTGCCTGTGGTAGTACTAACAAGGAAAACTGGTATCTAACCAAATTTAACCAATGAACGCTCCGCATTTGATCACATGGTGTTTTTGAATATTGGCGGACACGGCAGCCATTTTCAATTCGAACGTTGAGGATGACTCATTAGATGGAGAGTTTTGCTCAATAATTCATTTCTTTTATGCTAAAAGTTTATTCAGATGCCGTCCACTGATGTAAAGAAGATTTAGACAGCTCTGTAAGCGCAATGAACACAGTTCTTGAAGAAGAATACAGGATTTCAAATACCGACTGACTGTGAATGTTTCTCGAAGCTTGTGTGGACTTGATTTTGAAGTTGGTAAGTCACATTTAACTTATTGTAGTATTACGGTAGAAACAGTACAGGAGTTTAAGAATTGGGTCACTTTGAGGTTTTGGTTCGCCTAAAGATTATAAATTTAAGTTTTACGCTGTGTTTATAGTGAGTAAAATTCAAGGATCACGCTCAGATCGAATCCCACGCTGAAAACTACATGTAGTTTCAGTCACAAATTAGAGTAGTCTTTCCGGCTTGTTTCGATTGTATTTAAGCTTTTTTAGTTATTGCAAGACTTTATATTATAAACTGCAATGATGAATGATAAAACCAGCATTTTTATGCATTTATTTCAACATGAATCTGGCGTGATTCTGTCAGGTATTTGCCGTTTATGAACGAAATTATTTCTGCCAAACATTGTACTTAGTTCCGTATAATTGTTGTGGCTTTAAACTATTTTGGGTTAGAAAAGCTGCGAGATCAATTTTAATTTGAATTTTTCCTCGATTATGAAGATTTGCTAACAAATTGGAATCTAAGAATTAGAAAACACGACATCACAGCAAAACATTGAAGTTTATAAGTGTGTGCTGGCGAGATGTTATACTTCATTGGTGAATAATCCCGGCGAATAATGAATACTTGAATAACAAATCATTATTTTGTTTCAGGTTGACAATACAGAAAGTAACTGTAATAATCAAGAATGGAATGAAATCAAATTGTTCAGTAATTACCTTGTATCTATGTGTATCAGATAAGTGATGTAATTTGAATTCTATTTTTTCATCAAAAAGACTTAGCACTATACAAGATTCCATACCCTTTATGGTGATGCACATACTTTGAAATGTTTGTATTATTAGCTATTTCAAAAGCTGTTTATGCATTACTAGTTTTTGCCATCATACTTTTACTACTGAGAGTACACAAACGACTACAATGGGAAATTGCTGAAGCAGTGTGATGTGGAGTAGTCTTACTGTTTTAAAACCATAGTACTGTTATACTAAAGGCAGTGTTACATTGTGCAATTTTGTGTGCAACTTGTCTTGCAGTGTCATTTCAACGCAAGTTTAACAATTTCAGCATGTAGCATACCCTATGTTGCTACAATCATGACACAAGTATTTGCAATCATTGCAAACAGAAGAATTTGGAAGTAATTTACAAATGCAGTATTTTTTTTCTCAGCAGTGCAGGGTATGTTATGTTTTAGTATTGCAGGGGTTTCATTAATAGGTGGTTACCGGAGGTTTATTGCCATCTGTTTTTCTATTCACTGCCAGCTATATTTTCTAGTTATACAATATTTTAATTGTAGGACATCTGTATTTCAGACGGCTATCTTTAGTAGTGGAACCTGCTATTGCTAATGTTAATGAAACCCCTGGTAGTGGTTTATGCCACTTGTTTGACAATGCCATTCCAAGACAAATTGTTGACAAAATTGCACCATGTAACAACTGAGTGTGAATAAACACATTTTCTGTAATTACTCTTTCATCTTAAGACTGTGAAATTGAGTTTTGGTCTTCAAGTGATATTGAGGTTTCTTAAAACTTTACGCTGTGTCTATTTGACCGGCAGCCGGTCAATGACCTCGAATTCCTATTTGACCGGCAGTTTTCAAATCTTCCAATACTTCCCCGAAAAACAAACAAAAAAACATTTGTACACCATCTAAAGTATTCTATCTTTATTTAGGAATGGTAAGCGGTTACAACTACCATTGTAATGTTTGATTAACTCTATTTGCCTAGCTTCAGCACAGAGTACAACGACCAGGATTGAATTTTTCTAAGTGTCTTTTGGTCGCTCATTCTACTCTGTGCCGGGGCTAGATAAAAAGAACTAGTTGGACACTACAGCGCTAACTATGACCGCTTACCATTTCTAAATAAAGATAGTGTAGGTGGTGTATGAATGTTTTATTCGGGGAAATATTGGAAAATTTGAAAACTGCCGGTCAAATATGAATTTGAGGACATTGACCGGCTGCCGGTTAAATAGCCACAGCGAAAACTTTAAGCTTGGTCGTGCTGAGTTTCGCTTGTCATATGACTTCATGGTGAGAAAAATAGGAATTTCAAAATAGGTTGGCAGTTTTTAAGTGAATCTAGAATCTTTGATGAAAAGTTGTTTATACCAATGCCACCAACAAATCTGTCTGGAATGGTTGGATTTTATTCTTTGCTGAAGAAGAAAATAGAAACATTCAAATGCTTGCCCTGGTCACTTGACCTTCTTTGCTAATTATTTCAAACAGATTAGTGTTGGTGTCACAGAGAGTGACCTTTGTAGACCTCTTGTAGCATGTTGGAATTCAGCTCAATCTGGGGGACAAAACAATGAATTTTAATTCTCAAGAAAGCAAAAGTATATTGTTTTGTCCCCCAGATTGAGCTGATCTAATGTCATGTGCAATGAATCTATAGGTCCAAACATTGTTTATCCACCTAAAAACTGCCACCCATTTTGAAATTCCTATTTTTCTCACCATGAAGTCACGTGACCACCAAAACTCAGCATGACCAAACTTATAATTTTAAGGCACCTAAATATCACTTCAGGATTAATGTATGATGTAAAATGTCATTTAGGGCTCTTGAATCTACTTATTTTGATACTGGCAAATTCAGAAATGAATATACTGTAATGTTGTTTTAGTACATTATTATTTGCACCTTGGTTGCTAGAGTCCAGAAACATTATGCAAATTGTTTATTTTTCTCTACAGAAATGTTGCATGTTTGCATGATTTTTCTGTTATTCCACAACTTACCCAAATATCCTAAGATACTAATTTTTAGCAGGATTTTCAGTTTTGTGTAATAAGTTTGTTTCTACAATCAGCATCCTAAGGTAATTTTAAGTTTGCCAAAAAATAGCAGTGTTACTGCTTTGAGACATTTGACATCTATTAAACAGTGTTCCATTCAAAGTAGTTTCCTTGGTTTTAAATACTTAAGAATTTTTGGTGTTTAAAAATATCCATATAATCTGTACATGGTTTGCCTGCAAGAAATACATGGGTTTTATAGGGTTTTTACAGGGTTTCGTGGGGGATTTACATGGTTTGTCTGCACGAAATACACGGGTTTCACAGGGTTTTTACATGGTTTTTACATGGTTTTGTGGAGAATTTACATGGTTTGCCTGTATAAAATACATGGGTTTCACAGGGTTTTTACAGGGTTTCATGAAGGATTTACATGGTTTGTCTGCACGAAATACATGGGTCTTACAGGGATTTTACATGATTTTGTGAGGGATTTACATGGTTTGCCTGTATAAAATACATGGGTTTCACAGGGTTTTTACAGGGTTTCATGAAGGATTTACATGGTTTGTCTGCACGAAATACATGGGTCTTACAGGGATTTTACATGATTTTGTGAGGGATTTACATGGTTTGCCTGTATAAAATACATGGGTTTCACAGGGTTTTTACAGGGTTTCATAGAGGATTTACATGGTTTGTTTGCATAATTTACATGGATTTTACTGTATTTTTACATGGTTTCTTGGAGGAATTACATGGTTTGCCTGCACAAAATACATGGGTTTAACAGAGTTTTTACAGGGTTTTGTGGAAGATTTACATGCTTTGTGAACCAAAAAATACATGGATTTGACATAGTATTTACACTATTAATGATGGTTTTTACACAGTTACGATGAGTTTTACATAAATTTTACATGATATTGTTACATGGTTTTTACATGACCATTGTACTTTTACATACCCTGTAAAAGTACCATACCTATGTAAATTTCAATTTACTGTATCTTTACATGGTTTTGACATGATTTTACATGGTTTTGTGGAGAATTTACATGGTTTGCCTGTATAAAATACATGGGTTTACACAGGGTTTTTACAGGGTTTCATGAAGGATTTACATGGTTTGTCTGCACGAAATACATGGGTCTTACAGGGATTTTACATGATTTTGTGAGGGATTTACATGGTTTGCCTGTATAAAATACATGGGTTTCACAGGGTTTTTACAGGGTTTCACAGAGGATTTACATGGTTTGTTTGCATAATTTACATGGATTTTACTGTATTTTTACATGGTTTCTTGGAGGAATTACATGGTTTGCCTGCACAAAATACATGGGTTTAACAGAGTTTTTACAGGGTTTTGTGGAAGATTTACATGCTTTGTGAACCAAAAAATACATGGATTTGACATAGTATTTACACTATTAATGATGGTTTTTACACAGTTACGATGAGTTTTACATAAATTTTACATGATATTGTTACATGGTTTTTACATGACCATTGTACTTTTACATACCCTGTAAAAGTACCATACCTATGTAAATTTCAATTTACTGTATCTTTACATGGTTTTGACATGATTTTACATGGTTTTGTGGAGAATTTACATGGTTTGCCTGTATAAAATACATGGGTTTCACAGGGTTTTTACAGGGTTTCATGAAGGATTTACATGGTTTGTCTGCACGAAATACATGGGTCTTACAGGGATTTTACATGATTTTGTGAGGGATTTACATGGTTTGCCTGTATAAAATACATGGGTTTCACAGGGTTTTTACAGGGTTTCACAGAGGATTTACATGGTTTGTTTGCATAATTTACATGGATTTTACTGTATTTTTACATGGTTTCTTGGAGGAATTACATGGTTTGCCTGCACAAAATACATGGGTTTAACAGAGTTTTTACAGGGTTTTGTGGAAGATTTACATGCTTTGTGAACCAAAAAATACATGGATTTGACATAGTATTTACACTATTAATGATGGTTTTTACACAGTTACGATGAGTTTTACATAAATTTTACATGATATTGTTACATGGTTTTTACATGACCATTGTACTTTTACATACCCTGTAAAAGTACCATACCTATGTAAATTTCAATTTACTGTATCTTTACATGGTTTTGACATGATTTTTACATAGTGTGTAAGATATCTGATTTTTCCTGTGATATTCTGTGCAAACAAAAAGCGTAGACTAATGCTCAATGTTTTCCTGCTTAAACCAGCCTCCCTCCCTGTAAATGACCGGTCCCTTACTTGTTGATATGTTAACGTTGACAGCTATTAATTAACTGACTGGGTCAGAATTTTGAGAAAAGTAGATACAATCCTTTTTAATAAATTTTATTAAGGTACTTAGGCAAAACTCCCGGAGTATGACTCCAGGGTATAAAAGTTTTCGGATATGCTCGCCGTACGTTTCAGGGTAAAAACAGTGATTTGGTATCCTTTTGGGTGTGTTAAATGAAGTTGAGAACTTCCTGGTATATTGTAAAGTATCGAATCGCTTTTCGTATAATTACACATGCATAGCTTAGACGCTTTATTTATTCCAAACATTCAATGGTTTTGTGTGTGTGTGTGTGTTTACGGATAGGTGAAAATCGTCCAGTACAGTCACGCCCTTTTTAAAGACTTGCGGAATATTTTAGGGGTATTTTCCTAAATTTCCGACGGGCATACCCGATCCTTTTACCTAGGATTAAATAAATAATCAAAGGATTTTTTGAGCCAGCGTGCAATTTAAAATAAGCACTCGTATTTTTTTCATGATATACACTCTTCTTCGTCTGGTACTGACAATTTGGTTATACGCTAAAAAAATTTCTCATATATGCTGATTTATTACTCGGGCTACCTGTGGTAGCTCGAGTCTAGGTTTACCTTTTCGGTCTATCAATCTATCTATATATCTATCTATCAACGTCGCAAATCGGCAAATTACCCAGAAGCCTTTGGGGTACACTGTTGACCACGAGGCTTCCTGTGGTCGCGAGAGATTGAAAACAAAATGGCGGACGCTATCAATCGGAATTTTTCGAACTATTGGCTTTTAATCTCAAGATACTTTGCTTTAATCGTTAATATCGAATTCTCGAATTTGGTGATGACCTTCTTACCAGCTGTTGTAATCAACTTATAATGTCTTGATCGCCCAAGAACACGAGACAGATCGATTTGTGGCAGCGAACTTGAGGACAGACATGTAAGACACGGAGATATTGTCTTTAATAGATCAGTAGTTTGTTTTATAAATTAACTAGACGCCTAATAGGCGTTTACTCGGGCTACGTCTGTGTAATACTTGGGGAGAAATGGAGAACAGAAGTTGATGCAAACCAGTTTGACTTGTCAGTGTCTTTTGATTGCAAAAATGACAGGTACTGCAGAGTAGAACACAAATTATATTGGCCAGGGAGAACGTTTTTGGAAGGTAATTGTACCACCTGATTGGTGGTTATTCATATACTGCTGGTCTTTTTATCACGCCAGACATATACAGTATATGGTCTGCTTTATTTTGTAAATGCCTACCAAATGATCCAATATGATCTATAGATAATACATTATAGCTTAGACAATTTAAATTTCTATTCTGTACTTTTTTACTTTGATTTATGGAAACAAAACTTACAAACTGCAGCAGACTGTTTCAATGACCAAGTTAAAATGAGTTTGATATTGCTGTTATCACATTGGTAGATTCTAGAAGTACCACAGTTACCTTTCTATGAAATCATTTCAGTACAGTACATTTCAGTTTCTTAACACAACTTTTCAATACATGGATTACCATGTTTCTAATATGGAGCAGATCAATGATTATAGTAGTCAGTTGATGATGCTTTATTTGGAGAAGTGTAATGTCATACAATATATGCTCATTACTGATACCATATATAGCTCCTCCATGCACATCAATCTGATACTACTACATACAGTAACATCTTCAATTCAATCCACTTTATCTTGTCTCTGTGAACATGGTTGCACAAAGCTTGTACAAAATGATACTAAAATATATCATTTTGTACATTCTAAAATTATTCTTCAGTTGTTGCTAATATTAGCATGTATATAAAGGTCTCATAAACATTACTATCATTTCCATGATTATCCATCACTATATTTTTATCTGCTAACATTGAACATGAGCATGATTGACAGTAAAGTGCATTCAATATAATCATGACATTGTACAAAATACAGATTGCACTAAATATAAGTTAATAATAAAAAAACATTTGTTTTCCATTGTTTATTTGGTGTAATTTTGCACCAATTACTAATTCCTGTTTCCTGGCTTAATTATTGAATACACCCTAGTCACCTTACTTACGCAAAGGCAAGAATCTCCTTGTCTTTCAGTTAAAAACAAACATTGTAGATATTGTTAGTTAATTAGTTCATTTTTAACATGGCTCTCAGGAAGAGCATGACTGTAGACACCGTGTATAAATAAAGCTTATATAAGCAAACATAATGTGCAAGCAGTGGTGAAATATTATTAATTTAACCAAACTACTGATCCAAAAACAATATCTCCGTGTCTTACATGTCAGTGACTCAAGTGAAGTTCGCTGCCACAAATCAATCTGTCTCGTGTTCTTGTACGATCAATACATTATAAGTTGATTACAAGAGCTGGTAAGAAGGTCACCACTAAATTCGAGAATTCGATATTAACGATTAAAAGCAAAGTATCTTGAGATTAAAAGCCAATATAAGTTCGATAAATTCCGATTGATAAGCGTCCGCCATTTTGTTCTCAATCTCTCGCGACCACAGGAAGCCTCGTGGTCAACAGTGTACCCCAAAGGCTTCTGGGTAATTTGCCGATTTGCGACGTTGATAGATAGATTGATAGACCGAAAAGGTAAACCTAGACTCGAGCTACCAGAGGTAGCCCGAGTAATAATATTTCACCACTGCTTGCACATAATATTTGCTTACACGGTGTCTACAGTCATGCTCTTCCTGAGAGCCGTGTTAAAAACGAACTAATAAACTAACAATAAGCTTATGACTACAATGTTTATTTTAACTAGAAAGCCTAGGAGATTCTTGCCTTTGCGTAATAAGGTGACTAACGTGTATTCAATAATTAAGCCAGGAAACAGGAATTAGTAAATGGTGCAAAATTACACCAAATAAACAATGGAAAACAAATGATTTTGTATTATTAACTTTAGTGCAATCTGTATTTTGTACAAATATGTCATGATTATATTGAATGCACTTTATTGTCAATCATGCTCAATGCTAGCAGATAAAAATATAGTGATGGATAATCATGGAAATGATAGTAAGGGAGTTTTCATTAATTATGCCTTGGGGTGGGCTGGAGGAAAATTAGAAAAAATTGTACAAGAACTAACATCCCCCCCACATTTTATCTCATGATTTTTTTAACCCCCCCTTAATGTGATCATTACGATAAATAGCCCCCCCCCCCAAAAAAAAAAAAGATAGTAAACAATGTCAACAACAACAATGATGAAGAAGGAGAGGATGAAGAAGGAGAGGATGAAGAAGGAGAGGATGAAGAAGGAGAGGATGATGAAGAACATAGCAGTGATGGTGGTGATAGTTTTGATTGTCCTGAATCTGAACTTTAATAGAAATTTATAGAAAATACTTAATTGCATATTATTAAAACTGCTTTTTATATTACTGTTAAGATAGTTCAAGTACAAAACATTTGTAAAAACTGTCAAAAGAAGTCCAATGGTGTATCAGCAAGACACAATACTGAATTCTTTTTAATAGTTTTATGGTACAAATTTTAAGTGCTTAATGTATTTTTACTGGGACATGACCATCGCCTAAAATTGTATGATTGATTGACACTGTTGATTCAACATATTTTTAAAGCTTTTTGCATTGTCATGTTAGTAACATCCATGCCAGATCAATACATTATAGCTTGTTGATTTTTATCATCATTATATTAAAATAAAGCCCATCAGTTACCTTTTGTCCTTATCATTATCCTGATTATAGACTGTTGTTGAAATCTATCCCCTGAAATCCTTGATGTCTGTTTCAGCCCCCCCTTTATGTCACTCAATGGCTTAAGAGCCCCCCCTCCTTTGTGCAAATATGTTTCAAATCCCCCCCTACTTTTCCTCCAGCCCCCCCAAGGCATAATTAATGAAAGCTCCCTAATGTTTATGAGACCTTATATTAGCAACAATTGAAGAATTATTTTAGAATGTCAAAATGATATTTTCAATCAATGAAAAGTGATACTCAACCACAAATTTGTACAAGCTTTGTGCAACCATGTTCACAGAAACAAGATAAAGTGGATTGAATTGAAGATATTACTGTATGTAGTAGTATCAGATTGATGTGCATGGAGGAGCTATATATGGTATCGGTACTGAGCATATATTGTATGACATTACACTTCTTCAAATAAAGCCGGATCAGCAACTGACTACTGCTATAATTATTGATCTGCTCCATATTAAAAACATGGTAATACATGTATTGAAAAGTTGTGTTAAGAAACTGAAATGATTTCATAGAAAGGTAACTGTGGTACTTCTAGAATCTACCAATGTGACAACAGCAATATCAAAATCATTTTAACTTGGACATCAAAACAGTCTGCCACAGTTTGTAAGTTTTGTTTCCATAAATCAAAGTAAAAAAGTACAGAATAGAAATTTAAATTGTCTGAGCTATAATGTATTATCTATAGATCATATTGGATCATTTGGTAGGCATTTACAAAATAAAGCAGACTGTATACTGTATATGTCTGGTGTGATAAAAAGACCAGCAGTATATTAATAACCACCATGATGTGGTACAATTATGTACTTTCTCCCCAATATAATTTGTGTTCTACTCTGGGAGTACTTGTCATGCATTTTTGCAATCAAAAGACACTGACAAGTCAAACTGGTTTCCATCAACTTCTGTTCTCCATTTCTCCCCAAGTACTATACCCAGGTGTAGCCCGAGTGAACGCCTATTAGGCGTCTAGTTCTTAATAATATGACCATCAAAAATTTTTGACTGTGATTGGTTGGCGACTTTGATGATTTGAAATCACTGTGCAAAAAAGGAGAAATCACCAAAATCGCACATGTGCAAAATAGTGAAATCGCCCTTTCTGATTGACTAAAAATCAATGGGCAGTTAGTTTCAACCAATGAAAGTGTGTTGTGAGTTATTTTGAAATTCAAAGTACGCGTGTTACGTCCTCGTGCAACTTGCAACAATTTTCTGCGCGCATCAATGCAAAAAAAAGAATTTGATAATCATATTAATAGAAGGAAATCAAATGGTTTCTTGTAATTAAGTTTGAAAAGATCAAGATTTTCAAATTGCACCCGCTTCCGGCTCATGCAATTTAAATGCTTGATTTTAACTGCACTCGTATTTTTTTCGAATTGGACTCGAACCCATTTGATGTCTTATACAAATCAAAAGTCAGTGAAATTGCACTCGAAATCATGCATCATTACCTAAGTAAATAAACGTGCTTATGACAACCCCACTTTTTTAATGTTTACTATTCATATTTTATGTGAGAAAGACTGAAAATAGACGATCTGCATGCTGACGTCATGATCATTTGACTACAGTTACAAGAATGCATGAGTGTATATGATTATGATATAATATAATTATAATATGATTATAAGGGAATTCTAGAATCAAATTCCTAATTCTTTATTCCAATTAACGCTACGAAATCGTGTACGGAGTTCGGTAAAAATGTGGAAAGTTTACGACAATCCCATCATTGAAGTTGTATTTTTATTTTTTATGTCGAAAAAGTGCTAAGTACTGTCTTAAATAAAAAGAAAGAAGGGGTCACCGTATTATTTCAAGAGTTAGAAAAGCACAAGAGATCATATCCATATGAAAAATGCGCGTAACAAATAATAAACATTATTATTATTATTATCAAAAAGAGAAAACGAACACAAAATATCACCCATATTTTAGCCATTTCTCGCGCCGGCATTTTCAGTGGATAAGATTAACTAAATTTAAAAGTTCGAGGTTAAATACCTACAATCGGCGCCTTTTTGAATGACACATTTGTGGAAGAAAAGGGCCTATCCGTACTAAATTTCTCCTCACTGGCAACTAAGTTTGTTTAATTCAGTCATTCCCCCCTCCCCCTATTCAATGTTGAAGTGAGAAAAGTCTCCCACCCTGGAATCTGACCAGTGGACAACATTGCTTAGGGGGCGAGGGGAAAAAAGTCACAATTCATAAACTTAGAATTTTGACCATTTTTTTCGCAAGTGTGTCAATTCAAAAAGGCGCCGATTGTAGATTACATAGTGTACAGGGTTTCTTGATTAATTTTTTTCGATATTTGGATGACAAAATATAATTTTCTACTAAACTAGTTAGCCTGCGCGCATGCAGTCAAACCAAAACCCTGTATAAAATTACTAGGGTTTACGTTCGGCTAGTTGCACGAAGGCTACAAAAAATCAGCCAGACACGAAAAGCAACGAGAATAATATGTAATCGCAACAAATTTTTGCGAATCGGGCCAATTTGTCTCCTTTCCCGAACGAAGATTATCAAAAATCGGGCCGACATATCGTGCGAAGTTATGTGAAATTCAGAACAGTATGCTTCATTCTCGAAAAAATGTGCTTGTTCAACTGTACGAAAAACAAGCAAAAACAAGGACGGTCAGTTAAGATATTTGGTGATCTCATTGAAATTTTTGTATTTTGGAAATCCACACTTATATATGATGCGGCTTATTCGAGATACGAGCCTGACAGGAGTGTTCACTGTCAACGGAAACTTCGAAATGACGCCTAAAAGACATACGTGAGTCTTATCCTGGTGGGATGTCGGTAAAGAACGTTGGATGACGGTAAAGTACGTTGGATGACGGTAAAGTACGTCCAGTGACGGTGAAGTACGTTTAGTGACGGTGAAGTACGTTGGATGACGGTGAAGTACGTTGGATGACGGTAAAGTACGTCCAGTGACGGTGAAGTACGTTGGATGACGGTAAAGTACGTTGGATGACGGTAAAGTACGTCCAGTGACGGTGAAGGACGTCCAGTGACGGTGAAGTACGTTGGATGACGGTGAAGTACGTTGGATAACGGTGAAGTACGTCCAGTGACGGTGAAGTACGTTAAAGTACGTTTAGTGACAGTGAAATACGTCCAGTGACGATGAAGTACGTTGGATGACGGTGAAGTACGTTGGATGACGATGAAGTACGTTGGATGACGATGAAGTACGTTGGATGACGGTGAAGTACGTTGGATGACGGTGAAGTACGTCCAGTGACGGTGAAGTACGTTGGATGACGGTGAAGTACGTTTGATGACGGTGAAGTACGTCCAGTGACGGTGAAGTACGTTGGATGACGGTGAAGTACGTTGGATGACGGTGAAGTACGTTCAGTGACGGTAAAGTACATTGGATGACGGTGAAGTACGTCCAGTGACGGTGAAGTACGTTGGATGACGGTAAAGTACATTGGATGACGGTGAAGTACATTGGATGACGGTGAAGTACGTTTAGTGACGGCGAAGTACGTTCAGTGACGGTAAAGTACGTCCAGTGACGGTAAAGTACGTTTGATGACGGTGAAGTACGTCCAGTGACGGTAAAGTACATTGGATGACGGTGAAGTACGTTTAGTGACGGTAAAGTACGTTAGATGACGGTAAAATACGTTGGATGAGGGTAAAGGACGTTGGATGACGGTGAAGTACGTCCAGTGACGGTGAAGGACGTTGGGTGACGGTGAAGGACGTCCAGTGACGGTGAAGTACGTTTAGTGACGGTGAAGTACGGCAGGTGACGGTGAAGTACGTCCAGTGACGGTGAAGTACGTTGGGTGACGGTGAAGTACGTTTAGTGACGGTGAAGTACGTTGGATGACGGTGAAGTACGTTGGATGACGGTGAAGTACGTCCAGTGACGGTGAAGTACGTTGGATGACGGTGAAGTACGTCCAGTGACGGTGAAGTACGTTGGATGACGGTGAAGTACGGCAAGTGACGGTGAAGTACGTCGAATGACGGTGAAGTACGTTGGATGACGGTGAAGTACGTCGAGTGACGGTGAAGTACGTTGGATGACGGTAAAGTACGTTGGATGACGGTGAAGTACGTTGATTGACGGTGAAGTACGTTGGATGACGGTGAAGTACGTTTAGTGACGGTGAAGTACGTTTAGTGACGGCGAAGTACGTCCAGTGACGGTAAAGTACGTTGGATGACGGTGAAGTACGTTGGATGACGGTAAAGTACGTTTGATGATGGTGAAGTACGTTGGATGACGGTGAAGTACGTCCAGTGACGGTGAAGTACGTTGGATGACGGTGAAGTACGGCAAGTGACGGTGAAGTACGTCGAATGACGGTGAAGTACGTTTAGTGACGGCGAAGTACGTCCAGTGACGGTAAAGTACGTTGGATGACGGTGAAGTACGGCAAGTGACGGTGAAGTACGTTGAATGACGGTGAAGTACAGCAAGTGGCGTCGAGGTACTGTTAATTACGGTGAACTACGTTAAATGATGGTGAAGTTCTGTTAGTGATGGTGAAGTACTGCCTGTGAGTGCGAAGTAGTAGTAGTTACGGGTAAGTATATTCCTATTTATAAAAGTAGTAAGGTGCCTATATGTATTCCACCATGAAGTACAAGCCAGAAAGTATGTTTTTACTCGAAAGCCTGTAAGTTTAGAGGGAATTTTCGAAGAAAATCGCTTTTTTTCGCGATGAAATATATTCCAACTTCCAAACAAGGTAAGAACAAGTTTCCTTATATGGAAGTAGGAAAAAACGACACTTTTATATAAGACATTTCTTGATATGCCGCTAAAGTAGCGTGTTGATATTATGAACGTCATAGATGCATTGTTATCAGCAGTTTACCAACTATTGCTGTAAATACGTTCATACCTTTAGTTTAATTTTTTCTTATAGTTTGTTAGAATACGATAACTTAAGGCCAATAGTGCTAAAATTGGAATCGGTTATACATTTAGATCGATGTCTTGCAAATTACATTGCTTCTGAGTTTTGCATTAAATAGTACATTTGCCAACTCAGTGTGACTTGTTTTTCTTTCTGAACCAACTATGATATCTCATAATTATTATCCGCTAAAAAAGTCGAAAAATAACCAACAAGGACATCAAATCAAACTTTAGTATTTTTACATGATATGTACTCGACAATTCCTTGGTCTGAATTCCATTCCTTGAATTTCGTGTAGGCAACTTGGGGATCATTTCAGGTGCAGAGATCATTTCGGCTGAGGGATCATTTCGGGTCAGGGATCATTTCGGGTCCTGTACACTGAGATCATTTTGTTTGCATTAAGGCCAATTTACACGATACAATTATTGCTTACAACTTGTCGCATGGAACAATCCTACACTAACTTGCCTACAACTGTTGCGTGCGACAAGAACAAAAGGTTGTAGGATTTTAAAACATGTTGTAAGCAAGTTGTAGGGTTTTTGCATGCGACGAGTTGTAAGCAAAAATTGTATCGTGTAAATTGGCCTTTAAAGTCATCAAGCCGGGTATCCTGTGGCTAGACAAGCTATTTACGTTACACTACCTGGTAGTACGTGATGCTATCATGTTACGCGGTACATTTACGTGATCGAGTTTCATTGCCACAGGAAACCCAAAGAGCTTTAGTTCATTTTATTTTTGATTAAAGACTCCCAAGCCTGGCCCGCTATGCAAAGCGAAAAGCCGGTTGTCCCCTTTAAGGCGTACTAGTCTCTTTTTTCTTGGAACACTAAAACAAGAGTTATGCCAGCTACCACATAAACGGCTTTACTTTTACAGCAATTTTTCTAAATACAGTGGTCGCAAGTCCCTCTACCTGCTCTACTGAGAGTTCAAGCTGGAAATATAACGAAAGAAACTCTGGAAGATATAAGGGAGTCCCATCTAAGGATTGCATAACTACATGCTATTTGTAATAGATTTCGTTATCTTTTCTTTTTGAAAAGTTCATAAATAGCCCCCAAACAGGTTATATTATTCGTAAAAGCGCTGTTACATGCTGACACATTTCTCTGAAACTTAATAATAACAATGATAATAATAATAATAATTATAGTAATAATTAAAGTAATAATTATAATAATAATAATTAATAATTTAATGGTCTTGTAAAGCGCTTGTTACATGACGAAATGTTCAAGACAAGACAAGAAATGATCGCCGTTGCCGCGAGACAAGTTTCACAACGCATTGCACCGTGTAACATGTTCATTATTTAGCTGAAACTTTCCCTGGTCGGTTTCACGAGACGGTTTCACGAAAAGTAGAACTGCTTTCTACTCCTGCAACAGAAACTTGTGTCGCGAACACGTTTCAGGACGAAATTTCAGCGTGTAACACCCCTTATGAAAGTCGTCTAGTCGGCGATCGAGACAAGTTTCATGCAGATAAAAGTTTCAGCGCGCGTGTAACAGCGCCTTAACTGGCGCAGACATCAACTTGCCATGTTCGTGTACTGTCCCAGTCAGGGATAATCGTAATATAAAAAGTAGAAGAATACAAAATTCTCCTGCGGCCACACACAGGGGTGTCCAATGGTCCCTCAAAAAGTCAGTCTTGCAAAATTTCGGTCAAATTTCGCGGCACTCAAAGTCTCGTTTTACCGCAAAAAACTCGTTTCACATTTTGAACACAAGCTGAGAAAATCGGCGAAAGCTAGAGTAGTTCCGAGCTCGCGAAAGGTACGCCTTGACCATTTGACACTTGACACTTCTTCACGGAGAATGCATTGAGCAACTTATAAAAATAACTGGACTGACTAGAAATCTTAATTGTCTCTCACCTGATTAAGGACGTTCTTTGGTGAATCCTACAGCGTTCCAGTGAGCAATGTGTCGTCTCCGATAAATCGAATTGCCGTGTTGTGCTCTAGTCCTGTTGTAGGAGAATTTATAGCTATAGTCTACCTGGCAGGCTGAAGACCAGAGCTGAGGTCAAGGAAGTCACAGTATTAACCTCAAGAACCTGGTATTGGGTTGAGTAATCTGATGAAATTTGAGACCTTTGATGTCGTTGTGGAAATACGTTAGAGTTAATTACCGAGCTCCAGAAACGGAGTATGGGAAGAAATCACTAAAGTTATATGAAACCACAAAAATCCCACACGATTACTCAAATACAGCTTGCTCTGACCTTATAGACTAAAGAACTAAACTCATGTTAACTAAGTGGAAGCTTCTAAATAAAATAAATAAAATAAAATAAACTTCACTTACTGATGCTAAAGTCAATACCGAAGCGGAAAAGAAAGTGAAGTTAAGTTTTGCTACGTACCCATACTCCTCTTCGGTCGAGTCGCAGGGGCTTGAGAGCTATCATACGACAACCTTTTTTGAAATAGTTGTATACCGAAGGCTGCGAAGGCCTCCTTCATGGTTCCTGACTCACGGGTTTTACTGTGGGAAGAGCAAAGGCCCACCCAAAAGTTCCATCTCTTCTCTTATATAAACCACAACTATACTAAAAGCCGACCGTTCAACCTCCATTAGTCTGAATACAGAATTTAATGGGAAATTATGTTAATAAACAACCACGTGCACAGGGTCGTGACATGGTACGTGGGATCAGGGATCACAGGCTTGGGATCGGGATCTCAAGCCATGGGATCGGAGTCACAAACGTTGGATCGGAATCAGTAGTCAAATCAACAGGAATCAGGAATCAAAATTTTCGACCAAAAAAACGGGATCACGAGCGAAAAAACGTACCATGTCACGACCCTGACGTGCATAACAACAATAACTTGTGCTCCTTTTATAGCTATGTCTATAAAATAGGTCAGAAATCGAACATTTGTACGGACGTTTTACCAGGTCTAAGGATTCTGTTCCCTAAAAAAATAAGGGGTTTTGTTATAAATAAAGGCCCTGCTAACGGTTTGTCTCGCAATTGTACACCAAGTACAATTCGTTTCGCAACAGATTACGCGTTTTTCCTGAAGAGCGCATGCGCACGTTTCCAAACCTATCCAAGATTTCCAAGATATAGTTTCACCTCTCGTACCCAGAGCCTGCGTTCCTCTTGGTCAGCGACCGAGAAACGAGATCAATCTCGTAACCAGAGCCTGCGTTCCTCTTGCTCTCAATCTCGAGCCCAGAGTTTTGCCAGCGTCTGGTCAGCGGACGCGACCCCGGCTAAAGCTCTGGGGGAATCGATTTGTTTTCCCCAGATTTCTGGGGTTCCGGTTTGCGAGTCAAATGCGCATGCTCCAGAAATGGCGCCAAAATAATTGAAAATTACTGACTGAGAGCTAGAAATTACAAAGGTGTTTTGTGGATATTTAGTGACTTTTGCGAAGAAATATCACTTCTTAAGTAAATTTGCTATTGCATTGTCGATTAAGAAAGTGCCAATGGTTTATCAATATCAAATTCAAAGCTGGAAAAGACGAAAAACGGGCGAGCGAAGTCGACGAAAAGACACCAAAGCCGACTCAGCTCATTGACCCAGCTGGATCACTACACTGTTTGTAAGTACACGTTTATCGATTTACTTTGCCATTTTCAATGTCTAAAATATCTTGTAGTTTTTCTCAAGAGTTTCAAGGAAACTTTTTCTATTGATGGCATTTTTTATTTCAGGTAAAAAGTGGCAAGTGTCGGCTTCAGTAGTGCATGGAGACGAAGGGACGACTCACTTTGCTTTCTTCTCTTATTTGGTTAGCCCGAGTCTGAGTCTGCAAAGAAGGCTACTGTTTGGTCCGTTATATTTTTCATCCTTTTTCAACCTAAAGCATAGCAGCGGTAAGTTCTTGCCGTGTATTTTTCCGTAATCTAATCAAAGCCGGCTGGATCACTGCTTGGCAAATTCCATCGACTCAAAAAGTTATTGAGATGACACCAAGTTTTTTCTCTAATTTTTTTCCCAGCTTTGATGACAGTCTAAGTTGGCCATGAAAACTCATAACAAATACAGACGAAAAGGCATTCATCGATTCCAGTTCAAATATGTTTCTCTTGTAGGCTTTTATGCCAAAAAATTGACTGCACTCAGAAATAAATTATTTCTGCTTACAGAATAGCCAAAAGGTTCAGTGAACAAATAATTCAAGCTGGAACAGCTATTTCAATTTTTTATTGTTCAGAAATAGTCATCGCTATATATAAAAAAGAAAGAAAATTATGTGGAATTTGTACAAAGCGAAAGAAAAAACAACTATAGGCAGAGATATCCAGTTAATTGTTGTATGTAACTTGTACACAATATCTTCATAATATTTTGCTGCTGTGCTATGCTAAGTTTTATTGTTTATAATTTAAAAATGTAGTAAAATGAAGTGAAATAAAATCAAATTAAATTAAATTAAATGTTGTGGGAGTCCTGTGTTATCGACCGCAGTTGTTTTCTATTGTCTTGATTGACCAATCAGAATTCAAGAAAAAATCGATTCCCCCAGAGTCTTTCGTTCCTCGGTACTGACCAAGAGGAACGCAGGCTCTGGGTACGAGATTGTCTTGCTCTGGGTACGAGATTGTAGTTTCACGCGCCAATGATAACAGTCTTCTCCAGTCTTCCTCGGTAAAAGGCATTGCAAGCTGCTGCAATGTGTTGCATCTCACCACGGCACCCCGCAAAGATACAGTTTCTAGCGTTGCGAGATAATCGATCGTCACTTTTATTTTTTAATTTATTTATTTGTTTATATTTGTTTATTTATTTATTTATTTATTTATTTATTTATTTATTTATTTATTTATTTATTTGTTTGTTTGTTTGCTTGTTTATTTATTTGTTGATTGATGATTGATTGATTGATTGATTGATTGATTGATTGATTGATTGATTGATTGATTGATTGATTGATTGATTGATTTTTGTAATTCAGGAACTGAGAGAAATATATTATCTCGGGATTCAAGATTTACATCTCAGCTTTAGAACATAATGAATTTAGCCATTGTGAGCGCGAAGCGCAAGCCGCTCGGTGAAAAATTTGTAGTAAAGGAGTTTGGAATGGCTGCTGTGTATTTGATTGGGGATATTTTAAAAACATCGCGCGCAACATTAACATTTGCACTGTGCGTCCAACTCTGCACAACTGTTGCACGCAGTGTTGTAGTGCAAAATATTGCATTTTGTGTTCGGATCTTTGTAGCGCAAAGCGCGAGCCGCTCGACAAATATCGTTTCACAACGGCTTCTTTTGGTTGATTTGAGAACTAACATGACGGCTACTGAGCTATTTGCAACAAGTTTTTTAGCAAACATCCGTCATTCATGATTCCCTAGAGTTGAAACAAAAATTCCTAATTCCTTAATTCTCAGCTCTGATATTCATTATCTTATAATTTATAATCTTGATTCATTATTCCGTTTCCATCGACCGATGTTTTTTTATATCAAATTCTGCAAAATGGTTTTAAGGGTGACACAATCACGCATGCAGAATTTCGAACTGAATTAGGAAGGCTTGCCATTAGAATGCAAAGCAACTATCATGGAGCTAGTATTTTTGACAATTTCAGTTAAAACACCTATTTTATTGCAATCAGCAATTGATTTCGATAGGTCTTAACATGTTTGTCATGGGTTAGTTTGAGGTTTTACGTACTGACCTAGAGGTACCTTGAATTAAGACGCGTAACAACAGGTGTGCATCCGTGCACCAGCCCATGACCATACCCACCCATGGAATTGTGTATGCGAGGTTGTGGAGTAAAATGATTAAACAGATCTGTGTTATTGTTACATGTATCACATGCATTCCACTGTAGTTCATCGGGCATGTGCCCACTTTAACAAATTATTGGTAATAATTAATAATAAATAATAATCAAAAACCTCACCGCCTGCATGGGCTTCACTACTTCAGATAATAGTAATGATGATGATGATGATGATGATGATGTTTAATGAGATAAATAGCAAGGCTAAATTACACTTATCACATGACAATACACAATTAAAACTATTAACAAAACACTATAAAAATGGCTAAAGTCTTCAAAAATCAATATTTAAGGTCAAAAAAATTGTAATTCTCATCAGTTCTAATTTAAGTCATGATAAGTCAACGTTCCTTTAATTTGCTGTTCCATGAACTGGCTGGTCAATCGGCCTATAAAGGAATTGTTCAAGATTGTTCCTAGTTTGTTTGGTATCAGTTTAGATCTCCGGTCTCCGGTCTGAGCCGCGGCGCAGTACATATACGCAACCATTTTCTTATCCTCCCCTCCCCCAACACGTAAATACAGTAATCAATACTGAACTGGTCTTAATGGATAAAAAAAATACAAAAAAGCTAGGAAGAATAAACACTTGACTTTATACGTTGTTTAAAAACTGTTCAGATACCCAGTTTTTTGACGGCCATTTCTCGAACCAGTCTCCTGCTCAACTTACCAAACTTGCTAAGTGGAAAACTATCAACAAAAATATAATGACGTGGTTTCCATAGTGACCCTCTTGTCGTCCTTTTACACTTCTCTGTACACCAATCGTCGATCTCTGTTTCAAGATGCTCTTGATTGCTTTGGTTGTCTTCCTTCAGGATGATACACGCACATAATTTTTCGAACAACCGCTGATCAGGAACACCCACAACGCATACATTCTTGATAACTGGGTGTTCCAACAGAAGGTCTTCAATGCCATAAGGGGAGATAGATTCAGTGCCGCATTTGATCATGTCATCCATTCTGCCATGAAGTCTGAACTTTCCATTTTCATCAAGAGAGGCTGTATCCTTTGAGAAGTACCAGCCATTCTTTCCAAGACCTGTGGTTGGCTTATCGTCGATTAGCATCAAGTCCCAGTTAGAAAATGAGACCCAGGCTGATCGTGCGCACAGTTCACCTGTGAGACGAAGACAGACAAAGTAACGCTATGAGCAACTCCCGATGTCGTAATACAATACAATACAATACAATACAATACAATACAATACAATACAATACAATACAATACAATACAATACAATACAATACAATACAATACAATACAATACAATACAATACAATACAATACAATACAATACAATACAATACAATACAATACAATACAATACAATACAATACAATACAA
The DNA here is from genome assembly GCA_029948255.1 of Telmatactis stephensoni. Classification (NCBI taxonomy): domain Eukaryota; kingdom Metazoa; phylum Cnidaria; class Anthozoa; order Actiniaria; family Isophelliidae; genus Telmatactis; species Telmatactis stephensoni. Next base: position 11,962 of record JALIZF010001468.1, on the reverse strand, counting down.
TACAATACAATACAATACAATACAATACAATACAATACAATACAATACAATACAATACAATGCAATGCAATGCAATGCAATACAATACAATACAATACAATACAATACTTAGAGGTTAACGCACGCAGCGAGTGAATTATCGGGATTTATCTTCACGAGTTTGCTAACAATGAACGAGCAATTTTATTAAATACTGCACGAGGCGTTAGCCGAGTGCAGTATGAGAAAATTTGGAGTTCATTGTTAGTAAACGAGTGAAGATAAATCCCGATAATTCACGAGCAAAGAGTGCGTTAACCTTTTTATTATTCAATTTGAATACACTGCAGAAGCAGGCTAAAACTGTCAGTCGACATCTAAGATCACTAGAAATAAGCTTAACTCAAGTCACTCAAAATAGTAAAACTTAATTCAAAATTTGTTTAATAGCATTTGGTAATTTTAACAATACAAAATAAACCTTTCAGAAGAAAACTAGGAGAAAAGTATCGTGATACAAGAACTTTAGATTAAAGATAATAAACGAGTTCTCAGAATCCATGTTTACAACTTGCTCGGTAAAATTGAAATCGCCATATAAACAAAGAACTCAGACTTTTTTTGGATCGTTAAAAGTGATTCAGCACCGAGTCCTAGAACTCTGTAAGTGAAAGGTCTAGAAACTTCAATGAAATTGAGTTTACCTTCAAAACAGGCACGCTAAGCAGTTTTAAGTATGCTCCTTGATCTTCTCTTTTTCGAAAAATCCTCAAATTTATCACCAGGAACATTTTTTCTTTCCAACTATGATGTATTGCCGTGAGTGTCAATAATTATTTCATGGAAGTTATTGCATAATGACGTGTTGTCACGTCATAACAACGCGTCACGTGGTACAAACTGACCAATCAAAAAATCAGAATTTGTACAGTGTATGAAAATTGAATAATACAATACAATACAACACAACACAACACAACACAACACAACACAACACAACACAACACAACACAACACAACACAACACAACATTAAAAAATATATAGCTCATGGTTTTCTGGCCATGCAATCAGAGCGCGCGTTATAGCGAATCTATATGCTTTAATATCTTATTTAGTACCACAATTACTTAACATGGAAACTGATAAAACAGAAAGTTAGGTACATGCTACCTATAATAACCGCTTTAGAACCTACAGAACCCTTAGGAAATCTATCAAATGATTCAAAGTAATCGACACCTATAAAAATCTGTCCTCAATGGGTGATCACCTTAAGTCGTTTCATACCTTTGGTATTAAGTGGTACAATCTGTCCCTCCTCATCTACTATCTTCAATTCCAAACCATCCATAACATCCATTACTCCATACTCAGACGTATCGATAGTATTCTTTGTGAGCTGTTGCCTACCGACTAGGCTCATCTCTGTTGATCCATAGCCATTGATGATAGTCAACTGAGGCAAAAGTAGGAAGATTTTCTTTAGAAGAGTGACTGCAGTTGGCTGACCACCAGTGTAAACAAATTTCAGCTTACTCAGATCCATGTCAACAATTTCATTACACGTCGTCATGTCGTGAAGAAAGTACGACACGAAGAAGGCATGGGTACAGCTTTCTTCCACGATGATCTTCATTATAATTTGTACCATTCCTCCTTGAAATGCAAGTTTGGGAGGAAAAGACACCAAGGTTGAGCCTTTCGCTATGACACCGCCAATACCAATGTAAAATCCGCCTGACCAGTCAAAAGGCAAATCGGCGAAAAAAATCGTTTCATCAAATGTCGACGCTGTTTTATCCACGCGTGCTCCATTGATGAACCCATGGTTTGTATACTGGATTGGTTTAGGGGTGGAGGTGGTTCCCGATGTGAACAGAACAAACGCTGCATCATCCATCTGGACGGCAGCTTCCGCTCTTTGAACTGTGTTATCACAGTCAGGGTTGGTCTGGCCCATTTGTAAGAGCTTTTCATAGAGGTAAACCTTATCATGATCCAATGGACCAGTAGTAGGGCTGACCGCCACCGCCGCTTTCAGCTTATTTCCCTCAAGAAAGGCTTGGGTAGTCTTCATTGCTTGGTGGTGGTTAGGCGTAGTGGATTCAGTGCGTGCAATCACGCAAGCTAGGTTTTTGATATTTGGGAAGGCATCTTCTCCAGAGGCAACAAAAATGGCACCAATCCTGTTTAGAGCCATGTGAAAGAGGACAAACTCAATATTCGTTGGTAACATTACAAGAACTCTATCACCTCGTCCGAGACCTATCTCGAGCAAGGCAGCAGCGAGGAATCGGGACTTCATCTCATATTCATGGAAGGTAAGAGACACTCTGTTCATCTTTTCATCACGGAAGACAAAAGCTTCCTTTTCAGGATGGGCGTCAACATGTGCGTGTAGAAGTTGGAATGGTGTCCTGTGTTCTAAGGGTTTGGAATGGGGTTTGTGGAGGTAACTCATTGTGACAATGACTTGTAGATTCTGAAAGAGTAAACAGTGAAAACTATACTTTACTTTGTTCCACGATCTATTGTTTTCACTTGGATTATTTATTCCTCTCTATTCACATATCGTTGTTTCCTAACTAGCCCCCTCCCCCAATCCCCGATAGAATTTTTATATTCGTCCTACATTATATATAGTTTCTTTGTTTTCTAGCTTGTATACGGCCAATTGGTACCTAATACTAACGTTAAACCCTTGTTTTGATTTGATTTGTTTTCTGCCGCTGCTCGTTTCAGTTTGGAATGAGTGAGTCCGTGGAGGCGAAGGGTTCAAAAACAATGAAAGTGGATTTTGTGTTTGAGCAGATTACAAAAAGGTCAATAGACGAATAGCCGACTTCCGGGATGCACTTACAAAAGTATCAAGACAAGGCTACGTGCATAAAGCTCAGTCATTCGTAACAAGACAAAAGTTTTAGCACATAACCTCGTTATAGATCCTTTGTATGTGGCAAGTGAAGCATATTTCGTAACTTGACTATTAAACATTTGGTATTCTGCAAGCAAAGCGACCTATGCAGGTTTAATCTGTATTAAATGTATTAATTGTATATGTTGCATTTCAAAGAAGTCATATTTTAGTGCAGTTTGACCATTCTCAGGATCACATAACACATCATCTACAGGAAAGAAGAAATTCTCCGTCATACACATTAGTTGCGTCACGAGACATTGGAGTGGAACGAGACACTGTGGTTAGTGTTTTCAAAATGGTGACCAAAAATGCATGTAAAAACTACCTTGAAATTGGCGTCTTCGTTTATCAGGGGTCTTTGACTTATCTTCGGAGACTTTGTCAAAATGTTAGCAAATAAACCGCTACCAGTATGTAGAAAGGATGTCCTACCTGATCACTAAGTTCTTGATGAGTCTTATGGCGCTGCAATAAACAATATGTCGTCCTTTAAGGCTAAGATTGTCTTAATTGCAACGTGGCGGTTTTCCAATAATAAACATGAGAGGTCATGACACAGGCTAAAATATGGAGTGGACAGTGGACTTCTAGACGCTGGGCCCATGGACGAGATGTGCAATATCCCTGTGACGAAGAAATTATGAGGAGGAGGACTGGACTCGAAAATCCTTTAAGAAAGAAGAACTCGTCAATTAAGCTAAGAAGCAGCCAACCCTCACCGAAGTACAAATACTTGGCTAAAGGTCTTGAAAGAGTGAACAGACAAACGTAGCAAAAGATAACCATCGCCACGAGCCTGGATGAAATTCTTTGCCGTTGTTTGTTTATTTATTTGCTTGGGTTGGTTTGGGTTTGGTTTGGTTTGGTTTGGGATGTTAATAACAATAATGCTAATCAACTTTATTTAACTGACTGACATGTACTGGTTGCCCAGCGGTTTACATTAAGTCCTCCTAGATTATGCGTTAATATAACACGAGAAAAAAAACTTAAAGAACATTACGAAATAAACGAAATAAATACAATCTCATAAAACTGATATTGTATTTAAGCCAAAAACAGATCGAAAGACTGTTCACTATTTGTATCTGAGGCCGAAGGAAAATGAAGGGGAGCATAAAAAAATTGGACAGAAGGAAGTAGGGGTATTGAAATATTATTTCGGATTTGAAAATCTAATAAGGAATGTAAGGCAAAAATAGTTTAAAGATAAGTTTATTTCTTTTTCTAAAGAGCAATAAAACGAACAAAATACATATTTATTATATCATAATTATAAACATCTCACAGGAACCATTACTAATGGGCATATCATCGTTCTTTATCATCTCCATTGTCACTATATTCATCATCATCATTAGGCTTGGTGACGTGATATTAAGTAGTCCTCAAAAATATACTTTCTTTTGTGATTGACAAAACACTCTTGCCATTTTAGAATTTCATATAAACAAGTTCCGTCGGTCTCTTCGGGTGATTAGAATTTTTGGTTTCCATCCCTAAAATCACGCTCCTATACAGCTGGATGAATGGAAAAAGGAGTGTCAAAAAATTAAATATCTAATGGTTTAATAGTAAAGAAAGTAATAAAAAAGTTTGAATTCTATATAAGAACTTGAGGACAATGGTGGGAAAGGGGGCAGTGAATTGTTTTATATATTTTTCAATTTTTGTCCTTCAGCTCGTCCCCTAGCATAAATAATGAGCAGTCCCCACGTAAATTACTAAATAAGTAATGGTGATAATAGTTATCCATATTATGGCCAAATAGTCAAAGACATTGTTTTCAGAGTCCCAGTTTTTTCACGGCCATTTCTCGAACGAGTCTCCTACTTAACTTACCAGTTCTGGTAAGTGGAAAACTATCAACAAAAACATAATGACGTGGTTTCCATAGTGACCCTCTTGTCGTCCTCTTACACTTCTCTGTACACCAATCGTCGATCTCTGTTTCAAGATGCTCTTGATTGCTTTGGTTGTCTTCCTTCAGGATGATACACGCACATAATTTTTCCAACAATCGCTGATCAGGAACACCCACAACGCATACATTCTTGACATCAGGGTGTTCCAACATAAGGTCTTCAATGCCATAAGGGGAGATAGATTCAGTGCCGCATTTAATCATGTCATCCATTCTGCCATGAAGTCTGAGCTTTCCATTTTCATCAAGAGAGGCTGCGTCCTTTGCGAAGTACCAGCCATTCTTTCCAAGACCTGCAGTTGGCTTATCGTCGATTAGCATCAAGTCCCAGTTAGAAAATGAGACCCAGGCTGATCGTGCGCACAGTTCACCTGTGAGACGAAGACAGACAAAGTAACGCTATGGACACATGAGCAACTTCGAATTCCTAGCCATTGTTGCCAATAATTAACACCCATGTCGTAATAAGTGCTCAATTTTTTAACACTCGGAAGCAAATCCCATTTAATACAATACAATACAATACAATACAATACAATACAATACAATACAATACAATACAATACAATACAATACAATACAATACAATACAATACAATACAATACAATACAATACAATACAATACAATACAATACAATACAATACAATACAATACAATACAATACAATACAATACAATACAATACAATACAATACAATACAATACAATACAACATTAAAAAATATATAGCTCATGGTTTTCTGGCCATGCAATCAGAGCGCGCGTTACAGCGAATCTATATGCTTCAATATCTTATTTAGTACCACAATTACTTAACATGGAAACTGATAAAACAAAACGTTAGGTACATGCTACCTATAATAACCGCTTCAGAACCTACAGGACACTTAGGAAATCTATCAAATGATTTAAAACAATCGACACCTATAAAAATCTGTCCTCAATGGGTGATCACCTTAAGTCGTTTCATACCTTTGGCATTAAGTGGTACAATCTGTCCCTCCTCATCTACTATCTTCAGTTCCAAACCATCCACAAGATCCATTACTCCATACTCAGACGTATCGATAGTATTCTTTGTGAGCTGTTGCCTACCGACTAGGCTCATCTCTGTTGATCCATAGCCATTGATGATAGTCAACTGAGGCAAAAGTAAGAAGATTTTCTTTAGAAGAGTGACTGCAGTTGGCTGACCACCAGTGTAAACAAATTTCAGCTTACTCAGATCCATGTCAACAATTTCATTACACGTCGTCATGTCGTGAAGAAAGTAAGACGCGAAGAATGCTTGGGTACAGCTTTCTTCCACGATGGTTTTCATGATAATTTGTACCATTCCTCCTTGAAATGCAAGTTTGGGAGGGAAAGACACCAAGGTTGAGCCTTTCGCTATGACACCGCCAATACCCAGGTATAATCCGGTTACCCAGTCAAAAGGCGAATCGGCGAAAAAAATCGTTTCTTTGTCAAATGTCGACGCTGTTTTATCTACACGTGCTCCATTGATGAACCCATGGTTTGTATACTGGATTGGTTTAGGGGTGGAGGTGGTTCCCGATGTGAACAGAACAAACGCTGCATCATCCATCTGGACGGCAGCTTCAGCTCTTTGTACAGCGTTATCACAGTCAGGGTTGGTCTGGCCCATTTGTAAGAGCTTTTCATAGGGGTAAGCCTTATCATGATCCAATGGACCAGTAGTAGGGCTGACCGCCACCGCCGCTTTCAGCTTATTTCCCTCAAGAAAGGCTTGGGTAGTCTTCATTGCTTGATGGTGGTTAGGCGTAGTGGATTCAGTCCGAGCAATCACGCAAGCCAGGTTTTTGATATTTGGGAAGGCATCTTCTGCAGAGGCAACAAAAATCGCACCAATCCTGTTTAGAGCCATGTGAAAGAGGACAAACTCTATATTCGTTGGTAACATCACAAGAACTCTATCCCCTCGTACCAGACCTATCTCGAGCAAGGCAGCAGCGAGGAATCGGGACTTCATCTCATATTCTTGGAAGGTGAGAGACACTCTGTTCATCTTTTCATCACGGAAGACAAAGGCTTCTTTGTCAGGATGGGCGTCAACATGTGCTTGTAGAAGTTGGAATGGTGTCCTGTGTTCTAAGGGTTTGGAATGGGGTTTGTGAACATAGCTCATATTGTGGCAATGACTTGTAGATTCTGAAAGAGTAAACAGTGAAAACTATACTTTACTTTGTTTATATATAAAAACGGTCATCATTCAATCAACTTTCAACTTTCAATTTTATTGATGAATGATAAAATTGAAAGTTGATTGAAAGATGACCGTTCTAATATATTATATATTCGTGAATTTTTCAGTTTTTGTAAATTGGCATTGAAAAGCCATTTATTGGAATAACAATAAAGTTTGTATTGTATTGTATTTAACAAATAAATAAGGCTAGGCTGTGGTTTATACTCTGATGAAGCACGACTGGAGCTGTAAAACACGAAAAAAGTTATAGAAAGCACGAGCCGTAGGCGAGTGATTTCTATAGCTTTTTGAGTGTTTTACAGCTTCAGGAGTGTTTCATCAGAGTATAAACCACAGCCTAGCCTTATTTATTTGCTTTATATAATAGAATTTTACGAGCAAAGAAAGCAAAACTGAGAATAAAAATTTAGGTAAACAGAGCGCGCGTCTTTCGACATTAAGTTAATGAATCGACAAAATTTCACAGGATACTATCATATCGTCAAAATTATGCAAAAAATAGTTTTTCTATAGTGTTTTATTCTACGTAATTCATTAAGTTACCTCATTTATTTTGAACCGGTGATTAGATTTCCCAAAATCTATCTTGCCTGACATGATCCAAACTGAGGTTTTCATCCAGAATCTTGAAAGTTGGCGAGGCGTACTTATCGGTACAAAAATGGATTCTGATAAGTAAAGAAACTTCTTGTCGTCGCCTTCAACAAGCATGTTGACTTCCAATTGTTGTTTTCAGAAATCGTAGAAATATTGAATGAGTCTCAGACTCAGATTTAAGTACATTCTTGCTTTTACAACGTTGAGTGAAGACTGTAGCTCCTCGACAAACATCCAAAATACTCGATCGAAAAAGCTCACAAATTATATTTTACAGCTCCAAAAGTTTTGGTTCCAGTTTATAGAAGACGTCAGCTTTGCCTTGAAACCCACAACCTGAAGGTCATTTACATTTGCTGTCTTTTTTCCGTGTTATTTGCGTAAAAATCAACTTAAAAGCAAAGAGGTTTGCTTTTCTTTCATCGCATTACCTTTTCCCGCTGTTCGGGTGTACAAACGCGCGCGTCCGCTAACAGAAAATGGCGGGAATTTTCACTTGTTTGGACTTGGTCGGCAGGGATTGTGCAATAAAGGAATAAATTTTCTTGTGTTTACTGAATAAATTTTTGCTTATTTTGCGAATGAAATAGGCTTGAAGGACTCACAACAAAGATTGTGAGTGAAAGATTTTGATTTTGTGACGTCACTTCTATTATTTGTACTCTGATAAAGTATGGCTAATTGACCAATCAGATCGCGCGCTCGTAAAATTCTATTATATAATGTATTGTATTGTATTGTATTGTATTGTATTGTATTGTATTGTTTCGCCATCTATTGTTTTCATTTGGATTATTCATCCCTCTCCATTCACATATGGTTGTTTCCTAACTAGCCCCCTCCCCCAATCCCCGATATAATTTTTTTATTCGTCCTACATTATAGTTTCTTTGTTTTCTAGCTTGTATACGGCCAATCAGTAGCTAATACTAACGTTAAACCCTTGTTTTGATTTGATTTGTTTTCTGCCGCTGCTTCTTTCACTTTCTGCATGAGTGAGTCCGTGGAGGCGAAGTGTTCAAGAACAATGAAAGCGGATTTTTTGTTTGAGCAGATTCCAAAAAGGTCAATAGACGAATAGCCGATCTCCGGGATACACTTACAAAAGTATCAAGACAAGGCTACGTGCATAAAGCTCAGTCATTCGTAACAAGACAAAAGTTTTAGCACGTAGCCTGGTTATAGATCCTTTGTATGTGGCAAGTGAAGCATATTTCGTTACTTGACTTTTAAACCTTTGGTATTCTGCAAGCAAAGCGACCTATGCAGGTTTAATCTGTATTAAATGTATTAATTGTATATGTTGCATTTCAAAGAAGTCATATTTTAGTGCAGTTTGACCATTCTCAGGATCACATAACACATCAGCTACAGGAAAGAAGAAATTCTCCCTTACACATTAGTTGCGTCACGAGACATTGGAGTGGAACGAGACACTGCGGTTAGTGTTTTCAAAATGGTGATCACAAATGTTAAAACTACCTTGAAATTGGCGTCTTCGTTTATCAGGGGTCTTTGACTTATCTTCGGAGACTTTGTCAAAATGTTAGCAAATAAACCGCTACCAGTATGTAGAAAGGATGTCCTACCTGATTTCTAAGTCCTTGATGAGTCTTATGGCGCTGCAATAAACAATAGTGGCGGTTTTCCAATAATAAAACAGGAGAGGTCATGACACAGGCTAAAATTGAATATGGAGTGGACAGTGGACGTCTAGACTCTGAGCCCATAGACGAGATGTGCAATGTCCCTGTGACGAAGAATTTCTGTAATAATGATAATGAGGAGGAGGAGGACTGGACTCGGAAATCCTTTGAAGAAGAAAAACTCGTCAAGCTAAGAAGCACAAACAAACAAACAAAAAACCAAAATACTCACAGAAATACAAATACTTGACTAAAGGTCTTGGAAGAGTGAAAAGACAAACGAATAACAAAAATAATAACAAAAGATAACCACATCGTCACGAACTGGACGACTGAATTCTTTGCGGCTGTTTATTTATTTATTTGGGTTGGGTTGGTTTGGGTTGGCTTGGCGGTTGGGTTGGAAATGTTGATAACAATAATGCTAATGATAAAACAGTTGACTGACTGACATGTACTGGTTGCCCAGCAGTTTACATTAAGCCCTCCTAAATTATGCGTTAATACGAGAAGAAGAAAAAATAAAGAGAATTAAACGAAATAAGGAATTATAAAAAATGCTATTCAAGCCAAAAACAGATCAAAAGATTGTTCACTATTTACATCTGAGGCTGAAGGAAAATAAAGGGGAGCATAAAAATATTGGACAGAAGGAAGTAGGGGTGTTGAAATTTTATTTCGGTCTTCAAAAACTAATAAGGAATCAAAGACAATAATGATAGTTTAAAGAGGAGCATATTTCTTTTCCTAAAGAGCAATAAAACGAACAAAATATATATATATATTTCAAATATCATAAACATGTTACAGGAACCATTACTAATGGGCATGTCATCGTTCTTTATCATCTCCATTGTCACTATATTCATCATCACCAAGTTCATCATCATCAACATCATCATTAGGCTTGGTGACGTGACTTAGGTAGTCCTCAAAATATACTTTCTTTTGAACTGACAGAAAACTCTTGCCATTTTAGAATTTCATATGAACAACTTCCGTCGGTCTCTTGATGATTAGCATTTTTGGTTTTGATCCCTAAAACCACGCTCCCGTACAGCTGGATGATTGGAAAAACGAGCATGTCAAAAAGTTTAATATCTCGTTTAATAGTAAAGAAATTAATAAAAAAGTTTGAATTCTATATAAGAACTCGAGGAAAATGGTTGGAGAGGGGGCAGTGAATTGTTTTATAATTTTCAATTTTTGTCCTTCAGCCCGTCCCCTAGCATAAATAATGAGCAGTCCCCACGTAAATTACTAAATAAGTAATGGTGATAATATATAGTTATCCATATTACAGATATTAATGGCCAAATAGTCAAGGACATTGTTCAGAGTCCCAGTTTTTTCACGGCCATTTCTCGAACCAGCCTTCTACTTAACTTACCAGTTCTGGTAAGTGGAAAACTATCAACAAAAATATAATGACGTGGTTTCCATAGTGACCCTCTTGTCGTCCTCTTACACTTCTCCGTACACCAATCGTCGATCTCTTTTTCAAGATGCTCTTGATTGCTTTGGTTGTCTTCCTTCAGGATGATACACGCACATAATTTTTCGAACAACCGCTCATCAGGAACACCCACAACGCATACATTCTTGATAACTGGGTGTCTCAACAGAAGGTCTTCAATGCCATAAGGAGAGATAGATTCAGTGCCGCATTTGATCATGTCATCCATTCTGCCATGAAGTCTGACCTTTCCATTTTTATCAAGAGAGGCAGCGTCCTTTGAGAAATGCCAGCCATTCTTTCCAAGACGTGTTGTTGGCTTATCGTCGATTAGCATCAAGTCCCAGTTAGAAAATGAGACCCAGGCTGATCGTGCACACAATTCACCTGTAAGACGAATACAGACAAAGTAACGCTATGGACACATGAGCAACTTCCGACTCCTAGCCATTGTTGCTAATAATTAACAACCATGTCCAATCCAATCCAATCCAATCCAATCCAATCCAATCCAATCCAATCCAATCCAATCCAATCCAATCCAATCCAATCCAATCCAATCCATTCTCCAATCCATTCTCCACACAAACCGCACGCCCATGGCGATATAGACGCACAAGAGAAAATACAAAGAACGATTTATTAACGGCACAAGGCGAAGCCGAGTGGGACTCTAGTCCGTTAGGAGTTCTTTATATTTTCTCAAGTGCGTCTATAACGCGATATGGGCAAGCGGCTTTCTGTTATCTAATTGATTTATATCCGAGCCTAGAAAGTTAAATCCGGAGCAATGTAGCCCATGTCGAAATAGTTCATACTTTTTTCAGCCATTCAAAGTGTGGGTTATATGTGTCGCCATCTTGAAAACGAACAATGTGAATTGGACGATACGATGACGAAGATAATGCGCGCGGTGCAGCATATGGGCAAATAGGTCGTAGTTTTCTAGCCAATCGGAGCGCGCCTTATAGCGAATCTATGCTTTAAAATTATTTAATACCACAAATACTTATTCTATATTAACATGGAAACTGATGAAACAGAAAGTTAGGTACAAGCTACCTATAAACAACCGCTTTAGAACCTACAGAAGCCTTAGGAAATCTATCAAATGATTCAAAGTAATCGACAACTATAAAAATCTGTCCTCAATGGGTGATCACCTTAAGTCGTTTCATACCTTTGGTATTAAGTGGTACAATCTGTC